>JAGPOW010003648.1:103250576-103282400 GCA_030014935.1 Caiman crocodilus
ACTGAGGGACCTGAACCTGTTCAGCCTCAGCAAGAGGAGGCTGAGGGGGGACCTGGTGGCTGCCTACAAACTCATCAGGGGAGATCATCAGCAAATAGGCAGAGCCCTTTTCTCCCCAGCACCACCTGGGGTGACGACAAACAATGGTCATAAGCTGATGGAGAATAGGTTTAGGTTAGAGATCAGAAGGCAATATTTTACAGTGGCGAAAAACTGGAACCAGCTTCCCAGGGCAGTGGTCCTCGCCCGTACTGTGGGCAAATTCAAGAAGAGGTTGGACGATCACCTGTCTGGGTCTTGTGAACCCAGCATTCATTCCTGCCTGTGGCAGGGGGTCAGGCTAGATGATCTGTTCACGTCCCTCCTGACCCTAGCTATTGTGAAAGTATGACATATGCTCTAGCATGCAGTGAATTACCCCAGGTGGGGTAGGGGAGGTTGAACCCAATACCTGTGCTGGCCCCAGCAGCCTTACCTGGGGGTCTGGGGAACTTCCAGGGCTTCAGCGGTGGCAATCTGCGTGCACGGAGCTTGGCCAGCAGCCATAGTATAGCTCTGGCCAACCAGGCTCCATTTTTGGGTGGTGCATGCTGCAGTCACATGCAGTGCCCACTTTTTTCTGAGGTGCTTTTTTCAGATACCGGGATTTACTGGTATTTAATTTTGACTCTGCACTGCAAATATGCAGTGTGCAGAACCTTTCTAAGTGCTCTGCATGTGTTTTGCCGTGCCTCAAGAGTACAGACATTGTTTTCCCTGGGGACAAGTAGCAGCTGCACACCTTGTGCCTCTGCTACTTGCCCCAGGGGAAGACCCATGATATGCACGCTCTGGCGTGCAGCAGATTACCTTGGGTGGCATATGGGAGGCTAGGGACAGTAACTGTGCTGGCCTCAGCAGCTTACCTGGAGGTCTGGGGTCCTCCCAGAGCTGCAGCTGCAGCAGGAGGCCAGGCCAGCAGCCAGAGTGTGGCTGCAGCTGATCAGGTTCCCGTTTTGGGTGGTGCACACTGCTACAATGTTCCTGCCCTGCTTTTCTTTAGTATGTATTTTTTTGATCCTGCAATCAACCCCATGGGCAACCCCTCTCCTCCACACACTGCAAGGTAGCAATGCAGGAAATGACTGAATGTGCAATGTGTGGCTCCACAGACAGGTCTACAGCGCCACATACCGCATATCCACCCTCGTCTGAATTGCAGCCACTATGGTCAAATAAGTTCTGGGCCTTAGATGAATTTAAAAAAAACTCTTAACATTGAAAGAACAACACAATAGTTCACTTGAGGAATCACTGGTCTTTGGAAGCAGTATTAACCTGATTTATCTGTACTTCAAAAGCATATCGTTCATATTTTTGGGGAAACAAATAATGACTATGGAATTAGCAACAACATGAAATTATAGAGCTGTTGAGTAAAATCCAAATGAAATCAATAGGAGATTTGCCTTGACATCAGTCAGGCCAAAATTTATCCTCCTATTGCGAAGACAAACAGTAAGTATATTGGTTATCTTTTTGATTAGAACTGGAGCAGCAACACACATTTCAGCTGTACGCAATGTTACTTGATCAGTTTTATGTTCTGATAGTCTACATAAATAATTCCTTAATCGTTCCCAATACTGACTCAGGGAGGCTATGAAAACCATTTTATTCCTTAAGAAGGAAACAACAGTGTCATTTAACACATTCACGGAAGGGTTGGCTTTGGGTATAAATATACTATATCCCTCAAATGAAGCAAAGTAAAAAATCATACCTACCACTTTGCAAGTGAGTAATCTATGCAAAAAACAACAGAGTTATGTGATAGCAGAGAAACTAAGTGCACATGCCCAAACATGCCAGACAAATATACGTGATGGGATCGAAAGATTAACTGATGATGATCCACCTGTTCCTTGCAGCATTACATCTATCAAGAGCACACCCCATTCTGTATTGTAAAGTTCAGCATTGTATCAACATGTCTTCAGGCACATTTTCCATCATGTGTAGTGCAGTTTATACCCATAGCTCTATATAAGTTGTTATTATTTCATTAATATAAATCATTTTCACAGACTTTGGAAATCGAGGCTTTTTTGCCAGTTCTGGAAACATGAATGCCCACAATTCATACAATCTAGCTCCATACATTTTAGAATATTTGACTCTCTTCCCCTCATTGTCCGCATCCATACTTAGCGCCTGCCTTTAATTGATGGAGTTGAAACAAAACTGAAATTCTTGGCCCATTGGAAATTCTGATATTTCAGGGTTTTTTCATGGTGAACTAGGATAAAGAATTGAAATACTTAGATTTTTGCTAAATTAGAACTGAAAAAAATCAAGTAGGAGATGGCGAATTATTATTTTCTTCAGTATCCATTGGTCAAAATGAGTCGATTTGATGTTCTAAATCAAAATATTGCATGTTTGTTTGCTTCACTGACTGAAAACACAGTTTTTTAGTCATTCCAACATTGAACTGCATTCTCCCACATAGCTATTTCATCTTCTCTAGTTTGTACTGCAGATGGCTCATGCCTTCCTTTCGCACTGCTGTTATGTGAATCTCGTGATGCAGCTTTCAGGATGGTGTAAGTGTGGGCCACACTGTCGTGAGATGTAATCTGGTCAGTGATCCCAGCCCATAGGACAGAATTGGAACATGAGGTATTGGAGCTGCCACTCCCATGGGACAATGAGGAAAGCAGTTCATTCTTGAAGCATTCGGGGGCAGGTCAACATGCTGAAATATTTTGTTTCAGTTTTTCTAATTTTAAGTTGAAATTTTTAACAAAATTTGACTTTGCTGAAGTTTTTGCCAGCAACAAAATCATCCGTTTTGAAATTTCCTGGTTGACTCTTCTGATGTTTTTCTACAATTCAGCTCTCAGATCACTCACATGGATTATGGCTACAGGAATGCAAGTACCTGAAGTTAATCCCCATGGTGTTTTCTAGCTCTTGACTAAAAAGATTGGGTGGTGATACCCTACTTGGTAAGGGCTACTAGAGTGTGAAGAATTGGTAGTTTTCAGTAGGACACTCATTTAAAAAAAATATTTTTATTTTTTAAAAAAAAGCCATCATGGTAATTCTCGGTAAAAAAAAATCATGTTAGTCATAAAACCATTTTAAAAAATTAAGATATATGTTCTAAGTGAAAAAAATGTCAACCACATCCAGTGCCTGGTATATTTTACTGGGATGTTAACACCCCTGTTCATTTACCAGTTTGTGAAAGGATCTGCCGTGCCCTCTTGAATTCGAGCTGTAGTCTCTCATGTTGGACTGGATATTCTCCTTGAACTTATCTGCCATGACTGATGGAAAAAGAAAGGATCTAAAGATAGACACAGTCCTATGAGACAAGGTGGATGTTAACTCTGTGACTCGGGAGACTGGCTCTTTTTTTGCAGGGCCCCACCATCCCCATCCCCTGCTTTCTCCATACCAGATGTTATGCATTTATTCGTATCAGTTTTTGTCTCTGGGAGCTTCGACTCACAGCTTATCTTGATCAGACTCCTGGAGTCTCGTGCCTTGCCCCAATTGCTTGCTCCAATCTTCCCTGCACAGCTCCCAAGTCGACTGCCCCGCAGTTCACTCCAGCCCTTATCCTTCAGAGCCGTGTCACCTGGGGACACTGTCCCCAACTCATACCAGCGTCTCAGTTTTGTCTCTTTTCCAGGTCCCTGGAATGGCTACTCACACCCACCGATATTGACCTCACCTGCTGGGATGCTGCAGCTGCCTTGTTGCCTTTTCTCTGCAAGTAAGTAAATCGCCAAAACTCCTTCCCAAGCCCTGGGGTTGATCCCTTGCTGGTAGCATCTCCCCACTTTCCTTCAGGGTCCTCTTCATGCTCTCCTCTCCTGGATTGCATCCCTTAAATCTCCTATGTTGATCAGATGGGTTTGCTGCAGCAGCTCCTTATTTGCCACTTCCTCAGCTCTCCCATACGATCTGCCTAATTACCCTTTTTCCCGCCTGGGTTTACCACACCTCTTCTCCGCACTCAGGCTCATCCTGATAAGTTTCTCTTTTCTCTGTCAGGATTTCATGACAGGGCCAGTTTACTGCCCTGTCACACAGTGCTTAATATGGCATACAGCTCTGCTGAATTCAGTGAAACTACTCTTGAAGTAAAGTGCTACCCAATATGTGTAAGGATATCTGAATCTCACCCCATGTTTGCCTCAAGTTTGTGGTTGATGGTTGTTCCAGTTTGTCTCATCTTTGGAGAAAAGTTTGGGCTTGAGTTCTCTCAGTTCAAATATTAACTAAACTGTGTGGTTTACCACAAAACCTAAATTGAACCATCTGGGGGGTTCATTCAGTCCTGTGTTATTTGAATGATCTGGTACTTGACTATTATCTTCCACTCATATTGAAGACAACTTGAACTTCCATTGAAGTCAAAACTGTATTTCTAGCATATGTCTTTCAGCCAGACTTCCCATAGAGCTCCCAATTGTAATAAATTAACCATTAATAGATTTAGCATCACAGAGAAAAATGGAGTGGTAACCTCTAGGTGCTACAGATTACCAATAAGAATACTAAGTGTCCCAGGATGCATTGAGCAAGTGTGTTGTCACAACATAATGTGCCATGTGCATCTCTTGGCAAGAAAGCCAATGGGAGGTTGTGGCAAGACAGGGCTCTTAATCTTGCTTTGTTTAAGAAAAATAGTGTGGATGATCATAGCCCATAGAGGGTATTGGGCCATATGCCAAGCTTAATAGCAGAACACTTTAATTAAAATTTACCTTTCCTACAAGAAGTTGATGGGACAATAAAATGCTTGCAACCTGACTTGAATTTTTAATGGTAAATGGGTTTTATGAGCACAATTTAAAACTAATGGAAGCCACTCTTTGATGTCACTGAGACTTCAAAGTTATCCTAGGTTTTATTTGTGCGGAAAAAAAGGCTACATTGGACTGAGAGCATCCATAAAAAGTCTCAAAATCTTCCTAAAGGGTTTGTCTTACACAGGTTCTTTCTATTTAAATTGATCTCAGATGTAACGATATTTTAAAAACAAAGCTCCCAGAGAAGAGTCATGTCCCAAATGTTCTCCAGGGCTAAGAACTGATGAACTCATATACATGTAGAGACATGTTTCAAACAATAAGGCATGATGACACTCATGGATCAGTTTGGTGCCATACATAGCTGGTACATTTGACACATCCAATATTTAGCCCACAATGGTTTTTAAGATATGAGGATGTAATCAGTTGTAACTTTATTTCCAATTCTGGAATTGTAGGTAGGCATGGAAGTCATAAATCGGCACAGCACTTAAGCACTTCCTTAAGTCCACCTTTACCCAACACAGACTGACTTTAGAGGCCTATATACCCTTGACCTGAAGCAGGTTCTTCAGTGTTTGACTGAACTAGGTGCTTGGAAATGATGTGAAAGGGCTAGCTAACAGATTGAAAAAGTGCAAGATCTATTTTCTGGCTTTGCTTTCCCCTCTCTATCTGGTGGCATGGACCTCTGACATTTCGATCTTCTTTTCAAAAGAATCGATTGAGAAGAGCCTGCCGCAGTTCCACTTGGGGAAAAAGCAGGTGCCTGGTGAGTGTGGCTCAGGGGAGGCATCGTCTCTCCCTCCCAAAGGGGAACCTGCAGAACACCATCCACAGCTCCTCTCCATTCCTGTCGTCACAAAACAATCACTTTTTTCTAGTGCTGGGGGACTCTTGAGGCCCATCCCTGAAAGAGGTCAGATGCTGGGGGTTCCTGCTTTATTCTCTCTGTTTCTAGGATTACCCCTTAGTCACAACACCAGGTGGAGGGGTATCACTTACCACAGGCTATTCCATTACCTAGTTACTAAAAACCTGCCTGCCTGGTGCTACGTCACCAGAGCAGCACCAGTAGTATGGAAAATTGTGGAGGTTCAATGCCAATCCTCAAAGACATTCACAGTGTCTCTGCTTTTATAGGCTGAACTACACCGCAGCAACACCACCAGATCATGCCATCTGTCACATTTAGCACTCCCTCTGTAGTAAGCTTTGAACCCTAGTAATTGCAACACACTGGAGAAGTGTTATATTCCTCTTTGCAAGTGGAGGAGGGCAAGTGCAGAGGGGCTAAAGGACTCATTCAAAGTCCCAGAGCACCTGAGGTGGAATCAGAATGCCAGTTTCCAATTCCACGCATATTCCTAGAATAGGGGCTAGCAACTTTTTGCTGCCGTGGGCTAGAGCTTGTGACTCAACCTCAATTCACCACTCCCAGAGTGCTCAAGCTACCTGTGCTTACCATCACTGAATATACCTGGCTGTTTTTCAGGAAGGATAAGTACAAGCATAAGGGTTTATTACAACCCTAGATTAGAAGCTCTGCAAGGCAGGCAAGCCCTGAAATCCTTGGGAAATAGGTGCCTAAATACCTTTGAGTGTCTGGTCCTTAGGGTCTTATTGGATGTGTGAATAGTCTAGCACAGTGGGGCCTGTAAACAGAAGGTGGCTGTCCTTGGGCTAAGTCAAGTCTGTAGAATGACTGGCCACAGAAACAGAGGGTCCTAAGAAAAATTATCACCTTTTACTCTGAGTCCCAGGTACATTTCTTTGACTTTCTTTAACATAAATGCATATGTGGTTCTCTGGTAGACAGAGTTCCTTGTGTGAATTTGATATCTTTTATTAGACCAACCCAAATAGATGGAGAATAGTTATTAAGCAAGCTTTCGAGTTCAAAAACCCTTTGTCAGGGTAAGGAAGTTTCAGCAGTTGGTGTGTGCTCGTCCTGGATGGAATGAATGGTTCTCTAACGTACAAGTATTATCCTGCCGTGGAGTAAATTAATTTACTGCAGGCTAATAAGGGCTCACATGTAGATGTAATATGTTTACTTCATAGCTAATTAGTCTATCCCAATCGATCAAAGAGCACAGTACATGAGACATTTACTGTGTAAAAGACTAATTAGCTGTGCAGTAAACGTATCACATATACACATGTGCCCCTATTAGGCTGCAGTAAATTAGTTTACTCCACAGCAGGATAGAACAAGTAAATACAAGTACTATCCTGTTGGGGAGTGAAAAAAACTCCACAGAAGTGTATGTGTAGAGGCTGGGACGCAAGGGTTTTTAAGTGCAGGGGGCTGCCTGCTGGCTAGTCCTGCGCTGAAGCACCCTTGTGTCCCAGCCAGCCCCTCTGTAGTACTTTGAGCTTGGGGGAGGAGGGAGCAGGGGCAGCCCCTGGCTGGCGGACTGACCCCCCGATCCTCCCACCACCTGGAGCTGCTCTGTCCTGGCTCAACATCCTGCAGCCCCAAGTGCACATAAAGACATGCGCCCAGGAGCAGTGAACTCTGGAGTGATAAGCTCCAGAGTGTATTCACATGCATTAATATGCACGTGTAGACATGCCCACTAATAATACAGCCATACTGATATCCACATAGGTCTTCAGCATAGTTGGAAACATCAGCCCCACTTGAACTAGGAAGCTAATTTACAGCACATGATAATCTACAGTATTTACAGCACATGATAATCTACAGTAGTAGGTTATCATGTGCTATGTGGGCCTTCAGTAGTGAGGTATGAGACATCAAGTAGGGTTTACAGAATTTTTCTGGCAGCAGATAATAGTGTTCCTTTCCTGACTCTGAAGTGAAGTGGGGTCTAGTGGGTGCACCGTCTTCTGCTGACTCTGAACTATTGCTCCTACTTTTCTATCTCTTCCTACCTGTCCTTATCCTAGGATTATGTGTTTTGCTACTCATCCAAGTGCTACTCTTCTCTTACTGGGCTTTTGTCCCAGTTTCCCTCCAGTTGCTGGTTTCTATTCTCCCACTAGTCTCAAATTCCAACCCTACCAATGTTCTTTGTTTCAGTCTATTCCCTCCACAAGTTTGACTTGTATCTACTCTCCTCATTACTTGTCCCCTTGTAGATGGGATCATAAAACGCTGGACTCTTTTACTGGATGAGAAAAGAAGAGGAATGAGTGACCCTGTGCATTTATTTAGACTAGATAAGCATGATGGGTGAAGTGGGGGGTGTCTTGGCACCACCCCCTCCCTGTCCCATGTGCCCAGCTGGGATCCTGGGGGCCAAGCACTGCTCCCTTCCACCTCCCTGTGCACTGGGATTGGGTCCCAGAGGCCCGGTACCAGCTGCTCCCTGTATACTAATATTGGGGACCTGTGACCTGGCGCTGCTCTTGTCCAGCCCTGCGTGTTGGGATCCAGCGTTCCATCTAGCATTCAGGGTCTGCACTCCCCATGGGTCCAGACATTCGGCAGTCACCAAATTTCTGAACCTATGGGGATCTCTGTGGTCTGGATGACACAGTGCTGTGGGCTGGATCTGGCCTCTGGGCTGGGTGTTGAGTACCCCTGAGGTATTGCATGAAGGGTACAAATAAACCTGATCATTCCTTTGCAGACTTTTTCTCTGGAGCAAGGAAGCTCAAGCTGGTAGATAGAATGGATGAGAAATGTTAAGGTCTCCTCCTGGCATGGAGGATGTAAGTCTGTCATGCATAATCATTGGGCTGCTAGCATGCCCTTTCCTACTATCAGGAGTAAAGCCAAAGCAGGGAGCACTTGACTAAGTTACCCTTTTTCCATCATCATCATCATCATCAGAAGACTTTCCACTGCCTGGCAGACATCAAGCAGGGCACAGCATTGCCTTGGCAAGAAATACTCAACCTGTCAGTGCATCCCTACTGCCACTACTACGAAGAAAGGAGAGCAGCAGAGTATGGACCCTGGACTTCAGAAAAGCAGACTTGGACTCCCCCCAGGGAACTGATAGGCAGGATCCCCTGAGAAGCCAGTCTGAGGGGGAAAGGAGTCCGGGAGAGCTGGTTGTATTTTAAAGAAGCCCTACTGAAGGCACAGGAACAAACCATCCCAATGTGCAGGAAAAATAGCAGAAGTAGCAAGCAACCAGCGTGGTTTAGCGGAGAACTCTTCAGTGAGCTTTGATACAAAAAGGACGCTTACAACAAGTGGAAGCCTGGATAAACAACTTGGGAGGAGAATAAGAATATTGCTCAGGCATGCGGGGATGAAGTTAGGAAGGCCAAAGCACAGTTGGAGTTGCAGCTAGGAAGGGACATGAAGGGTAACAAGAATGGTTACATGTATGTAAGCAAACATGTAACCATTCTACATGTATGCTAGCAAACAAGAGGAAGGTCAGTGAATAAGCGGGTCCCTTACTAGCTGGGAGAGGCAACCTAGTGATAGATGATGAGGAAAAGGCTGAAGTACTCGATGCCCTTTTTCCCTTGGTCTTCACAGGCAAGGTCAGCTCCCAGACTACTTCTGTGGGCAGCAGTTTGGGGAGAAGGCAAGCCACCCTCAGTGGTGAAAGAACACGTTAGAGACTGTTTAGCAAAGCTGGGCATGCACAATTCCCTGGGGCCAGATGCAATGCATCTGAGGGTGCTAAGGGAGTTGGCCGATGTGATTGCAGAGTCATTGGCTGTTATCTTTGATTGGGGAAGGACACAGACAATTGGAAACGGGCAAATATAGTGCCCATGTTTAAAAAAGGGAAGAAGGAGGATCCAGGAAACTACAGAACCATCAGTCTCACCTCAGTCCCCAGAAATGTTAGAGAGCTGGTCCTCAAGGAATCGATTTTTAAGCACTTGGAGGAGAAGGTGATTAGGAACAGTCGGCATAGATTTACCAAGAGCAAGACATGCCTGAGCAACCTGATTGCCTTCTAGGATGAGATAACTGGCTCTGTGGATTCAGAGTTAAGCAGTGGACATAATTTTTATTTATTTATATGGTTATTAAGGATTCTGGCAAAATGTTATGCTCCCAAAGACAACATAACACATATACAACCACAATATAAATAAGTTCAAACAAAGTAACCAAACTATAAATATTATACTAAAAATAAAGGCCACCAACATAAAAACATTATTAATATAAGTACAGTAGTAAATCAAGGCATGAATCTATAATATTGCTGTAAATAGATTACAATTGAGACAATGAAATCAAACCAAATGTAAAATGTGTCACTCCTATCAGCAGTAAAGGATATTTATCTCTAATTATCTCCACCTTATAAGCAAAAATTTCTAAGCAGTTGACTAAATTTGGATCTGTTTGACGTAAAAGTCAGATTAATTTCTCTCTTTTTGAAAAATGTATCAATTTCTGCAAGAATGGTAATAAATAGGTTCTCCTTATGTCATTATATAAAGAACAGTCTAAAACACAGTGGATAGGACCTGCCAAAACTCCTAGACAAACTGGGCAACTTCTTGTAGCCCTTGGAAGGGAAAATACATGTTCAGCCAGAACAACTTTGGTCCTGAGTCTAGTCAAAGAGGATCGCCATTTATTATTGAGATCCAACTATAAATACCTTTCTCCCCCACAATCTAATTTCCAAAGAGTATATAAAGGGGCACTACGAGTAGCCCTAGTCACTGCAAAATCATTCTGCCTGGCAATATCTTGTATCCCCTGGAAAACCCAAACCTTTTCTATGGGGTAGAAAAATCTTTCATTGTCTTTGAGATAGTATCCTATTCCCGAAAGTGGCACATATGTGGAAAGTGTTTTGCAAATGCCCTTTGAGGATCAGGGCTGAGAGACTGGGGAGAGAGTGGTTTTCTTGTGAGAAATGTGCCCCCACCGGTAATTGTGTGTTCTTGTTTTTAATAGATTTCCAGTGCGCATTCATTCTGATACACAGTTATTGTTTGATCTCCCCTATGTATTTTCCATAAGGGCAAAAAAATGACACTGTTAGAAGTATCTTAGTGATTCCCCACTATAGTCTATGGCCAAATCACCAAATTGGCCCCAAATCTTTGAATCCTATTCAGCCAAATCAAATCAGGACAGTGACTCAAATCACTGAATCAAAGCACTGCCCCATCAAATTTGGCTGAATCCAAATCTGAATTGAATATTTGCTGCTTTGCACAGGCCTAGAGGACATACAATGAGAAAGGAACAGGATTTCTGCTGAACCCTCAGCACTACTGTTCTTGTAAATGTGCAAGAGCAGTATACTGTATTCCATGCCACTTCAAAGCAAAATCTGGTAATGAAACAGGGAATTGTTTGATGGGATTAAACCATGTTAGGACCAATTTGGAATGAGTTTGAGTCTTTGATTCTCTTATATACAAATCTGACATCAAAGTGAAGTCACGGTGTCTGTCAGATATGCCTTCCTTTCAAGGAAGAGATAAAACAGCCTACTGTCAGTCAACTAACATGATAATTAGCCAGTGTGATAATGCATTTATCCTGGTGCTTATAATCCTTGATCATATATTGCAATTACATATTCAGGCCACAGTACTTAATGTCTTTAATTATAATGTTGATGGCAAAAAAGATAGGAAAAAGGCATCTTCCTCAAGGTAGAAAAAGGAACTTTTTGATTCACATTTATAGATCTTCATTGAGTATAATAAAAGATTTAAATTTTTGCTCCGTGTCTAAGGGCTCACAGAAAAATTGTGAATACTATATATGAAGAAATAATGATTCTTTTTTAGTACAGTAATGAGGGCCATGTTGGAAATGTCCATGGATAGACAGTAGCCACAGAGTGCCTAAGTCTTCAATTTGTGATGTCTGTTAGGGCTGTGCGAAGCATTGGGTGCTGATTTGATTTGGAGGAGATTTGGCCCGGTTCGGTGGTCATATCTCCAGATCTGACTTGAATCAGGGGATCAATCAACAGGTCCAAATTGATTTGAACCTCTCCGAATTGATTTAGAAAAGGTTCAGAGAGCTTCAATGATTCGGACAGTCCCTGCAGCAAGGAGCTGGACTCAGAGTTGGTAAGTAGGGGGCGGGGGAGGGAACCATGGCCTAATGCCTGTCTTCTCCCCAGGATTTTCAAAACCAGTAGATTTAGATTTAAACACCAGCTTCCATTCATGTAACCAGTCATCCAGATCCCTTATTCTGCTTTGCAAATCAAAGCCTAAGACATGCCACCATACCAAAAATTAAAGGATGAGGTAGTGCCCGTCCCCAGGGAGCTTCTATTGTCATGGAACATTTCTGAATCATTAGAGGTGACCCATCTCTAAAAGATGTGCATGATATCATTTAGTTAAAAAGTTATTCTGAAATCTATAATGTCTTGAAGTTTTTGGTGGAAAGGGAAAAATAAAATGACTTGCTTGTAATTTTGTGACATTTCTAAAATGACTCTCGGAGTTCTTGCTTCCAGTGTTTTGGTGTTTATCAAATTCCCATTATTTGATGATCAAAACCTTTAAACTGCCCAGCACTAAGTGGCTTGTGATTAGCTTCTGTTGCTATATAAAAAAAATAGTTCTTGCTTTTACGTTCATTTTTCTTTCTCAGGCCAAAAAAAATAACCTTGTAGCTACTGCCTTTCTAAAGGTGTCGTTGAGAAAGGCACGGACCATGAAGTCTTCCTGGCAGGGAATGTGTCAGGCATATGACATGTTGGAAAGCATCATATGTTCAGGTTTATGGACTCTGGCATATGGAGGATTTTACAGAAACAGAGAAAGGAAGAAAGGAAAAGAAGGGAATACAGTGAGGCCAAGATTCTCTCAAGTGACCAGTCGTTTTGAATACTTCCACTTTTGGATACCCAGCTTGAGACATCTTTAAATGGTTTTGGTTTCCAGAAAGTGCTTAGCATATGTTCTCTGAAAATCATGACCCTTTACAATAACTCAGGTTGGGCACCCCAAAATTTTGACACTCAGAATAAGTGATCACTTAGGGTAAATATGAATTAAATCAGCTTCTTATAGAAAATACAATCAATCAATCAATTCTCAGTCTTGTTCCAGAACACAAACTACTTCTGAGGCCAGAGATCGCTCAGCAGACCTTCTGTACCTTCCCGTCAGCAACTGGTAGCTACATTAAAAAGAAATACAGTGGTATGACAGTATTAAGTAATCAAGGCAATAATAAATTCATTTTGATGTGATTGGGCAGTCGTTAACATAGTGCAGCAATGCTGCTTCTATTCATACTGTTTATTTCCTCTTTTCCAGTGCAGAACTTTTTTATTAGTCCCAAGAGTTCTGCTCAAGTCTACATAGCTCATTACTCTCATCTTTCTGTGTCATTTCAGCTCTGTCTTCTTTTATGTTTGCTACCTCTCCATTGCCTTACAGTTTGGCTCTTCTCACCTTCTCAGCCAGCTGCAAACTATGTCAGGTTATTCCTTCTCTCCTAGTTTCTGCTTGGTTTCCTTCCAGTAGTACTGTCTTCCATGTTGACTGGTCCCATCTGATCACTCAGAGTGCTTCCTTCCAGCATTTCCAGAGACCCTACAACAGCCTCCGAATAGTTCTTTGGGCAAAGGAAAGGGAAAAAGGCCTCTCTCTGTCCAAATATTGTTCAAGTGTAGAGTCCGCAACATTGTGGAAGACCATCTGGTGAAAGAGAGTCACTTTTATAAACAATTTCATTCTTATCCTTTCACTCCCACCCACCTCCCAGTTCTTGCACAACTTGTGCTTCCCATCTCTGATTTTCCACCCCTTGGCATCTTAAAAGCTGCTAAAAATGTGTTCAGGAACTCAGAGAAAATAATGTTTCCCAGGGTAGCAATGAGACTCAGTTGAAAAGGTCTCCCCCCAAAAAGTGTTGACAAACTTAGTTGCAGATCTACTAGACTGCCTTGTGGAACTGAGGAAAAGAAGCTACACTACAGAAGTCTTGGTTCCTGACATGCTTTGTGTAGAGCACCTGACCTTTAAAGTATTTTCTGCCACTAAAAGCCCTGCCTAAAATATATTACTTAAATTTCTCCCTTGTGTAACACCATTTTTTTAATAGATCTGTCTGGGAAATATTTTCTTTTAAAAACAATTGACAAAAGTGAAAATAATTTTCAAATTCATCATTTTATTTCCCTACAAAAATCTTGGTGTGTTCATCCAAAGAACTTAAGTCCAACCATTTAAATAGTTTTCTATCATTTCCAGCCCATCAAAATGCAACTGTTACACAAAAAAAACCCCAAATAAACTGATCAGTTTTCAATGTAAAAAGGAATTCAAAATATTCAGGTTTTAGTGTTGTGTTTCTGGGGAACTTTGTGTTTTTGATTTTTGACTGAGAACCCAAAACTTGAAGTAAAAAAACAGGTATTTTCCATGGAAATATCCATTTTGACAAAACAGCAGTGGAAAATTTTCAGCCAGCTGCTCTGGTTTTTAATGCAGCATTGTTAGATTCCTTCTGGCATCATGAAAGTGTCCACTGAATCCAACCGAGGAATGCACACAGTATCCCATATTTCTTGTAGCAGTTGGTAAACACTGTTTTTTATCTTGCAAATTATTCTCTTACCCATCTGGTTCCAATAACAGAAGTGCTGGAAGTCTTACAGAATGCTTTTGCATTACTAAGTGCTTTCTGATAGCACTGTCAAAGTGATGCAGGATTTTTGGAGCAAAATGGTTTGGGAGATATATGGAGTAAGGGGCCAAATCCAAGTCCTAATGGGCACATCTGCATGTGCATTTATTGTGCGGTAACCAAAATGACTGTGCAGATGAGTTTGCATCTACATGTGGATGCCTGTACTGCGCAGTAAATATAGTGACTTACGCTGACTTGAACATATATTTGATACTTGCTTCATCAAATGTATCAAATTTACACCCAATTAGTTACTGCACGGTAATGTACATGTAGGTGCCTTACTGTGCAGTAACACCATGTGTGTGGACTGACTTGGGACTAATTTTAATCCCAAGTCAGTCCACACAACTTTAATGTGCTCTAATACCTGCATGTGTAGACATCGGCCTATCCCCGCTTACTGCACAGTAAATTTAAGCTGGCTTGGATGCACGTATAGACAGGCCCATTGAGATAAAAAAGACCAGTTTGGCATTTGATTTTCTTCAACATTAGCATTTGCCTTTTTTGGAGTATTTACATGTATAAACAAGAACATTTTGCAAATGTATCCACAGTTACATTACTTCATATTGCCATCTTCACCAGTGATTTCTCTTGAGATGCATAATACTTTTTTATGCAACGCGTAGTTAACTTGTGGAATTCATTTCTACAGGATGCAGTGGAGGCAAATAGCATAGCCAGGTTCAAAAAGGGACTATACAAATTCATGAATGGTAAGTCTATTAACAGTTGTTGAGCAGGACAGTTGGAGGAGATATTTCTTCTGACATCTCTAAACCAATAATGGTGAATATCAGGAAAGGTAATAATATGGGTCAGAGTATTCTCTGTCTGTGTGGTTCAGTGCTGTCCCTCTAAAGCATCCATGCCTGCTATTGTTGGAGACAGGATATTGGGAAAGATGGGCCATTGGTCTGATCCAGTATGGCACTTTTATGTTCTTATTTTCTTAAGCTCCCAGAGAAGCAAAAACAGTTCTGGCCTCAAAAACGTCAGGGAGGAGAAAGAGCTGGAATCGTGCTTGGAAATGAGCCAGGATTGCTCCTTCAGGAGGAGGCAGCCGACAAAGAAGGTGGCAGAGAAGATTCGATGAGGCAGGAAGGTGGCCTAGGGTTCGTATGGGGCATGGCTCGGAGAGTCTGATCAACGTGTAATTTAAGAGAAAAAAAATAAAAACAAGGAAGTTTTGAATTATGTGGCCGTAATTCCATCAAGGAGTTTTGGTGACTTCATAAACCATAAAAGCTCCCTGAACCCTTCGATGGAATTATAGGTCTATAATTTACAGTAGCCTGGTATTTATTCAATACATCCATGCCTTTTCACATGTTAATCACTTAACAGAGCCAACCTAGTATAAAAATAATTCTCAACTCCCAGGCTTTTTTTTCCAAGATGTTGCTGAATTTTATTTTTCTCACATAAGACTTGAGCCTTTCCCAAGGATTTGAAAACGGGTTCTGCTCAGAGTTTGCTTGTTTGCTTTAACCAAAGAGCCTGTAGCATTCATTTTTTCAGGTTGCAAAGCTAGACAATCACATCAGGGCGATTCAGACAGAACAGCTACAGACAATCTAAAGCAATGCAAAACATATGGAAGCTGATCCAAAGTGCTTTTTAGAAAGATGCTTTAGGTAGATGCTTCATGAACCTGTAGATCAGGCCCAGGGTTTGTTAAAAACTTAAAATGTTACTGCAGTTAGTGAAAACTTGGTGGAGGTTCACAATCACATTGGCTGATTTTTTTCAAGTCTGCCACAGAAGAGACTTGGATACCCAAGTTCTCATTTATCCTATTAGAAACTTGGCATCAACATACCTTTGGTAATTTTGAGACTCCCCCACTTTCAGCCAACCTCAGTCAATGTATGGTTTTGAAGCCCAACCTAAACAAACTCAAAGTATCATCTCTCACTGACATGTATTCAGGGTACTTGACCTCCTACGAGCACTGAATATCATGCAGACTAGAGACTTTAATTCCTTTCCGTTCCTCTTTTCTTCCAGAGCTCCAGCACTGGCCTCCCTGAACTCTGCCTGGGGCCTAGACAGGCTGTGAGGGGCCAAGTCTACATCAGAGCTGCCTGGTGAATCCTGATAAAAATCAGTTGTTTTACCTTTGTTGTTCCTCCAAGCAAGATTCCCTGCATTCTTGGAAGTATCCATATTTATATTTTATTGGAGGGAGGGAGGATTAAATCAGTCCGGCTGGTGGTTTTGTGATCAGAAACCTGAAGAGCTAGAAGCCTTCTGCCATCTTAGGTCATGTGGCTTTCCAAATGTGGTGTTTATCTTGAGCAGCAGCTATAAATCAGTGGAATATGGGGTATGTCTCTCTCTCCTATGTAACTGCTTTCAATTACTTTGCCTTTTTCAGACCTCTGTGTTTCAACAAAACAAGGAATAGTTGCCCTAAGGAAGTGTGGCTTTACTTGTGCATTTATGCCATGCTCTTTGTAAGCAGGTTTTCCTATCGGTCAGATTTCTGATATATAGAAGATGTAACATCTCTAGAGACAGTTTTTCCATCTTTTTTCTTATCTAAGTATCCTTAGATTCCAGATCATTTTCTGATAAAAGCCATCCTCAAAAAATAGCCAATTTTCTCAGCACTCAATTCAGAACTGCTGTTGCTCCTAGCCTTCCTTGCACAGCTTTTCAATTTACTTTTTGGGGGGGGATAATTTGTCAGTTGATCTAAGACAAAACAGGGAAAGGTCACACAAAAGTGATGATACACAGTGCTTTTCCAGTTGCAGAAAACAATACCTTTGGCCTCCAAGTCAACACACCTCCCTTTCCCAGCAGTCTTGCCCTAGTAAAAGCACCTGTGAACAATCAAACAAAGATCTATTGGTGAACAGTGATGTGAAAAAATGGATTGGCACCTACAGATTATTAGATGCATGATCCTCATCTGATTTAAAGTAATGAAGCTGCATGGAATTCAGTGGAAATGCATCATTTCCTCCACCTGAGGATCTGGCACTGTCCTATAAACTTTGCACTGTATTTCAAAAGATAATTGATTGTTGGTGTTAGTTGGCTTGATCAGAAACACTTGGAACAGAAACACTTAGAAAGCAACAAAAAATAGACTGAATGCTGCATACAACGATACTAGCTCTTGTTCTGAAGCTGAACTGGTAGGTAGAATAACCACAGCGCCTCCACGATCATCACTAATGATGATATAGGTGGGCTTAAGACTTCAGGGAGTGCTGGCTCCTGACCTTAGTCATCTGATCTTATTCAGTAAGTTAAATAAGGAATTTATTACTGAATGGTGCAAATGAGCTCTCATGCACATGTATTGTGGTTCAGTTTAACAAGGATTGTGGTCATGTCTGAGCCTGTCCAGGGAATGAGCATCTCTCACAATAGGGCATGTAGTGGAAACTCCTCAGACCATGAAATTAGGAGGCACAGCACTGTGCCCCTTTTGGAAATTATGATTTCTGACTCACAGAACTTGTGTCAGGATGCGGGGTCAGCACAAACTTGGGTTTCACCAAGGAAGGGCCCTCCTCATATATCCAGAAGAAAAGCCAAATGCATGTGTTAGACTGCCATTTTTAATACGGACATCATACAAGCCTATTTTATCGCCACCAAGTGAAATCCAGATGTGTCCTATTGTAGTTCTGCCTGGTACTCAATTCATTGAACCAGATATTGTGGATCTAGTTTTAGATATGCAATCAGTAAACATTATCCTAAGTTGCGGCATCTGTTCCAAGTAATGACCATTGAACTTCATATCTCCAGTGCAAGTTAACTTCAAAGTATGATGGAAATTGCCAAATCTTTCAGTCACTTATCTCATAATTGTGCCCTACTCCGTGCCCATAGAAAAGTGTTTCTAGGCAAACAAATCCGGAGTTTGTGGGTAAAACTAAAATCAAAGAACTGGACAAAGAGGAGGTATACAAGTATTTGGTTCTGAGCCAACTTCTAAGGATCAAAGATACAGAGTTGCAAAAAACAGAGACTGAGTCTTTAATTGATTAGAATGTGTCTTCATGACTAATTTAAATCTCAGAAACAAAATTATGTCCATAAAAAGCTAAACTACATAAAAAGCTGCAAGGTTTATGCATTATACCTATGGAATAATTAAATGATCCAAGAGAAGTCTGGGAGTCCTAGAGAGGAACTTGAGGATGGGCCATTGGCCCATGCCCTATGCTGGTTACATCCCATGAAAGAGCTCCACAGTTCAGATTTGGCCCAGAGCATCAGGTGAATTAGATACCCTGGTCTAAACAGATAAGTCAGAGAGAAGGTTGCAGAATGAAGCATGTAATATAAAAACAAATTGAACAGTGATGTTTTACAGAAAGAATAGTAGAGCCACAATATTTTTGTAGATGAAATTTTGCTGAGAAGTCATTAGCAAGACAGAAGATGGGAAGGATCAAGGGAACAACGAGAGCGGGGTGGGGAGAAGGGGGTATGTGAATGGCAAATAGAATGAGCACAGGGCAGAGAAGATCTGGAGTGGCCAGTGGAAATCGGGCTAAAGGCATCACCTGTGCCACCTAGTCACAGATTCATAGATTGTAACGCCAGGAGGGACCTTGGAAGATCATCAGGTCTAGGTCCCTGCACCAAGCAGGAAAGATAACTGGGGGCCAGGTGACCCCAGCAAAGTGACTGTCTAGTCTCCTCTTGAAGGTTTCCAGGGTAGGTGATTGCACCAGCTCTGCAGGGAGCTTATTCCACAGTCTGGACACCCTGACTGTGAAGAAGTTGTTCTTAAAGTTGAGCCTGAATTGGTCTTCCACGAGTTTGTGGCCATTACGCCTAGTTTTCCCCTCAGGTGCCCTGGTGAACAGTTGCTCACTGAGACCTTGATGTATGCCCCTAGCGTAGAGGTAAGCTGCTACCAGGCCCCCTCTCAGTCTTCTTTTCTTCAGGCTGTATTACCTACAGGTTGCTCCTGTCTCCTCTCTGCCAGCTGGGCTGTAGAGTTTCTTTGGCCTACAGAGATGGTGCCTTTCTTGACTATTTCTGCTGTCTCGACCCACATGACATAGGGGAGGGACACTCTGTCTGGGTTCTGGGCTCCATGAAAAGAGGGGTAGTCATCCCTGTGAACATGTTCTCTCTAGTTCCAATCTTAGGGGTTAGCATTTGGAGATATTTGTGAACATATGTTTCCTAGAGAGAACATGGGCAGAAAAAGGCTAAAGTAGTACTATCTGTCATTGGTGCTCTGGGGACTCTGCCCAAGATCCCAAAAGCCACTTCAATTACTTAGATCTCTCAATTAATATCCAGTCATCAAGATACTGTTTTTGACAGTGCCTTGACCCTTTAAAGATCTGGTTTATCCTAGAGTCAAGCTTGCCAACTTCACAGAGCACAGTAACTTGTGAGGCTTCAGGGTCCTGTTCACAGCTAAAACCTCCATGTTTGTTATTACGTTTTTTATTACAGATGTAAACAAATGATTTCCCTCTTACACTTAACAAATAACTGAATGGCTAAATATACAAAATATTCTTTTAGGGGCATGCTGACATGATTTTAGAAAATAAGTTGGGGCCAGATTTGTCCTTCATTTGTGCCCTGGTTCTGAGTGTTGCGAGTACTTAACTTCTTTTATGAAAGGGTTAAATGCTAATATTTGTTACAGTTGCATGTAAAAGCCCCAACCAAGATGAGAGTATTATAGTTTAAATTCTGTACAGGCCTTATGTGTATTAGGAAAAAAGATGCTTTTAGAAGTCAAGTTTGCTAGCTTGGTTGAGTGGAGCATGACTTGAAACACCTCTTAATGCCTTTTGTATCTTCCATTTATGATTGTGTTGGCTGCTTATGTTGTATCATAGATATTATTTTCTCTTCTCTCCCTGTGGTATAACAAATCGGGGACACAGCATTACTACTGGATGTGATGAAAGGTGACACAGCTGGGCCCTAAATATTTGTAAATGCTCTTTCTGTGCTTTGTTGTTCTTCACAAATTACCAAAAATTGGGGCCTGTGCTAAACATACAGCATAATTTTAACTAGATGTGCACCAATACATTGGTCCAATATCGGATTGGTACCAATATAAAGAAAATTGGCTATATTGGAAATCAGCCCCATGCAGCTGATAATTTGGCTGAGAAGAGCCCGCCACAGCCCCGGCTCCAGCTGCAGCCCACCCGCCTCACTCTGCACAGCACAGATCTGGGGGCACACCCTCCCCGTACCTTCCAAGGGTGCAAGCAGTGGCGGGCACCACCACCTCCCCACTAGCCACGGCTCCACCCCGTGCCCTGGCTGGGTAGCGCTGCCCCTGCCCTTTCCCTCCCTCAGCACGGGGGGAGTTGATCTGCACCCCCATGCCCCTTCTCCCCACCCCCCTTCCACCACAACAAAATTACCAGCTGCACACAGCTGTATTGGAAATCAGATCGGTATCAGCCGATACGCCTCCTTAAAAACTGGCTGTAGGTATCGGCTCCCAAACTCTGTATTGGTGCACCCCTCATTTTAACACCTTACCCTAATTCTCGTTAAAAGTAGTGCCTGACATTGAAAATTGCTTATGAAACAGTTTAATTGTTTTTTCTTTGATGACATCCAATTAAATCCATGCCTTTTATAAGGAGCCCTTAAAAGCCACAGTTAGCCAACATCCTATTTTGCACATCTGTGCCCAGAAATACTTATTAAAAACAAACTGTCATTCTTGAAAAGGCACACAAAATATGCACACGTTTATCAAGCGATTTGAAATTCTTTGATTTGGTTTTGTTCTCGTGCTCAATATCGAGGTACACAGTTCATAGTTCCCTTCAAATTTTAAACTGCTGAAAATATACTTTGACTATGGCTCTTTTAAAGAGGGGGATTACTGCCCATGGGGCATTGGATTAGCAGTGCTGAGATATCCGCATCCCAAGCAGTCATTAAGGAAATCACTGTGGGGAGGAGGAGGTAGTAATTTATACTGTGGTGAACAAAGTATGTAAACTGTGCCAGCTGTCTAGCCTTTCCAGCACATCTTCAGACAGAACTTTGAAGGTCTATGTAACACTAGTTTTTTCTTATGTTGCATTGTTGTGACTAGTAGAGGACAATCAAGTTCAGATGTAGGGTCTAATCCGTCCTTAAGACTTGAATATGTGCATAATTTTAAGCATGTGAGTAGTCCCAAAGGAGACAATGAGCCTACTTAAAGGCTTAAAAGTTATGCATGTTCTTAAGGGTTTTGCTGGGTTGCAGGCATAGTAAAAACCAGTCCAAACTTTGACCTAAAATTAAAACCTGAAACTTTTAATGATTCATTAGGGTTTTTTCTGCACAGGAAAACTCTTTTCAGAATAGCCTAAGGTGTGCAGTTAAGCTGATACACTCCTACCAACATAACCAGCCCATACTAACACACTTAATTGTAGCATTAAGACTCTTTTTTTAAATTAGCCTATGTCACCTGGGAGAGGGCCTAAGAAAACTTGGGGGGAAAAGCCATTCATATACAGAATTAAGAATGTCTACCCAGGGGTTATAGTGGCACGACTATACCTGTTTAAACCTATTAGCCTAAGTCATAAAACTTGCTTGTATGGACAAGGTCTAACTTTAGATAATGATTCCAGCTAGGCCAGGAAGCAGAAACTCAGAGATCCCAATAAGAAGCTCTTGGCTCATGGTATTTGTTGCCCAAATCTTGATTAAGAAAGTTTTTCATGAAGTCTGCTGTTTTTGAGGTTTCAAGGCCACATTTGAGAGGTATGAATACCTTTGGAGAAGACCCCAAATAGAAATCCATCCATCATTTACTGTAGCATTTGAAGTTTTTTTTTCTCACCATGGCAGCCTTTAGAACAGTATCAGTTTCTCAGTAGTTAAGAGAAAAGAACAGCAACATTATTCAAATAGCCAAAGAAACAAACACCCCCCACCGAGAAAACCTTTAGAGCCATCAGTGCATTGGGCCAATGACAACCCTCTTCAATGAATTAGTGGCACCACAGGCCCCAGAGATCTAATGCTTATTTACATTAAACCCTTTCAAATGGCTTTCACAGCCAAACCGGGATGTACAGTGAATGTGAATTACATTTACACCTATCTTAAGTCCCTTTCGCACTGCTAGAGTGGTGTAATGGGGTCCTAGTAAAAATAAAAGCCAGGTACTCTCAGTCTGAACGTGTTCCTTTAACAACTCTTCAGGAATTTAAGATGATCAATTAGTGTGTGTTTGTGGTTCCTACTCAGAGGGGAAATAGGTGGTGAGATAGAGACAGCAGTGTTTATGAGGTACCTCTGAAGTAGCACGAAGGGGCTGTTCTTCTGTGCATGTACGACCTGGTCTGTAAATACACAATGTCGTGGAAACTCCATGAATGGAAACAGAGAGTTTTCTAAGTGCTATTTTTAGCCCTCCTGCTCATTTTTCCATGGGAGGGCAAGGCCTGAAATCACATTATGCTGTTATTGAAATAAGGTGGCCTCCTGGCTCCCCTGTGTCAAAGGAGAACTGTACTAGTTTTCTTTAGGGACCCTTATGGACTATATCAATCCATAGCAAAGGAGGCCAGGGGGAAGGTTTGTAGTGACTCCACCTTTCTGATTAGATTCATATTCCTTGTCTTGCCAAGCGGGCTCCTTTCATCTATAGCACAGAAGCTCTGTCCAGAATTGCCTGCATTAGCAGCCCTTCACCTTTAAACGCTTGTTCTCAGTCAAGGTGAATCATCTTTTACTGCAGGACCAGAGCAGCCATCTTGCCTATCTTTTGGCCTGAGACAGAATGCATGGAAAATAGAATATGTGCAAAAGCAGACAACAGAGGGGTTTGGGGCTTCATTCCCATACTAGTTTTTTCTGTTATGGTTTTGGATCTTGGCAGATGTCTGAGAACAAAGCTAACTATGTTACATGCAGTAACAACGGTCACACTGTTATGTAATGCTTTTCATTTCTAAAGTACCTTATAGATACAAGGAGGGGGCACCTACACCTGGGCTTTACTGTGGAGTTTACTAATTGGCAACACAGGAGAGTGTTGCCATGTACACGGGTAGCACTATTTGGCCAGAGTAAACTAATTAACGCCACTGTAGGATAGTACTGCCCGACACAAGTACTGTCCTATGGAGGAGTTTTTAGTGCGCCGCAATACGCGTGTAGATAGTGACCAGGGATGGTTTGGACACAAGGGTGCTATATTGCAGGGCTGCCTGCTGGTTTGCCCCTCACTGTAGCACCTTTGTGTACCACCCAGCTCCTCCACAGCACATGGAGCATAGGATGGGTGGGTGTGCAAACCTGTGTGCATTTTTACCTTGTAAATGCATGAGTCTCAAGAATGTCATTGAGGCACTGCCTGGGGAAAAATGTGGTCCAGAGTCCTGCTGACCCAGAGGCACTCTGGGAGAGAGTTTACTGTTTCTGGTATGGCCAGATCCTATGGTACCCGGAGCAGAGCCTGATGTTGAGCCATTGTATCAGTAACTGCACTCCATGTCCCTCCTCTTTGTAGCAACCTAAGGTATTATGGGGGAAAGGACCACAATGCTGTCTGGTTTTGACATGAGCGGTGACAGAAGAAGATGGCTACTTAGATTAAGGGATCTGGGGAAAACAAGGCTGAGGGGGGACTTGGTGGCCATCTATAAGAATGTAAGGGGTGAATATCAGGAGCTGGGAGAAAAACTATTCACTAATAGAAAAACTATTCACTAGGGCACCCTAGGGGAGGACAATGAGCAATGGCCATAAACTGTTAGAGGATGGTTTCAGCTCTTGCCCAGTCCTGCTCTAAGCCTCTGGTCCCCAGCCACAGGGTCTTGGGAGGGTGGATGTGTGGGGGTGGAGGGCATATGTGTGTGCTCTACAGGACCTGGAAGTCCAACACAAAGCCAGCCCCTCTGGTTGCAGAGCAAGCTATGCTCCCAGGATCTGGGATGCTCCCCGCAACAGTCCCATCTGGCCCAATTGCTGCCAGCGTGTGTAGGTGAACTGGGGGCCCTGAATTGGAGCAATGGTGTTTAAAAAATATTGCTTCAATTTAGGGCTGATTAAACCCCCGGGTCATGTACACACCCTGCTGACTTACCTGCCTCTCCAGCAGGAAGGAGAGGGTGACCTGCCTGCAGACAGAGCAGCCCCTGGGCTGCAGAGGGGACAGGGAGGGCTAGTGCTTCCCTCCATGGCAGTGGCAGCCCCCCCATCTCAGGCGGCACCCACCCACAGGCACCTAGCTTGGGCAGTCCCAGGGGGAACCACAGCCACAGAGGGAAGCACTGGGCCCCCGTGCCGCTCAGGCAGGAAGGCAGGCAGGCTCCATGGGGATGGGGAAGGAAGATCAGGCTCGACAGTTTCTTGAGTGGAGCCTGCTTTCCCAGACTGCAGCCAGGCTGCCTACAGGGCTTCCTGCAGAGCCCCTGAGCTGCACAAAGCCCGGTGCTTTGCTCTGCGACGGTAGGGGCAGCAAGCTAAAACTCTTGGAAGGAGTTTTAGTTTGCTGCACCCCACATCATTTGGGCACATTACGCCGCCAAAGTTCCTACAGCGGCTGGAATTAATATGCAATACATCGCTAGGGTGTGCATACACTGACATCATTAAAGTGGTGCAAAAGCATTTAGCTCACTTCAAAGTGTCATGCACACATGCCTCTCGTTTCACCTACACATGGCCTCATGGGCTGATGGGAGCAGGGTGAGTTTCTG
Organism: Caiman crocodilus; assembly: GCA_030014935.1. Lineage (NCBI taxonomy): Eukaryota > Metazoa > Chordata > Crocodylia > Alligatoridae > Caiman > Caiman crocodilus. The sequence goes on from JAGPOW010003648.1 coordinate 103,275,656, forward strand.
GGTTTAATGGGCTTGGCTGCTCTGACACAGTCTCATTAGAATGCATCAGACCATGTGTAGAGACACCCAAAGGTCTCCCATCATTCACCAAGTTAACACTAAAAGATGAATTATTTTTGTTATTCTTGCCATGGCTTTTTAAACTCTGTGCCTGTTTGGAAGGGAGATATAAACTGGGGATTTTTTTATTTCACCCAAGGTAACCTGAATCTGAATCCAAAATTCAAATTAAACTCAACTCAAATCTTTTAGAGTTCAAAAAGTTCTTTAAGCTTTAATGACCAGGTGCCTGGTGTGGTCCTGACTCAGAGCGCCTCAATGCCACAAAATTGTAGCCGCACATATTTCTGGCATTTTGTTTGGAGTTTACACCTGTTTTTTAGTTTAGTGTTCATAGTTGATGGCAGACTGACACCCTGGGGGGTGATGTTCTCTTCTTAACCACAGAAAGGTGCAAAATAAGCCATATGCCTACAGGAAGGAGAGGATACCAAAAAGTATCAGTATTGTAATAGAAACACTTTGCCTCCAGTTCTGCCTAACTTTAGGTACTCAAGTAAATCCTTTGAAATCAGGTGCATGCTAAAGTACTTTAAAGGTGATCATGTGCCTAAACACCTTTGTGAATCAGAGCTTTTAGGAGGCTCAAGAGATGAAAACACCAATTTATTGTGGAAACTGCAGGCAACTAAACACCAGCCATGTGGAAGCATTTTCCAGCCTCGTGACAGTTTTGTTCTCAGGCCACATAGGGCACTGCCCTGTAAGAAAACAAGGAAAATAAATTCAAAATAAAGATTCACCTCCAGTACAATTCAATTAGACATTTTCTTTGAAAAATTACCAAACCAGATTCTCCAGCTGAAGGCCTAAATTATTGAAGATTAGTTTCCCTTTAGTGGCTGTGTTATGAGAACTACAATCCTATCTCTTGAATGACAAATACAAAAAGCAGGAAAGTTTCCTCAATAGTGATTGAAGACAGGTGCCTCTCAAAGTAGTTATTCAATGACGCCATAGTTTAAGGGAACAACAGAAGTGCAGCTCCCTGCTGTAATTCACAGTGCTTCACAGGAATCGCCATGAGTTACGGCTATCCCCAGGACCCAACAGACCTTCACTGTTGGGTCCTGGAGGTTGGGAGATGAACTGCAGTTTAAAGCAGCTGCCTCTTTGCAGCCTCTTTCCCCTTTCTCCCCACTCCCAGCCCCATCAGCGTTTCCAGAACGGGTGGTGGGAAAGAGAGTGGAGTAAGCTCATTCTGGGGGTTGCCCAGCCAGTGCTGGAGAGTAGGAAAGGTGAATTGGATCCCCCTTGGTGGAACCAGCCCCCTTCTCCAATTTTGGCTGGGCAAAACAAGAACAAGATCCCTCTTCTCCCTTCCCACTTTTGAGCGCCTTCATATGAAGGATCATATAATGAGGGTTCAGATTGTCACTCAGCTGGGCATTTTTAAAGTGTACTGCAGCCATGCACTGGTGTCAGTGCACAGCTGTAGAGAGCTTTCAGTGGCCAATCATGGAGCAGACAGTCAGTCTGTCAGTGCCATATGTGTTATAGCAACGTTCATTTTTACACTGTTCTCACTTTCCTGTTTCTTCAAGAATACGAACAAGTTATCATTATGTTCATTGCATCCAGCACTATTGATAACATACAGATGAAAAAGTGGGATTGATAAGAAAACATTTCATGATTCTTTCCACAAATAATGTGAACGCTTATATCGTTAACAGTAAAAAAAAAAAAAAAAAAAAAAATCATGCGCATGAACTATCATAGCAAACTATTTAGAAATGAGTGTCATGACTATAGTTGAAAGAAATTAGGGGGTCATATCTTCAGCTGAAGCAACTTGGCATCACTTCGTTGAAGTCAGCAGAGCTGCCCTGGCTGACACCAAAAGGAAATCTTGCCTTTTTTTTGATCAGCTATCCATTCAATTGTAGTAGGCCTATAGTGTTGTTGTAACTGTGATGGCCTAGGAAATGTCTGAAAGAAGGATTTTTTCTGTCTTTTATTGGACCATCTGTAAAATTGGGAAAGCGATTGGACAAACTTTTGGACATTAGGTGCTCTTATTCAGGTCACTGACTCTCATTAAATGGTAGTACTTTTGTATCTGTTCCCTCAACTGTGCGTATGATAATCTTTGTTTTCATGTTATGATTCTCGTGTATCTTCTCCTGCTCCCACTGCAGCTGTCTAAATTGTCTCTTTGACGTCATCCCTCATTGCATGCATCTGTGAAGGAAAGGATGAGAGACGGCCTGCACAAAAGCATTGGGGGAAGTGATAGAGTTACAAATGCAGTGTGTGTGCAAACCAAATGGAAATGCACGTTGTCCTTCTGTTTACATGAGTATCAGACAAATCCTTGCAGATGAGAATGAAAATACCTGCAAGGTGATGTTTTATCTTGAGCTTACCTCTAATAAAGAGGTTTGACTTTTGATGCAAACTGCCATGACATTACAAAACTGTTGGACCTGAGAGGTTAGTTTGGACCATATTTTTAATATGATAAGGGCCACAATTTAGAAGAGAACTTAAGTATATGCTTAAGTCCACTTAAGTTTGTAATTAAGGTGTGTGTTGGAGGTAAAGGCAAAAATCTCATTGATTTCAATTCTGGGAGATCAAGGCAAAAGTAAATAGGAATGATTTCTTGAAGCAGGGCCTGACTATACATTGAGCCCATTAAACATAATGAGTCAGATCTATACAGCCATCAGTCTTGACTTACCTAAGTGGAATATTTGCCCTCAAATTTGCATTGAGGGAGGATTTTGGAGGGGCCAGAAAAAAATGAGTAAAGCTGATTGTTTGCTTTTAAAAAGAAAACATTGGAAAGCCTAAAATCATGTCATACAAATCTCAATCAAGGTTGCACACATATTTTACATACATTATAATAAGGTTATGGTTTTGAACCCAGTATTTATATTTACAACTGAGTTTCCAAGAGTAACATTTTGAGAAGTACAGAGTAAAACATACTGTAGTCAGGGTAGTTTAAAAACATCTATGCTTATCAAAAGGTTTTGAGCGTACAGGCTCTGACACAAGCTTTTCAATATGTTATAATTCTGGAAAAAATTGAACCTTTCACCTTTTGCATAAAGGACTCTATTCAGTTTACATTCCTGTTTAGTTACCTTATTGGTTCATGGGGTTTTTTTGCCCTTGACCTATTTGCACATCACTGGAAATACTCTCCTATAGCTAATGTTATACATCAGTTTTGTGAAAATGACTACATTTGAGGCACTCAGTAAATCTTTCAAACAACCCAGAGGTCAGATTGAAAGAAATCATCTGAAAATATACTCTCCAGAGAGAGGAGAGGAGAAGAACCAGGAATGTGAGACTCCTGACGTTTATCTCTGGCAAAGCAATCTGTTTTGTTACTGATGAGTTTCTGTAAGGTGTGTGCAAATGGAGCATATGGTTGCTTTGAAATGAATATTAAAATCGCCATTTTTGTACTTGCTTTTTTGTCTGCCCTTTAGTCTTTCTTTTTGCTTTATTCCACAGTAAATGCAATCTTTTTTCTTCCTTTTTTATTATCCTTTTTTTCCTCTTTAACTCTCCCTGCCAAAGAAAAGGTTGCACAAATTGCCAATCCGTACTGTATGTGCAGTTTTCCTACTGCATTCCCCTTGTTGTGCACTAAGTGTCTGATCCAAAGCTGAGTGCAGTCCATGGGCATCTTTCCATTAACTTCAATGGGCTTTAGTCCAATTTGACTAAAAGGAATTTTTTTCAGTCTGCAACTTTAGGATTTTTGCCCCACCTGCTTCCCACCATTCCCAAGCCACGGGCATTAAATGTAATTCATAACTAATTATGGGTATTTACACCTCGACCTCAAAGCAATCCATTTCCACCTGCACTGTGCCTGCTGTATGCTTCAGGAGGTTAAAGCAGACGGGCAGATAACTGCGGTAGTGACAGAGAAACAGCTGTGTTTGTTTGATCTCTTCATTGCCAGGTCTCCGGTCTTTGGGCTGGAAGAGCCTACGGAAGCTACTAATAGAGGCAGAACTAAAGAAACATACAGAAGAGCTAGAATGGTACTACGCGCGCGCGCGCACACACACACACACACACACACAAGAGGGAAAAGAAGAGCGAGAGAGGGATCTATGGATGCAAAGCACAGGGGATCTCTGGAAACTGTAATGTAAATATAAACAGACTCGGCGTTGCTATGCAGCCCTTTCGGTTTCCAAAATGTTGGAGGAACTCTGGCTTCAATACTGCTTGAACTTCCTCAGGAGGGAAAGGAAAAGGGGACTGCGAAAGAACTCAGGTGCTTCTTGCCCAGACAGGGGCCTCTGTGACATGTGTGAACCATTCAGGGCTCTTCGGCTGTTTTGTATGAAGAGCAAGTGAAGTGCAAATAAATAGGAACAGATTTTATTAAGGCCGTTTAATGTGGCCGGAATCAAAACACTCGTTTGTGGGGCAAAGAGGTGGGGGAATAGGAAGCTTTCGGGATTGGTTCCGGTAGCCTTAAACAGTGGAAACATAATAATCCATTCCTGGTAACATAAGGCTCTCAGAAAGGGGACATTTATGGACATAGCATGAAATAAATTATTACCACAGCAGTATAAGAACTAAGTAACTATGGAAAGTTCAGTTACAGTTTTATATGACATATGTAGGCACTATGTATTACATATAAATAGGCACACAAATACTACAGTAATGGGAAACATATAAGTATAGTAGGTAGATAGATTTCTTGGGCTTTAGGGTTAAAAAAAATTGAGCTTGGGTACCTACAATTTGGCTTCTGACATCTCTGTTTGGACACTTGAATAAAGCCTTTTATTCTGGCACCAGATTTTTCAAGTTACGTTAGGTATCCGGAGATGCAGATAAGTGCATTATAGGCTTTACAGAAGCATGTGAAATACGTATCTGTTTCATAAACCGTGCCTGCTTAGACACTTTTGTAACTCTTGTTAGGCAGCTATTTGTGTCTTTAAGTCCCAGAATGCTTTTGTATTCTGCCTAAATATCGATGTAGAAGCCTAATTTTAGTCAACTACATTTGCCATTTTGGGTTCAAGATTTTAAAGGTATTTACATCTGTATACTGGAGAAAAAAAGAGTTTATAATCACAATGTGCAATATGGTTTTCTTCTTCTAGAAAAGTGTGCCGGTGTAAACTGAAACCTTTCACACAACAGATTTTTAAAACCTGTTTGTATCATAGTACCCAGGAAAAAATGAGGACTTCATTGTGTTTGCTAGTTGTTCTGTCTAAACATTGTGAAAGAATCCCTGACCAAAAATGCTTCCAGACTACATAGACAAGATAGACGAAAGGTAGAAGAAAATAAACTTTGTCCCTATGTTGCAGGAGAGGCTGAGCCAATGGCAGGTTAAATGACTTGCCCAGGGTCACATAGGACCACTATGCCAGAGGCAGAAGCTGAATCCATATCTCCTGAATCTCAGCTAAGCACATCTATCACAAAACTAGCCTTCTTCCCTAAGCCTCTTCCTTGTCATTCTTCACAGTCACATCTGTTTCCTTCAGTGATTGTAATACCTAGGCCTGGTAATTATCTAGCCTCAGCAGGTAGGTTAGCCAAGGACGGGAGAACTAGATTCTGTTTTGGATTGTGCATAATCAAGAACACTGGTAATATAGTTCAAATCCCTGAATCTGATAAGGATGCACAAAATGGAAAGGAGGGGGATGCATGAGCCAGACAGAACACTGTACAGCTTGCAACCCTAAGGTCAAATTTGCAAGGCTGCCAGCTGAAGCCGGGGTCAGCCATCTACCCCTTGTGTTGCCCCAGCCCTCTCTCTTGTGCCTCTTTACAGGCTGTTTCTTGTCTTGCTGCCAAATCCATTGCTTGCAGCAGGAAGGAGTACTGGGTGGCACAGCAGTGGCTACAGTAGTGGGGTCCGGAGAGTGAGCGAATAGCCCTTGACACAGAGCAGGCAGGGCTGAGGGGGCAGAAGGCAGCTTGGAAAAGCACCATGTGTCTGTGTCCATGTGCCAGCCTGCCTTCAGACCCAGCTGCCTTATTTCTGCCAGCCACTCCTTAAAGGTTACTGATCCCGGAGCTAAAGAAAAAGAGATGTGGAGCCATTTTAATTCTCTCTGTGGCAGTAGCTTGCTGCTGAAAAGACAATGTAGAGCCTGGCATTGGAGCTAGAAGTGCTTTCTGGGTAACTCTTTTGGACTTCTGCACATTACGGATCTGCAGAAATGTTTGGAAGATAAGTAACTTCAAAAATCACAATACCACCAATTGCTTCAGCTCATTAGTTTAGGGCAAATTGTGCTCTCATCTCCACTGAGGAAAAACCAGATTGCTATCACTAAACGAAAGCTCATTGAATTAAAGAAGAATAACTTAGAGCAGACACTGGTTCGTTCCAAGAAAATATAGTTGAGAAATATATTTTTTTTTCTACAGCTTTCACCAAATTCTTGAAATGTAGCAACATTGTGTGCTGTAGGACTCCCTTGTTATTATGCTGACTATACTTTTCACAAAGAAAGCCTACCATTGGATTTAATTATTCCTGTGATGCTGGAGACAGGAGCTGATACATTTTTTGATGAAAATGCATTTTTAACAAGCCAAAATTGGTTTGAAATATTTGTTAGGAAATTTCTATTTATATAAAAAAATTGGGATTTTTGAATTTTTCTGCATTTTTTTAATGATATCAGTTTTTGAGTCTTTAAGTCTATATATATATATA
>JAGPOW010003648.1:103282500-103364153 GCA_030014935.1 Caiman crocodilus
TTATATATTAGTTTTCAAGAATGCAACAAATGTCATGCAAAATCGTAGAATACCATGTAGTCTCACTTAGAGTTAATTGTTACAGGAAATATCTCTCATTACCAGAGTATCTTAGCACTTCATTATCCATTATGCACTTTTGCACTACATATCCATGCGGTAAAGAAGCAATAATATCCCTCATATAACAGATGGGGAACTAAAGTACAGAGAGACTAATGGACTGGTAAAGAAAAGGATTGACTAAGTTCTTAGACATTTTTTAATAGTGCCCTAACCACTGGATTATCCACGTTGTTGGGAACATCGGTGTATTACCTGAAGCAAAACACACTTTGTGTGACCATCTCTTTTGGTGTACTCCAGTGACAGAAGGTGTTTGACCTCTTGCCATTTAATTTCACCAGCCTGAATTCTGCAAACTATTGTTTCATGGTGGATGATGAGCTCATGATCTCGAGCAAATGCCAGATGGTTCCTAGCCATTATTCCTAGAACTAAGTCTTAGACTACTTTGGATGACAGTTTACTAAAAACTGGGGACACTGATAATACCCCATTGGCAATTCCATTTATAAATCTCTGCTCAGATGATTTGATTGTTTATATATAGGCATGGAGTTAAAACAGAGTTCTTGTTGAAAAGAGATTTTAAATTGAATGACCAGACTCTGGAATAGACTCCCAGCAGGGGTGGTGCAGGCATCTACTATGGAGATACTGAAAAGGAGACTGGATGCACACCTTGCAGAGGTTATTTGACCTCAGCAGTCTTTCCTGCCCAGAGCAAGGGGGCTGGACCCAATGATCTCAGGAAAACTCTTCCAACTCTAAACTGCTGTGAATGTGTGAATGTCATGGTACAGAATGGATTGCTTCACCGGATTTTATATCTAATCTGCTTAAGGGAGAGAAGAGGGACCATGGCAGACTGGGTGAAGGAGCTAGTTCCACATATGGTGATGCCAGGGCTGTCCTTTGGAGGGGCAGCGGGGGTTCAGGGCAACCCCTTGGGGCCCTGCACTTTGCGAGGCCTTGAGCAGCTGAGAGAAAGCAGTGTTAAAGGGGCCTCACACAGGCTAATTTGCCCTGGGCCCCATACCCCACTATGATCACCTTTGGGTGAGGCCATGGTAAGAGCCATGAAGACAGTAGGAGGTCATTTAGCAGTGGAGGGAGTTAGCTACAGGCCCGGGAAGAAATTGAGAGAACAGAGAGACTATTTATCCCAGTTAAAAGAACTGTTTCATTTAACATGTTTTCCAAAAACTAGTTTGAAACTCATGAACTATTTTCGCACAAGTCACTGAATGGCTAGCCTATAATGACAATGTAATGACAATGGTTTTTTTTTTTCCATTCCTCCATTCTTCAGTTGAGCATTCAAATGAGGTACTTGTAGCTCATTGCATGTTTCATTCCTGTTTCATGCTTTTCAACAGAGCTTTATTGTAAAAGATCAAGCTGGGATGTTACAAGCTAGTGCCAAATAGAAGTCAGTCTTCTGAGGATTACCTCAAGATTGGAAGCAGGAGTAAAACCGCTCTGGCCTAAGGGCTGGGTGCAGGCTAGGTAAGACACTTGCTTCAGCTTTTTGAATCGCTTAGAGTGACATGTTAGGGTGACATGTTTGACTTTGCTTCTAAAAACTATTGGTATAAAGGTACACTTATAATTTTTAAAAAATAGTGACAATATTTTAACCTATTACGAATATCTTAGATCAGTGCAGCACTTACAAATGGGGTAGCGAGTTACATGGAAATCCAGTTGGCCCAGGAATGGGGCTGACAACTGGGAATGAGGCTGGGAGACTAGAAGGACAACCACAACGGGAGTTATAGGCCTGGAAATACGTTCACTAGAATAAATTGGTAATAGCTGTCATGGGTCATTAAAAACAAGTAATTTTTAAAAATCTAGTTTTTCTTTCATTCTGTTTTTCTTTTTGCATTGAACAGTGAAGCCAATGTAGCTTACTTCTTTTGTAATAACATAGTGTTATGATTGTTTAGATTGCCAGCACTTCAGGGAAATGTTTCAGTAGCAAGATATGTCTTTGAATAGAAGTAAAATGCGTTCAGGAATATGTTACCCATGCTAAAACATTGTGCCTTTCTTTTTAACACTGTCTCTTTAAAAGGTGGTTGGCTGGAATGATCTAGTTGGGGCTGGTCCTGCTTTGAGCAGGAGCTTGGACTAGATGGCCTCCTAATGCCCCTTCCAACCCTAATTTTCTATGATTCTACCAATGGCAATCATATCTGTGGCCTGGTTTAAATTGCAATTTTGCATTTTTTGTGAAAATCATGAAAATAAGTGATTTTCACGAAAAAAATGTGATTTGCAAAATGGCTGCTAGAGGCTGGGAAAAGCAAAAGCTTAGCAGCCAAAGGGAGGGAGGAAGAGATTTCTAAAGGGCAAAGGGGAGGAGAGAGCATAGAAATGAGTAGGGGTGGAGCTATTTGCTCCCCCACATGTGAAAACTGAGGTGTGGGGGCACCTAGGGGCTGCCTTAGCGGATGGCCTTGGCACTGGGGAGGGGAGAGGGTGTTTGCTTCTCCATGTGTGTGTTCACTCCCCCTGCCACCTATTCCTGGCCCCCAGTTTTCTGGCCGAAGGAACAGATGGCCCCTCCCCTCCTCATCCCTAAGCTCTCTCCTCCCCTGTCCTCTTCCAGTGAGGTGTGGTGGGGAGGGGAATGGGCTTTTCAGCAGCAATCATAGGCCTTGGGAGCAAGACTTTTGCTGCTAAAATTAAATCTAGCCCTAAATTTGCCCTTTCAGCCAAAACAGCGGGTATGAGGAGGGGGCATCACAATCTGGGCATGCAAATGGCAGCCCCCACCATAATATTAGTGAGCTGATTTAAACCAGGCCTTAATCACCTCTATGAAGGAATCCTGAGATGTACGGGTACTATATAAAGCAAGACAAGTATTTCTGCAGTATGTGGTTGCAGGATTTTCTGAAGACATTGTTGATGATAAAGTTCCAGGCCAAAGGCAGTACGGGCAGATTTTATCCAATGTTGAAGATTGTGTCCTGTGTTTACTTTTGGGAAAGGTCACCGACTACCCAAGGAGGGGAAATGCTCAACATTCTTCAGAGATTGTCCTCTAAAGATTGTGTCACGGCGGGGTCCTGCAGGAGAGCCGTGATCTCCTCAAGGCCCCCTTCCCATGCCAAGTTGGCCCAAGGGCACCCTCAAATTCTCTTCTGCCATGTCTTTGATGTTCCAGTATATTAGGGAGGCTGTCTTATGTCTTCTTGGACATGGTCTGCTGTAACCTCTGGCCCTGTAGACTCCTGGACCCCTTGTGGGTCTTGTCCTGCAAACGGGTGCTTTGGGACACCCTAGCCTTAGGGGCTATGCATGGCTCCAACCACCCCGTTCACCATGCCCCAAGCCTTGCAGCTGGAATAGGTGTTTTTTGGTCTCTCTCTGTCTCCCTCTTTCCACACTCTCTTTCAGGGCCTTCTCTGTAATGCCACCCTCTCTCTGGGGCCTCCTTAGTAATGCTGCCCCCTTCTCCGGGGCTCACCACACCCACACTGGGGCTTCTCAGTAATGCCCCCTCTCTGGGGCTCACCATGCCTGCCCTGGGGCTTCTCCACAATGCCCCCTTCTCTGGGGCTTCTCAGCTGCCCCTCTCTGGGGCTGGGGCCAATACACCCCAAATACTGTGCCCTCACAGGCGCTGGGGTCCTCACACTACCGTCAGTCCCCTATGAGGCCTCCCCCATCCCCTGATAGCCTCACCCAAACCACCGGTATAACAGCAAAACAAAACGCAAGCCCCTAGGCTATAACATAACTTAAGGCTGCCTGGCTAAAACCACATGGCTCAGACATCTTAGAGTGGCCATCCTTTACCTGGCTTGAGCTGTACCTGCAGTCAGGCTTCTTCTTCTTCTTCTTGCATCTTTGCTCCTACCTCTCTAGCTGCTGGCAGAAAACCACACCTCTGGCCTCAGCTCCTGGGCTTTTAATGGCCAGGCCCTGCCCCTTACAGTCAGCTGGCCGCTGGCAGGTGTGGGTTGCTTGCCGACTCCAGTTGCCCTGGCTCCTTATTCACTGCTAGGGCTCTTTCTCTAGCAGTTTCTCCTCTTTAGGAGCAGGGCACCTAAGTGCCCTGTGAGAAATTGTAATCCGGGGAGGAACACCTGGTTGCCTTGGCGTGAGTTGACAGATGAAGGGTCATGAGGTACTTGTTGACGCTGATCAGACACACTAGCATCTGAGTAACAGTATCGGTCTTGATAGCAGAACCAATGGCATGGACACATTCATCTTTTTCAGCTTTTCCTTTTCAAAAACTAGGGTAGCCACCGCCAGGCTTTGTGTGCTGCCCTTCTCTTGTGTGTCTGGTTTCATTTAATGCAGTAATGTCAGTATCAAATCATCCAAGTTCTCTGGACACAAGAGCTGTCCTTTGTTCTGGTCAGTCACTGTTAGTGTTGCCCATCAGCATATGGGTGCTCCAAGTTGCAAACTTTATTGCTTCATGTGAATCACAGAGTGAGTGATCTCACTTGTCATGGCTCTTTGGACAGGTGAAATGCCACAGACTATGTCTACGGCAACTTTTCTAGCCAGCTCTCCATACAAGGTGAGCAGAGTGGATCCTAAATAGGCCTGCTCAGTCATGTCTGCCACTGCCAAATTGTATGCCTGTGTCACCTCTAAGTACAGCACGACCACCATACAATCATCACCTCTGTTTAGGTTCATAGCTAGGGGCTTCTGGTAATCATTAGCACCTACCCCTGCCCCTATTGCCCATTGCCCTAGGACTTGCTATTAAAGGAAGATGCCTGCATGTCTTCTTTTAATGTGGGGGTGCTATTTTACATAAGCAGCCACACAGTACTTCAGGGGAAGTAAATCTTAATCTGATGACAAGGAAAATCTAGATGACTGAGGATTTCTATTCTGTTGCAGCCTTCATCAACCTTTCAACCATAGTGAAGTATTCTTTCTTCCCCCACCTGCTCCGCCTTGAGGACTTTTGTTTTTGGATCACTGAGTCTGGAAAGCTTGCTCTCAACCTTGTTGCCATATATAACCCTACCAGCAATACAGAACTCCAGGCAGCATTGCTCTCTGGGTCATTGGTAGCACACAAGCCTCTTTACCACGTGGAGGTTTGCATCCATGGGACAAGTATGATCCTTACATCATCATTGAATCAAGCATTTAGCTGATGGCTTATGTGGAAAAAAAAAAGAGTCTCAGTGACTGAAGAAAAGCAAAGGGCTCATTTACTGAGAAGTGATGCTCTGGTAAAACATCCAGTGATATTTTAGGCCCAACATGGACTACATCAGGGAAAAAGGCTCAGAGCCTGACAAGCTAGCATAAAAGCGAAAGCACTGTGACATATACACCTATAGCTTGACTTGTGGGCATCTTCATATCTGCTGCCACACCAGAGGCTAAGGTGATCAACAGAGAAAGGCAGTAGCTGGAGCTACACTCCACACTGACATGTGCTGCTGAGAATAAACAAGCCATTATCATTGGTGGGGTTTTCTCACATAAGAGAATAACCAGCACAGGGAGCTCTGGGCTTACCAGAAATCACAGCTGAATTGTAAAAAATACTATCAACATGCTGCTCTCTCTTTTTTTCTTTTAAAAGATGTTTTCTCATTGATTACGATCTTCCAAGAGGAAAAAGGGGGGGCTGAAGCATGCCCAGTATGAACTGCCTGAATCGGGAGTTATCAAAAATCTCTCTGTAGCCAACCAGCTAGCTTTACCCGCAGAACAAGAGAGCTTCTGTTAGCAGGGTGTTCTGAACTCCTGGTGCTCTTTCCATGGCAGGTGCGGGTCCAGGACCTGTTTATCAAGCGCCTCCTATAAAAGTAAAAGGTCCAGGAAACTAAAAAATCTGAGTCACTGTCTGCTAAACTCCCAAATAAAATAGTTTTATTTTCCATCCAGCCCATTTTTTTCTTATTTAAGCCCAAGGGAAAGAAAGAGAAAACTTACCTTGAACCCTGACCTTTGGAGGTATATTCCCCCTATGGTGATTCATCTGTTTACCTTAAGACAATTAAATGTGAGTCACATTAAATAAACTTTAAAACCCAAGGAAAAATATGCTAAAAACAGAGCTGACCCCACGCCTTCTCATGCCAGGGACGAACTGAGGCAGAAGCCTTAAAATATGCGAAGATCACATTTTCAGGAAAAGTTTCAGGACATCAGCGGCAGGGTGACAGGTCAAGGAATGAGCTCAATTTAACACTCAGTGCCAGAAGGTGGAGCTGCTTCAGAAGGTTCCCTGCAACAGCTTTGTTTTTACATGGAGAGCAACAGGATCTACTACTACTATTTATTAAACCTGTGTAAGGGCCACCGGTGTCATTAACCCCAATGCTGTATAGTTAAATGCTTTGCTTACGGGTTTACAGCAGCCGCAAGGAAATCCCGTTCGGCAACGGCCTCAAAGTCTGAAATGTTTGCAGCAGACCAGGATGGGAATAAAACCATAAAAGAATGGTAGAATTAAATGAATGGGACATTAAAAAAGACAAGAAGAAGACAGGATTTATACGTCAGTCCATGCGGTAACTGGAAAAAAAAACAACCCAGAAAAAACCTGAAATACGAGCACCAGCTCTTGTGATATTTTGGCCAGAACTGCACTCCAATGAACCGAGGGTGGCTGCGATGTGCCAGCTGTAGCCACATGAAGCTACGTTACCTACTAGCTCTGAGAAGTAGCCCCACTGTCAGCCTCAGGGCACTTAAATACGTGCTCTGGGAATTGAGGAGGGGCTTTAATTAGTGGGGCTCTGAGATTCACTCTAATTAAAGTGCCCAGAGTGTTGTGTGTATCAGTGTCTCCACACTGAAAAATTGTGGCGGGAGCACATTGATGAAAGCTCGTTTAACAAGCATTTGTTAAAGTGACCCCCACCATTTTTCAATGTGGGCACACTGATACATGTGAAACTGGAGCCTGCTGGAGCGCGGGAATTGCCACACTCCAGCAGACTTGGTTATCAAGTCCCCATAGGTAGGAAATAAACTTCATTTGTGCACAGAGGGAGCTGGAGATGGAAAGCTGTCCCTCTGGGTCCAGCTTTTTCTTGTGATTTCCCAGTTGGTTTAGTAAAAGGTATCATTTTGGAACCAAGATTTCTAGATTTTTGTATTTTTTTTCTTGTCTCAGACCGACACGGCTACCAAGTACATCCCTGGACTAAACATAGTCATTGGATTTATGACACATTATAACCTGCTTGACATCTGACTCCCCAAGCACCTCTCCAGTTTTACCTGCTACATTCATCCCCCTTCCCCTGCTCCCCCAGTCTGCTTCTCACCCACTGGCTCCTCAGGTCACATCTTCACTGACTGCCTTTCTCCCCGCAGCCGAGCCCCTGGCTTCTTCACTATTCACTCCATCCAGCAAGAGTGCACACCAACTGCAGGTGCTTCCCCGGTCTGACCAAGGGATTTTAACCCAAAAGCTTGCTAAGAAAAATGTTTCTAACTATTTCGTTGCTCTAATAAAAGATATCACGCACACAGAACCCACCCCGCCTGCCACAGAGACCAGCGTCCGCCCTCTTCCCCCCACACCCCACAGCCGCCCATGGCTCAGTCTCCCCCCTCACACTTCTGTGCAGGGAGCTGCTGCCCAGCTGTCCCAAGCAGCCCCGCAGACACAGAGGGCCAGGCTGGGCTGGGCTGGGCTGGGTTGGGCAGGGCAGGGAGTGCCATGCCATATCTCTGTGGGCAGGCGGTGGGCCTGGGTGGGGTAGCTCAGCTGGAGGTGCGTTAATATGAATTTTGGGGGGTCTATCCCCCAAGGGCCCCCCAGCACCAGGACCCACAAAGGTACAGCATGGCACGGTGCTCTTGGCCCAGCTGACCCGGTCCCAATTGCCTTCCAGGTATGGCAGGACTCTCCCAGCCCGGCTCAGCCCTCTCCCCCCAGGTATGGTGCCACCCGGCCTGAACCCAGCCCTGCCCCCCCCACCCCCGGCCCAATCGGTGGAGGAGGGGACCCACTTCCAGCTGCCATGGAAGCAAGCATGAAAGCTGCAGGTTTAAACTTGGTGCCAAAAATGGATGCCGAGTTTAAACATGTGGCTTTCACTTCCCTGCTGGGGAAGATCCTGGGGCCCCAAATTGGAAGGGGCCCCTGGGCACATGCCCAGTTTACCTGTGTGTTAGTTCGGGCCGAGGAAGGTGGCAACAGCATTGTGGGGGGGCTGATGAGCGGCCAGCTGCATGGGTCAGATGGGCCGGCTCTGTCCACTGCAGCTAAAGTCCATGTGGGCGCAATGGGCAAGGAGCAAAGGCCTGTTAGACAGATCCCTGGAGGCCTTTAAATATAAGATTTGATAGGTATGGCCCTGGACTTGAGATAGAAAGTGTTATGGGAATGCTCCAAATATGAGAAGTCTGCATGCGTGTCGACTGTAGATGTCTGCATTCTGCAGGTACCACACTGTAGATTGATCCTTTGTGTATGTGTGCATGCATGTGTGTGTGTGTATTGCATATGCGTGTGTGTTGCTATTACCTTACCATTGAATAGGATGAAAAGAGTGGTGTCAGAAAGCACCGTGACCCCATTAGATCAGAATCGTAGAATCACAGAAAATGAGGGTTGGAAGGGACCTCAGGAGATCACATCTAGTCCAACCCCCTGCTCAGCGTATTCCATTGACTGGAAGCTCAGTGCTTTGTCTCGTATGCCAGCATTAAAAGAATGATTTTAAATATGAATGCCGCATGCCTCTGTAGGCTGGAGGGGCACAGCAAGCTCCCGCAGGTGTTGCTGGTGCTGTTGGCAGTGAGAGTTGGATGGCAGCAAGTGGGGAGCTCTCGCAAGAGGCCGGGGTGCTGTCAGTGGTGGGGCAGCGGGAGTGGTGAGTGCCTACCAGTGATCGACGACCACCCACAGACACTGCTGGCAGTGGCGGCAGCGGCCAGCAGCAATCACGGACCGGCTGCAGATGCTGCCAGCGGCAAGGTGGGGATTGGTTGCGAGTGGCAACTAACCGCAGGTGCTGCTGGCAGTGTCAGCAGCACCTTTTCATGGGGCGTGCACTGCTAAGCTCAGAGGGTGCACGTTCATCACCCATGGTTTTAAAGTTATGTTGGGAAGCTGTTGCTCAAACATGTGTAACAGATACATGAAACTAGAAAAAGCATTTGAGTTGGATTTACTGATGCTGATAGAAGAGAATGCTGTCCGTATGTGTATGTATGTGAAACTAAGTCAAATCTGAGCATAAAGGTGCTCTTCTCTGCAGAAGGTTCACACCCTTCTTAAATGCTGTGTCCTATTAAAAGGGGCTGAAATGCTCTGCTCTTTTTTGCAAAAGAGTGCTTTTTATCCATATAAGTGCAGCAGTAAATGCTTGGTTTTGAAAGTCTGTGGCCCAATTTGGATATGCCCCTGGACAGCCAGATCAGAGTGGATTTTATGAAACCCCCTGGGGTGGGGGGGTACCCTCTGATTATAGGTATGCATGCCAGAACTGTGAGAAATTCCTCTATTTCCACAGATCTAGTCTATCTTGCCCCAGAAGCAAGTGCTGTGTCATAGCCAAACCAAAACAAAACTGCTCTGCAAACAAACAAAAGTCATTGTCATTCATCATGAGCAGGAATGACACTGCAGTCTAAACTCTAGATAATTCACTCACTACTGAATGCTTGTTTTGGAATGTGTCCAGAGGTCAAGGCATGAAAATATACCATGTGATTTACATGTTCACTAATAATAATTTGTATACAGAATATTCATCATGGGCTATTCATGGGTAACATGCAGATTAAGCAAACTACCTGGATGGCAAACCCCTTGGGACAGGGACTGTCTTTTTCTTAAAGTTTTGTACAGACGCTGTGAAAATGGAAGCCAAATTCAAGATTGGCTTTTGCAACTACTTTATTATACTATGAATAATAGTACAAATAGCCAAACATTGTTTTCAGAAAGAATTCATCCAACATTTTTTAGTCAAAAGAGATTTGAAAAACTTGTGATCTATTGGTGGCAGATTTATCAACAGAAAAAAATGTAGAAATGGGTTTGTGAATAGATAAAGTCTTGGTTTTCAATTATCCATCAAGCTCTGTCTCACATATGCATCTCTCATCATTATTTTAATGTGTATTATACATAGACATTTGATGCAGATGCTCTTGGGCAGGTGTGTTGGTGTACGGGTGTCAATCTCTCAGACCTTAGTAAAGATTTAAATGCATAGTCTTTGGGGCTACCTGTGCTTTCCAATCTAAGTGCTAAGAGATTAATGCAGGAGGCTTTTCTGAATTGCATAATGATAATAACTTTATTGAACCCACTAAATTGTGAACAAAGCTATGTATTCTTACCTATCAGTAGATGGCACTCTTTATATTACCTAGCTACAAATACACAAGTGCACAGATACACCTTGTTGATAGATCACTCTGACAACTCAGAGGACAAACAAAGGTATATTTGAGGAGAAGCAAGCTAGGAGAATAGTGGTACCACAGAGAGGGTTTTTGGAGTCATTATGCTGGCAAGCACTAAGCATAGATGTGCTCCCTCTCCTGTGAGCTTTTGAGAGAGAGACAGAGAGACAGTCCCTGGAAAACCTGCCTGTACCTGTTCAGTATTGCCACCAATTTCAACACAGCTATTTAGCTGGCAGCAAGTGTTCTACCTAGATGTAGGAGTTTTGGACTGGAGAGTGCTGGCTTCGCTGCCCCTGTAGTCCACTCACTACTTTGCCTCCCCAGCAGCCTAATTCTTCTTCCAATGAAGTCAACAGAGAACTCCCATTGGGAGCAGGAATGGATCTGAATTTAGGACTCAGGCTGCTAAATTATGGCTGTGCCTATTTGACATGCAAGGAGAAGAGGCTCCAGGTGGTCTGGGGCCCATATTTGTCAATACAGTCATGCTAGGAAAACCATCATTTCATCCTTCAAGAATAGGATGAGACTGATATCATGTAGTTTGTCACTCCTACAGGGTAAATTTTACTGAGAAGTTATGGGATCTGCCAGAGTAAAGGGCAGGCAGTCCCTGCTACGCCTCTGCCTACAATAGAATCATTTTGTTCCAACTTTTTGAGCTCCTTTCCATGTTGCACCAGCCAAAGAATGTGAATATCTTGAGCCAGACCCTGCCCTAGCTTGTACCCCCACGCACCTCCCCTCTGACGTTAATGCAATTGTGTAGAGCGTATGTTGGGGCAGCTTCCAAATGCTGAATGTCACCAGCAAGGCTATAAATTAAGATCCCGGCTCTGCCCTTATGCGTGCAAATACACTCAGAATTCGTCCCTCAGCATTTTCTTACACAGAGCTCCAGGCTCCTTCGTGCTATTCTAAAACTATATAATTTGCTGTTACCAGCTCTTCAGTCTGTTTTGCCTCCACACCAACATTGTGTTTGAAAATTATTTCAGGCTATTGGTTCATCATCACTTGCATAGTCGGCATCCTACCTTTTCACCTACCATCCTTTCAATTAGGCAGGCTGGGTAGCCTCCTGCCTTTGAACGTACGACCTGATTTGCGTAGAGGAAAGGCGTAAGACTGCATGAGCAGATAAAATAAAGGCCTGCACCTTGGATGGGTTCCATGCCCTGTGGATTTCTGATTCCTGCCTGGCAAAGTAACTCCCAGATGGGTTTGTAGATGACATTATAACATGTTCCTGTTAGCATGCAGAATTACTGCCCAGAATTACCGCCATTAAATTAGTCAGGCTCTTCAATTGGAGGTAGTGTCCCAGGATTAACACATGAAACAATTATTGGACTGCTTAAAACTTATTTAAATAGTAATAGTGAGCCCTTCCTTGGTCAAGTACTGAGCGGCTAGAATATTTCTGCCTTCATTTTAAGCCCTCATCCTTAATGACCTCAAAACAGGTGAGCCTATTGCTTCATGAGATATAGGGGAGTTTTTAATGTAATCTCTTTGCACCCAGCAGCCGCGAGGTCAACAGAACCTTCCTAACGCTCTGTGTGTTTACACAGCTTCCAACAGTTCAAAAAGCCAAAGGAAGATCACAAGCCTATCTTCAAGCCAAAGGGGAAAAAGATTGACACAAGGTTGTAATCATCAGTGTCTGAAAAAAAGCCTTCTCATCTGTTTTTGAGCATGTTCAAACAAGACGTGACTCTTTGTACAACGGTGATGCAGGGAAGGTGGGCAAATGCCATTCTTGCGGTTTAATTAAGGACCTCCATGAGGATCTAACAAATGTCATATGAGTTGTGCCTAGTGGGTCTTATGCAGGGAGGAGGGAGGGTTGGTTAGGGGGAGTGGAGCGGGTGTGGGATGTGAAGGGCAGTGTGTGGCAGCTGTTCACAGCAAATACTATTCTAGCTCATGGCTATGTGTTCCAACCCTGTTGGAAAATTACATCTAAATAACAGATCACGAAAGAGCAACTCTGACAAGGCCTGTAATTTAGTCCCAAGAGGAAATTCTTCATTCATCAACTGTACAGGAGACTAAATTAGTTCTTTACTGAGCAAGGCTTCGTTGGCAATTTTATCTCAGGGTGAGCCCTATCTTCAGAACAGGTCCTGCCAAGAACAGCTAGTTCCAAGAGCTGCCCCAGTTCCCAGCTGCGTTGTTGAACACAACGATATTGTCCCGACTGTTTCGGGGCTGTTAGGGAATGATGTTTTTCTTATATCAGGGGATTGGTGGGGGTGACCAAATCCTCCTCTCCTCTGCCTGAGTCTGCTGGAGAAGTGCCTTGAAGGGTGAGTGAGTGTGTCTTTGCCAAGAGATTTGGGAGGGGGGAAGCTGCCAAAAAAGTCACTCTTCCTCACAGCCCTGCGACCCAGCACTCCTGTGGTTTTATGTGGCCATCTGTTTGCTTTGTTGTCAAACTGATAAAAAAGATCCTTTCTTTCCTGCCTTCTCCAGACTTACACCTCAAAGCACCTAGAAATCTCACAGCAAGCGCTGCAGTCCAAAATATCCACTCTTCTAATGGAAGACTGACGTAGTTCAGGGGTGCTGGAAGAGAGTATAGGCCTGATCCTTACCTTGTGTAAATTGGTACAGCTCCTAGGTCTCAACAGTTTACCTCCTCAGAGGCCTGACGGGGGTCTTTTAAAGCAGGAGATCAGTGAAGTTTCTTCTTGTGCCTTGTCACGCATTCAGGGCAAACTCTGTTAAGTTCAGCCTCGTCTTTTACACCAGCTATTATTTGCAGGCGGTTAACATCCCTTCCATTTCTAACTACCTGATATGTGAGGGCAGTTAGATAATTAGATGCCTTGATGACATGGACAGGTTTCCCATTAGTGTAAATTAGTGTGAGCTGATTTACCTGAGTTATGGATTTGGCCCCTAGGTGATATTGTTTCTGGAAAGGACTGTATGTGCATCAGGGTGTGTCAGGACAAAAGCCAGATAACTCTTTGTTCTTGTTTGCATAGATATCAATCTAACATAGGCCACTGAAGTCAATGGAGTTGTTCCTGATTTACACCAGCATAGATATAAGGAAAAGTGGAGTCTAGTGGCATCTGAGAGTAAACATCTGAATTTACAGTTGATGTGACTCTCTCATGTTTCTTTAGTTTTCCTTTCCTACATTTTGGGTCCAGTTATGCCTTTGTTACATGCAGTTGACAGTATCTTTATCCATGCAAAATCCCATTGCAGTACTTGTGGAACAGTTTTAGAGAATGGGAGTAATTGTTAGGATCCAGGTGTATAGGTATTAGTGCATACCATCATCAAAACCTGGTAGGATTAGCTATAAGTCCCCAGTCTACCACAACGTGCTATTAGTAGGTACCTTGTTTTTATTATCACTAGATTTAGAAATGCTGTGGTGTTTTAACACCAGTTCTCAATTAATTTGCTTTCCTAAAACTGTGTTGTTGGCAATATTTTATCAGTTGTCTACTGCATCCGTCTACATAAATGTCCAGTATCCTGTCTCTAACAGTAACCAGTTCTAGGTGCTTCTGAGGAAAATGAAAAAAAGAAAAACTAAGGAAAATACCCCCAAACTAACAGCAACAAACCTGTAGTAGCAACTGTGCATTAATTGTACCAGTTTCTGATGTGTTTATGCTTTGAAGCATGAAGTATTATGTCTCTCACATAAAGGAGGAATGAAAACCAGCCCCATGTCCAATCTCATTCTGGTTGTTCCTGTTAGCCATACAAATATCTCCCTACTGCAAGCTTTTGGATCAATTGGCAATGAGTCCTGCAGGTTAATAATATGTTGGTCAAAAAGGTATTTCCTTTAATAATCAGTAATCATTTTGCCTTTTAGTTCTGTTTCTCTTGAATATGCCATAATGGGGGAAAATCAACAGAAGCACCTTAATTCTCATTCCTGTGCTATTCATTATGTGTACTTCTGCTCCATTGCCCCCTAAGCTTAACAGTCCCAAGCATTTCATTCCTTCGGTGGGAGTCTTTCTAACATCCTCCGTATTCCCCTAAGTCCCATTTCTACTTCTATTAAGAATTGGATCCAGGATCATAGGAAAATGCAGTAGAAGGGGCCTCACAAGGTCATCTAGTTCAATCCTTTGTTTAAGACAGGTTCATTCCTGATTAAACGATCCCAGCCACGTGTCTTGTCCAACAAACTCTTAAAAACTTCCAGGGCTAAAGATTCCACAACTTCTGTAAGGTAGCCTGCTCCAATGCTTGACCCCACCCATAGAGATCAGAAAGTTCTTCCTAATCTCATTAAGGTTGAGATGTAACACTTATTTTACCATATACGACTAGTGGTAGAATAGCCAAAAGGTAGGGCACAAGGCAGCAGCCCCCGGGGTAGGGGGTATAAAAATAGTCACAGCTGCCACTGCCACTGGTGTCAGCAGCACAGCAGCAGGCACTGCCCCATACACTATCAGTGCCCAAGGCACAGTGCCTCCCTGTTACACCTCTGACCAGTGGTGTATGGTGTTATTTTTTTGGCTGGAGCAGTTTGCCTGTTTTCGGGGCTTACAAGATTGTTTCCATTAGAAGGAGAAACATGTGGTACAAGGCAGATAAATTCTTTGGTGCCAGCCTGTTTATTGTTTTCTCTGAACGCAGAAGGAACAAACTGCAGGTGCAGTGTTCAAGTCTTCTCTGCCAGGTACTTTTGTTCCCCAGGATTTCACTCCCTCTGCTTTCCCACCTCGCTCACTACTGCTCCTCTTTGCTCCTTTTCTCTCTCTTGCATACACCCAGCTTGCCAGACAATGCCTTGGGCCCTAGCCCCACTAGGGATCAGGAATCCCTTCTACCTGCAAAGCTTCAACTTTGATCATGGTGTGCCAAGTGGTTAATTGTCTTGGAGGTAGCTTCTACCATTTTCAGCTGCCTTATGCCAGTTCCAATGAAAGCACATTCATTAGCTTATGTCTGATGTGGTCATGTAGCTGACTGCAGGCAAACAAATACCTGTAACATTTCATTTCAAAGACCAGAAGTGTGTGTATGTTTATGTCACCATCATGTATTGCAAGATTGACAATACCCATCTTGCCTCAGCTGCATTCTCCTTATGATTTCCTTAGGTAAAATGTTATCCCATGTAATAAGGCTGTCCTAGTGGATTAAACTATCTGCAGTTTTCACTTCACTGCTGCCTACTTTACTATTTGCAGGTCTGTAGAAAAATTGCTTTTGCCTTGTCCAGTTTAATATTTGATCCTTCTCCAGTCTTGTGGGAGTGGCAGTGATCTGTTTGTGGAAGTCTGTATTATTCCTGTCCAGCAGGTTGACTGTGTCAGAGAAGCCCCCCAACCCCGCACAATCAGGGACTTGCATGGCAAGCCATATGAGGAGAGGCTGATGGATCTTGGACTCTTCAGCCTAAAGAAAGGAAGGCTGAGAGGGGACCTGATTGTAGCTTACCACTGTATCAGAGGCATACATCAGGGTCTTGGTGAACAACTGTTCACCAGGGTACCCTGGGGGAAAACTAGAAACAATGGCCATGAACTTCTAGAATATAGTTTCAGGCTGAACATTAGGAAAAACTTCTTTAAAGCTAGGGTGTCCAGACTATGGAACAAGCTCCCCCCAGAGGTGGTACAATCATCTACCCTAGAGGTCTTCAAGAGAAGACTGGACAGTCACCTGGATGCAGTCACCTGACCCCAGATGTCTTTCCTGCTCATGTACAGGACTCAACCCGATGCTCCTTGGAGGTCCCTTCCAGCCCTATGATTCTAACTTTGAGTGCTTGATTTTCTTGCTGTATCTTTCTTTTACCTGGAGGCATCATGCCTTTGTCCATTGCTCAGTCTTCCCTGGTGGATGAGAAAGGTAAGGTGCTGGGAGTTAATGAGTGACCCTATCTGCTGTTGAGCATCATCTTGAAGAAGTAACATAGCTCACTGTTGCTTAGCACTACTTCTTTATAGATGTTCTTCATCAAGGCTAGCAGCATCTTGCCCACACCATATGACCTCAGAGCAGATCACTGTGTTAAAAACATTTTTCTAAATCACTGAAGCAGTCAAAGACCCTTTTTGTTGCCTCCATACTTGTCCAGCATCAGCATCAAGAACCAAACTCACTTCACCATCTCTTCAGCTTTGTGGAAACTGGCCTCCTGCTGAGATAAGCACTGTTCTCTCTGTGCCTTGAATCTTTTCAGGAGAACGTGCAGAGGACTTTGCTCAGATAAATGACAGTTTCCTGTGGCCTACAGTTATGAGGGTAACCTTTCTCATATACTTGTGTCAGGATCAACCTTCTCCACTCTTCAGTAATCTTCTCTTTCCATACAATGTTGCATAGGACGTGGAACGGGCTGATCAGATCATTATCCTCAGATACAATCAACCTTTAAGTGGATCAACCATTCCAGGACATTTACTTATAATGTACTTATAATGCCAAATGTGAGTGAGATACTCCTGCAAATATAGGAAAACCTACTTCTTTTTAGGGTGGTTATAATCTTGAAGAGCAAGTGCAAGTTTGAAAATCAGAAGTTAGTAAGGTTCTGGCACTGATTTACTTTGTAGGCCTTGAGTGAGGCCCACAAACTTGCTGCCTGAGTTTCTCCAGCTCAGCTACCTAGGCTGGAGGGGTGTTGTGAGGATTAACTAACTAAGAGGTCTAACCCTCCCTTTCCACTTCATACCATTCTGGTAGCATAGTTGCCTTAAAGTGAGTGTAAATCTAATTTATTCCCACGTTCAGGCTCCTTTACTCTGTCTGAGCCATGTAAAACAGGCACAGTATAACCAAGACTCAGTTTCAGTGCCTACATGGTGCTTTAAATATACCATATACATAAGAAGTCTTATTATTACTACGGAGGGAGATGCCAATAAGACTTCTTGTATCCTCAGAGTTCCATTATTTTCAGATTATCTCATACCTGGCAAATCTAACTGTGGTACCTTACACTTCCCAGAGACTTCTTTTTCCATAAGTGTTGGTTGGACTGTGAAAAATTCAGTGGTTTCAGATGAAGGTTAGGCAGCCCACAAAGCACCAAGAGAGTGCTTCTCACATTCATTTCTTTGCCGCACTCATCACATTGAACTTGTTTCCACTTCCTCTTTAGTTGTTGAGTGCAGAATGAATATGCCTTTTCAGAAGCCTGGTGATCCAAAGCATAATTTCATCTTTCTGTTAGAGGTAGAATAATAATATGTCAGATCCTCATTATACTTTCAGGAGGACCAAAGAGCATATTGCAAACATAAGCTGAGAAAATGAGGTGCTGTGAAGTGGAGTTACTTCTTCACTGCCCCCTCACTTTATCGTCAGCGAAGTAGGGCCAGAACTTACACGTTCTGACCTCTACATGCAAAATGCAAGAGCACTCTTCTTGACACAGTGGGTTAAGGAATGCCAATGGTGTTTAGGATCCTAAATTACTTAAGTGCTTTTGAAAATTATGCCAAATGAGCCTTTGAAGATGCCTCAGAACAGTTATTAATATTACTGTAAAAGGGAAGGCACTAAAAGACCTAATTTGACATTATTCTGTTATTGTTCATACAGTAATTTATTCCCACTAATGTATGGGCTCAGAAGTCTTTTCTGAATATGTATAGTACCTTTTATCTATTTTGTTCGAGAATGTGGGCCTCTGATTTTTCTCCCCATCTCACAGACTGGGAAAACTGACACATGCATGACTTACCCAAGGTAATGACAATAATGCTAATGAGGGGTTGCTAGCCATGTTAGTCTGAAGTTAGGCAGAAGGCAGGATGGTGTGGCACCTTCTAGACTAACTCGTTAAGAAATTTACAAATTTAAAGTGACAATTTCACTTAGTTATTTTTAATCTTTACATCTGTACATTTACAAACTCTTAATAGAGAGGGCCAGTGGCAGAGATGGAAATAAAATGCTGGTACCTTGGCTCTGAAAGTCCTGCTTTGAATGTTTTGGGTTAACTCAGAAATGTTGGTTACTGCTCCGTGGACCTGTTAGTTTGTGGTGTGGCTTCATCACATGTTCTTCTGATCTGTTCAAGGTGTCAGTGTCTTGATGAGTGTAATTTATTTGATAATATTTCAAATGAGCACAACTGGTATCAGCTCCTCACCAACTGATAATCAAATAGCTAATAAGTATTGCTAACCAAAAAGCTAATAGCTAGTCAAATGGTTGGTAATCAATTGCTGCCTTATTGGTTTGCTACATGGACACAAGTTGGCAAGTTAAAACAAATAAAAGGCTTGTCCCGGTTTTAGAAGACAAAAGAGTTCAACCTCATCATCTGTCTGTGGAGACAGGGGACTAGGAATTAAGCAGCTCTTAAATTGTATTGAGGTTCTTCTTTGGCTGTTTATTCCCCATGTTAAATCCCCATCTCACAAGTGGTAATGGGTTTATCTGAATGGTACCCCAGTGATGAAGGAAAATATGATTTAAAACAAATTGTGACATAAGACTAAGTGACATACTCGAGGTAATTCAGAAGGTCTGTCACAGTGGGAAATCACACCCTGGCATTCTGTGTATCACTGGTGACGTATTCATGAGACCATCCTGCTTGTTCAATGCTTAGGTAGCAGAAGCTTCTGCTTTCCATTGCCTTAAAATGATCCTTTTGACTACTAGAACAGAGATTGATGCAGCAATCTGTTTGTGTCTCTGTGGCCGTATCTATACGTGGGCATGTAATGCTCATTAGCCCAATTTAAGGTGTGTTAAAGGTGTGTACCTATACATGTGCACCCTTAATGCACCTTAAAAATGTACTTTTAGGCTAATTCTGGCTAAATTTTATACCTGCATCAAGCAAGTATCAAATTTAGGCATGATTAGTTAAAGTGCATCAATGTATGAGTAGACATGTTCATGCACATTAATGCAGGGACTTTAGTGCTGGGTGTACCCAACCACTAGTGGGCCTGCCAGAGCCCAGCCCCAGAGCTCCTACCTGATCACTTCTGCTCCAGGGCTGGGCTGTTCTCTGGCAGCCCCTAGCTGCAGGCTATAAAAATCTCCAGCCATTTTGCGCCTTGGGGCACAAAGCACAGGGAGCCTGAAGGAGCCAGTGCTGTCTGCAGGAGCCCACCAGGCCCTGTGTGCCCCACTGGACATGACCCAGGCAGCCTTTGTTCAACCTGTCCTCTAGCTGGAGCTGCTCCTTAGCCACAAGTGAGTGTTGCAAATGGTTGCAACACCCTGAGATTCCCCCCAGGGCTGCTGACACTGCTCTCTATGGGAACAGAGCCAGCACCTGCTTTCTTCTGTCTCTCACCCCCAGCTCTGTCTTATTATAGGCACTGTGGTGAAATGCCTCTCCATGTGACTCTCAGTCCCTGCCTGTGCCCCTGTCCTGGGTGCTGATGGCAACCCTCCAGGGCCGGCATCACAGGGACAGCTGCACAGGGGCCCAAAGAACCAGCATGGAGAACACATTCAGCACATTGTCCCCATTGAGCCCTGGCTCACCCATGTGCCCATGCCCACGTCAAGTGGCCGAGCATCCAACTAGACCCAGGAGGAGGTGCACAATTTCATGGCACTATGGGACAGGGCTGAGGTCCAGAGGCAGTTGACTCAGGGTGAACACTTGAATGCCCACATTTATAAGGCCATATCCAACTATATCCTGGATGGTGTGGCATGGCTGCATGAAGGCCATGATCTTGCGGGCACAGTGGGTGGTGGTGACTGAGTTCAGTCATCGGTCTGGCCATGCCTGAAGACCATGCCCTTCATACAGGAATTAACCCACATTTTGGCACCCCTAGAGACAGGCCTTACCCCGGTGAGTGCCACCAGTAGGGGTGGCCTGCTGTCACCCACACCCTGCCCTGACACCTCCAGCAATGTGTCACTGGAGGAGGGGACCTTGGACTTTCATTGCCTAGCCACACCGACCTCCCTGGCTGATGCATCCACTGGCAGCTTGAGGAGCCCTGCCTAGTGGCTTTCTCACACCCAGTTCAGCCTGACACCCTGCCAGGAGGAGCATCCAGCCACACCACTGTCAGCTGCCAGATCCTCCCTTGGGAGCCCGTGGTTGGGCACTGGCCAGATATACACCACAAACCATGGGCACCAGGTGCATCTGGATGTTGTCACTGATGGGGAGCCCCACACTAAGCCACCTGCCTCACCAGCCCTGGACATGTGGTAAGACCTACATGGGGGGAGGGGGCTTCCCAGTCCCACAGCTCTGACCCTTGTCTGCCTCTACTCCCTGCCTTGCCCACCCACATTCCTTTGGCCCCAGCCCCCCCCAGGACACAGAGAGGCAGGACAAAGTTAAAAACTTTGAGCAGCCTGGACTTGCCCCCCGTGTTGTTGTAGCTCAGGGTCCTGAACCAGGAGTCCATATGTGCCTTGGGCACCAGCAGGATCATCCTCAGCAGGGTGTAGTGGCTTGGGCAGCACTCTGCCTGCACAAACAGCTCGTCACACGCCACCCGGGCACATGCAGCAGAGTCACACTCAGGGTACAGTGGCAGCATGGTGCAGGGGCAGTCCCTGTGGTGCTTCCCTGGAGAAGCCCCCTGTGGGGAGGGGAGGGGCATGCTCAGCCCCTCCCCGCAGTTGTCCAGGAGCCCCATGCACCCCAAGCCTGGGTGTTGTGGGCTGAGTAGTAGAGAGGTAGAGAGGCTGGCCTGTGGGGGAGGGGAGAAAGCAAGATCTGGAGTTGTGGCAGCAGGCTGGGCTGGTCTACCCTAGGAAGGGAGCAGGGGAGGCAGACTACCTGCAGTCAGCACTCAGAGGCCCACCAGCCCCAGGAAGCAACTGTGTCCAAAAGGCTTGACTGGCAGTTGCCTGCTCCCATCCCTGCCTGATCAATTTACTATGGCCCCTAGGCATTTGCAGACAGCCAACCTCCAATCTGAGGCTGGGCAGCACAGGGCCTCTGGAAAAGAGCATCTTATCTCTGCAATGTTTCAATCTCACACAAAAGGCTTCTGTCTCTTGCCTTTGCAGGGTCAACGTCTGGATGTGGGGGAGAGACTGCAGGGTCCTGTGGGAGTGCTGCATCAGAGTCACTAGCTGCATCAGCAGTACACCAGGGCATGGGCCCTCCTGTTCCAGCTACTGGTGTTTGTACTAGTGGAGAACTATGTGGCATGGGAGCAGGCATAGGAGGTGCAGGAGCTGGTCTGGTAGGAGGAAGACACCACCTGCAACAAGGCACAGAACTGGGCACAGTGGGAGAACTGGGCCCAGCTGGAGGCTATGGAACAGCACCACATTGAGTTGCTCCAGCAGCAGAAGCCACATCCATGCCCCTCGTCCATGCTTGGCCCTCAGCCCAGCCACACAGGGTTTCTAGGTCCTGCCCCCACCAGGAGGCCTACACATGGGCCTCAAAGGACAGCGTCTATTGCCTCGTGCCTGAAGGAACCCCTGCTCTTTGCCATGGTCCCCAGACCTGCAGAGGAACTGTCTGTGGCCAGAGTCCTGGCCACCTGTCAGTGAGCCCTGTACCCTGGGTGCCCCCACCACACAGTCCCTCACTCTGGGACTTAGAGAAAGACTGAGACTCTTGTACATAGTTTTCAGTTTGGAGGAGGGTTTTTTATTGCTGGTGGGTGGGGAGGGTGTTGCAGGGGCTCTATGTGTTAGGGAGGGAGTGGGGGGGGGTCTGTTGGTTGAGGCGGAAGCTGGAGGGATGCAGGTGGGCGGGTGTGGGCAGTGAGGCAGGTGGTTATTGGCAGGAACAGCCAGGTACACCTCTGTGTCCGGGTGCTCCAGTTGGGGCTGGACCTGGCATAGAAGATCGTCAAAGGTGGCCCAGGTCATCCAGAATGTGTCGACCCACTGGTCATCATCCCATTCCTGTAGCATGATACGCTGCCACTGGTGCTGGCTAATGTGGCGGGCCCAGAGATAGTGGGGCTGGCGGGACAGGGGGGTGATGGTAGTCCCAGTAGCAGCATCCTGGAGCCTGTGGTAACTGAGGCTGGCAGCAGCAGCTGTGCAGTGGTAGGGAAGACCATGCACCAGTTGTCCAGCAGGCAGCTGGAGTGGGTGAGGGAGTTGAGTGTGCAAGGTGGCTGACTGCCAAGTACTCAGAATGGTGTCAGGCAAGCAGGACAGCTGTGGCAGCCCTGAGGAGGTGGGGACCCTGTCTCTGGACACCAAGGCCAGGAGCTGGTGCAGCCATGGCTGGGAAGTGTGGCAGGAGCAGGGCAGGCACCTGCTGCCTGTGTCTCTGCCATGCTGCTGCTTTGACACACGAAGTGTCAGCCCAGGGGTCACAGTGTGGATGTTGTGCTTTCAAGATGGCTGTCAAATACTGACAGCTGGCTCTGCCTTCACCATGGTTGCCAAGTGCTGACAACCATGTGTCCAAAGGCTGGAGTTCCCCCTCATGGCCACAGGGACACCTGGCAGGTCTGGACTGATTTGAGACTAAAATTAGACCCAAGTCCCAACACGTGTAGACACCTGTCAAAAAAAATGCTTGTTGCACATTATCTTAATGTGTATTGAATTTAAGCCCACTTAAATTCATGTGTAGATGCACCCTGCTATTAATAATACTCCTCTGCTGCTCTATTCATGGGTCCATTAAAGCAGGGAATGCTCCTTACTGCTCATGGGTATAGTACCCAATGCCATGGGGCCCTAATTTTGATTAGAGCCTTTAGATCCCACTGCAGTACAATAATAGAGATAGATAAGGCTTCCTGTACACTCAGATATTGTTTTCTATATAAGAATACCAATATAATCTGCTGACAAAACACTCTTAGTACGAACACAGCTATAATAAACCCATCCCCAGGCTTTCCTCTATGACGAGCAGAGCAGTCCGGGAAGGATTTTGCAGCATAGATCTAACATGAAGCTGAGATTTTTAAAGAGGATGCTCCTGTCTTGTATAAATTTATGACAATTGAGCATGGAGATCTTCTAGGCAGATTTAAAAATCTTTACCTAAAAGGTTCATCTACTGTACCACTGGTGGAAAAGTTTGCTTTAACTTACAGGAGCCAAATGGGAAGGAGGTAATCATATCTGCTCACATATGAAAGGCCTCAATGGCATAGTCATATAATTATATGTACTCACCTCCAAACTTCTATCAATGTTTCATTGTATCTTTTTTTTTCCATGAGAGGCTGCCTGGCAAGGTCTTTCTGGTGCCAAGTCTGTAACATCAATGCTAAAGCATACCAGCAAGACAGAGACTTTTCTGTCCATGTGCGGTATGGACTGAGTAGCCTGTTCCACTCAGCCCCTGCAGGAGTAGGTATAGAAATGGAAAACAATAAAAAAAAATGAATGGTGCAGTAGAACCCAGATACTTTGCAGGGTAAGATTTCTAACCCCTAGCCAAGACAAGGGTTTGCAAAATACCCAGGAATATACAGAGCCACAGCAAACAGTTGTGCAGGACTGCTGAAATCCTCCAGCTATTATCTGCTGTAGCATTTATTTCAGAGGGCACTGCTTTTCAGATCACCCATGGGGGACTGTTGCAAAGATCCGGCTGAGTGGAAAAATGGCACCCCTTGAAGTAAAGCTGGGCAGCTTTCCCATTATTCATCAATCCACTGAAAATACAGTGGGTTGCAAACCATCTGAATATGAAGGATCTGGGTTCCACTGTTACAAGAGGTAGGTTCCTTGGCTCTGGATAAACTGGGCTGAACATAACACCTGAAGTCTGGGTAGCAAGTGGTTTAAAGACACCCTTCCACTACTGCACCCTAATTGTGGCGCATGTGTAGGTGATGGCGTTTTACTTCCTAGCAAATTAATCTGCAGTAAAGCATGCATGTAGACATGCCCAATGAGACGCCAGCTGCTGCTTTAAGGCAGATCTTTGAAATGGCTCAAAAATGGATAGCGCCAAAGGGCAGCATGCTGGAGCATAGCACAGTTGTCTATGTCTAGACCTCAAAGGTATTAAAGGGAAGTCTGCACTGCATATCTGTTGCTGCTGGGGGCAGGTGCTCCTAAACACTTCCACCCACCTTATCCTGCTCACATATCCCAAGCCCAGTAGAGCTGTTCCAGGAGCTGTGGCCACTCTTGAGACCCCCATCTCCAGAAAGCTAGAGGGTAGCCATGGGGAATGCCCTTGGAATGGCTTTACCACTACATTTCTGGTTGAGCATGTGGAAGCAGGATTGGGTGGGCACAGCACAATGGAGAGCAAGCATCCTCAGTAGCCCCAGGTACATACTCCAAATCATATTTAGGTCAGAGATTCAGGTGCCTGAATAACTCTGAGGATCTGAGTTTGAGAGTCTCCACACCTGCAAAGGCTGTTGAGCAACTTGTAATGCAGTAAGATTTCACTTAATGGTGTAGGGTGAAACAGTAAGCTGGTACTTCTGAATAAACCAATGGTATCACTACTTTCCATTTGTTGCAGATGTGGATACTTTATGCAGGTTTTGGTCACCCATTCTGAAAGCGTGTGAGTTTATAGAAAAGTTGACTTTTCCCCATATACAGGTCAGTCAACTGCTTATCTCTTAGCAGAGGAGATTATAGCCTTAAAACAGAACAGCATGGCAGACAGTCATAAAAAAGATGGGAGTTCTTCTTACATATGAGAAAGATTTTTTTCCTAATGACAGCAGCAATTCATTCAGAAGGTCCACTGCTCATTGTCTTGAGAAGAACCACCCCCACCCCAAAACACAACCTCCCCACACACACACTTCCTATATACAGAGAAGCAGAGAGAATAAGATAAAAGTTTAGTCATCTATAGATGTTGTTTGATTTCCACCATTTACAATATTGTTCTACAAAGTTTGACCAGATGAGCCTGCAATAAACATGCCTATGTTTATAAATAGGCTTTATTATGCATAAGCACACATTTCCACTTTTGTGGGAGAAAGGAAACAAATGTTGAACTATCAGAATCTCCTACCAGTCTTCAATCAGGTGCATTAATGTCATTTCATTGTTTCATGCAAAAGTAAAAGCATGGATCAAATTCTGCCCTTCCTTGAAAACCTATGGATTTCTATAATGTTTCAGGGATGAAACTGAAATGCCCAAATATAAATGGAGTGGGAGGAAAACTTTTTGGCCAGTGTGCCAAAAGTTAGCCCCATGCCCACTCTGAGTTTCACTCCGATCCCCTCCTCCTACCTGATCTGCCACTCTACTCCCGATCATGTGTTCCCCGTCTGATCTGCTACTCTGCTCTCTGCTTCTTCCTTATCTGCCACTGTGCTGCTTGTCCCCACTATGAACTTCCATATGCCATGCCCAGAGGCTGTCTGTGCCACTTGTGGTACATGTGCTTCAATTCAGCCACCCCTGTATAAATGGACCCTTTTCCTAATGGTCCAAGAGTATTTACTTTCATGCGCTTTGTTCAGGCTTGTGCAGTTAACTAGACTAAGCTGTTCACAATCACTTTGACCTTTTGCATTGAACAGTAAGATTGAAATTATAGCAGCCACCTAGCTCAGTACCCTGCCTCCAACTATGGCCAGTACTGGGGCTCTAAGGAAGCACTCTTGTAGGCATTGGTAAGATAAGCCATCTGCCCCTGCCCCCGCCCTCCTTCCTCTAAGTTTCCTCTTAGCTCAATACTTTAAGGTATGTTTATGTTTGAAGATTAGAAGTTTTTAACTACTCCAAAGTTTATGTTTACTTTTACAATATTGGCTATGATTGCTCTGCATTTTTTCACTCACATAAAACAAATAGTTCTCAATTTGATTCCTGCTAAACTCCTAGCTTCCATAACATCTTGTAACAATGATCTATTTCTGTGCCAGGTAAAAAGCATTTTAATTCTGTCAAAGGACATCTTGTTCTCATAATTCAGAAAAGGAGAAACGGGTATTCCTAACCTAACTCCTCTTATACCATTCCATATTGTATATTCGATATTGTATATCATATCTTCTCTTATCAATCTCCTATCATAGACATTCTTTATGGTAGATGTTATATGGCTTAAAAGCAGCATGGTCCTCCTTGATTGGAGGAAGTTATAAAAGTGTTTATATCAGAATAGTTTCCATATAGAATACACTATTAGGCATTATTATCAGGCACTATTATACTGATATGAGGCATTTACCTACTGGTATACATTTTATAGCTTATTTACATTAAGGCTTTTACCAGAATAACTGGTTGTTTAAAAAAAAAAAATCCCACCCCCAACTGAAATAGTTACATAAGTAAAACTTTTAAGTGTGGATGCAACTTAAGGCAAACAGTCCCAGATCTTTTCCATTTTTCCTCATGGGATCAAGTTTTCTGTAACTCTATTCATTCATTCTCCATTATCGTTCTCTGCATACTCCCTGTTTCTGTTATGGTTAAATGCATACAACAGTGACGTTTAAGAACAATTTAATTCCAAACTGGTTTTGTTGAAATATAAATGAGGAGATACATTTCTGGTCATTTTAGGTATAGTCAAGCCATAACTTTTAGCAAAACCCCTGTTCATGTTTGAACTGCTGGATAGAGATCTATTAAGTTAATTGTAATCATAAATGTCTGTGTGTACGTGGAGTGTGTAACTTTGAAACAGGTACCTCACAGAGTGAATCCTTGCCTTTGGGAATGAACCGAGTAAAAAGGAAGAAAAAAACCGTGTAACTATCAGCACTAAATGTTATCCTGGATAAAGAAGCTTCTTCATATAAGTGCCTGCAGTGTCTACAGCTTAGAGGAGTCACTAATGAACCTTATCTGTGTGTCTGTGATAATGATAAAGACCAAAGGAGGAGGTGGAAGGGAATTTGGCCACCCACAGAACAAATACCATTATCAAAGTGCAACTTGTGCCCCAAAGCTAACTTATTTGCAGGAGTGACATTTCTTCTTGGCATTTCAACTGTTTTGCTAAGGTAAGCATAGTGGGGGGGAGGCGGGAGGAGGAGGAGGTGAATTATATACCGACTGATATTTCAAGGAAGGAAATAACCACATTTGTGCTGCTAAGCCTCTTCAGGAAGTCAGGTTGCATAATGTTTCCACTGCAACGTGTAATCCAAATGTCACTTGTGTCTTTTGTAACACCTTTATTTTTTGCCCCTGCAAGGAAAGTGTAAGTCGCATCAAAGCAGGAGCTCACCTGGAAATTCTCCTTTAGGGTTCTGGAGAAAGGTCATGCTTGGGAGAATGGAAAAGAATGCTACTAGGGTGATATTGTGGAGGCAGACTCAGGAGAGGCTTAGACAGGGCAGGAAGTGAGTTATCAGCCTTGTCAGTTTCCATTGCATCAAAGCAGGGGAATGGGAGCAACTGCTACTTAATTCCTACTTCAGGTGCCATAGGTTTCCTATAGCCCCACATAAAATAAGCTCAATTTAGTGAAAAAGCCAACATACCCTCGCATAGCGAGAGGCCAGAATTCAGTCAGCCGTGGCTTGCTTTTGCAAGATAATTCAGTATTATGAAACTTCAGGTGCTTTGGGCATGGGGAGAAGCTTGAACAATTCAGTCTGTCTTGGAGGTCCCGTAGGATGATGAGCTTGGCTCATCATTGGCTTTCCCTGCACGCATCGCTAAGGCGTGTCGGCCATTTTGTACCAGGCTGAGAATCCATTTCAGCATGAGGTCAACATTTATTTGCCAATAATTTATTTGCCAATGTGGGGTAGTGAGTCATGTCAGGATGACAGGAAAGAAATGCCTCAGAATCAAACGCAACAAATATGAAATAGAAGGGATTTTGCATAAAACCATCTGGAGATAAATTTTCTTTTGAATGTATGCAGATTAAGTGACAAGATTCTAATTAATACTAGAAGAAAAAACATTGTAGTCACCAATTGTAGTCTGCCCTTTAGCACAGCTGAATGTCTTCTTGTCATTTTCAGAGAAAGGCTGCAAATGTGATAATGTCTCAGAATAAGAAAAGGTGAAAAGCAGTATTTGTTTAGACTATCAGCCTACCACAAAAAAGGATTTGATCCACGAGGATAGATTTTCCTCTTCTGGCAATGTCAAACCTGCATGTATAATTCGTCTTCACCTTCAGGCTATAAATGCCCAATAAATAGTCAATGTCCTGTGGATCTTTATGAAGTGCATGCTCAATAAAAGCCAGCAACTTTATATATAGCATTTGGGTTGGTATAATTATGATTAATATTATGGTGGCACTGTGTAATGCAACTGATATAGGGGCTTCACCGATCAACGCAGTGGTAAGATCTTTGCCCCAAACAGCTTATAAACTGAGTAGGCAGGACAGGTAAAGTCAGAGTGGGGCACAAAGGCACAAGCTTGTACAGTATTATATACAAGTATGTAGCTACTAAAGTACAACTCAGGGTTCCCTTTATCCTAATCCAGTGACCAGTCCATTATTAATATTGTCATCATTAGTACTTCCTTGTACAACAGTAATGCCTGGGAACCACAGTCATTGGCCTATGAGCTCACTGTGCTAGGTACTGTGCAAACAAGCAAAGATAATCTCCTGTCTTCCAAGTACTTATATTGGACTATGTTATCTCCAGTCTTATGTGAAATATAATGGCAGGAAGAATCATAACTTAGTAAATAGAACATAATTAGAACTTGCTGACATATTCATTGTGAATATTCTTGATTACTGTAACAGGGAGACACTGCCCCTGTTACAGGAACATTCGGGAAAAACATCCATTTTGTTCAGAACTTTTTGTCCGACCCATGGAATTGGGTGACATTGATTGTTCACCCATCCAGGATGCTAAATACCCACTATGGACTTGGGGGGAAATGTCCATTGCTAGTTGACAGTGACAAGGTGCTCAATCAGATGGAGATAACAAAAGGCTTAATTACCAATTAAATCTTCCCGGCTGGTGGACAACTGGAGATTGACAACAGCCAGGTGGAAACATTGTATAAAGGACTGTCAGTGCAATCAGCACTTCCCCAGAAGGAGAAGAGGAGTCGAGGCTTTAGACACCAGAGACGGCAAGCAGCCTGCGCAGAGGCACAGGCAATGAGAGAGAGATTTGCCAAGAATTTCTTGTTGACGCGGTGAGTGTTGAGCATCCAGCCCGTTGGAAGATGAATTGCTGATTCAGCTGGACAATTTCAGCTCTGTCCAGATCCGTGACAAGGACTTTGTTGCTGTGAATTGATAAGTGGGGCAGGCTTGCAAACGCCCACTCGGCGAGTGTTCATTGCGGGACTGATAAGTGAATCGGGAGCTTGTAGGGAGAGCTGGCTAAGGGACCTAAAGCTGGCAGCTAGCCGAGTTACACTTCTTGTGAGTGAGCATTGTTCATGTTCGTTATTAAAACTAAGTGAGCATTCTTCTTGTGTGGTGTCCCCCTATAATTACGTGCATCAAAGTAATGGCAGGAAAGATTGACACAGAAATGAGGAAAGATGAAGGTATAGCATCTTGTTGTGTGCCCTACAAGAAGAACACGCTCACAATTACAGATCAAGTTTTTGCTGTGAAATCTTCAGAAGCTCTTCCTTATTCACATACGTGGATTTGGTATTCAGAGATCAAAAAATATTATATAAATCTTGTTCAGTCTCTTATGCAACTATATTTCAACATTAGAGAAGGTGACATTAAAGAATGTTCATTATTTTGTGTGAGAATTATAAAACAATTATAGTATTCAATATTTACCTTGGGAAATTTTTAATGAAAAAATTAATATTTATAGTCTATATTTACATGTTTGGTAAAAACATTCAACCACATTTGGTTAAAAAATTCAACCACAGTGGAAATGTTTATTTTGGTTGAAACTTATTTCAATGAAAAAAGATTTCAAGCAGTTTCACTGAACATACTGAGAGATCCGATAGATTCCTATCTAGCATACATGAATCTGTATAGGTTAAAGAGAAAAAAAATCTGTGCATTTACAAAATAAAACAGCAACCATTTTTATAAAAAAATGTTAGTCAAACATATCCAGTAGAATGAGTCTGTTCAAATAATGCACAAAATGATGTTGAAAAAACAAGAATGGTCATGGAGTATCCTACTGAAGAAGGATAGAGGAGGATTATATCTTACTGCTAACATTTTTGAAAACTTTAATGAGTGGGTTGGCATTTGGGAGAAACAAACTTCATTTGTTATGTCTGCTAGATGCTTTACAACCTCAAGTGAGCCAGTAGTTGCAATTATATTAAAGGTTCAAAGAAAACCCACTTTCACCAGCTGACTTGAAAATTAATCTGATCTTAAAGGCACTTGTCGCATTTATGTAATACTTCTTCAGCAATGAAAAAAGAACGAAATTTGGCTTCATCACTTTAATTAATATCTTGTGAGCAAACAAATAAACATGTGAAAAGAGAATAGAAAGGAGTGGAAGTAGAAAGACCCAATCCGGTTAGGTAATTGTTCACAATCAAGACACTTACACTCAGTACTTGAAGACCTGATAATTGAGGGCTTAATACCTGACTATGTTACCTGCAAAGAACTGCCTGAGGCTCACCCTGTTATCTCATCTGCATTCTACACCACTGAACAAGGAGGAAGGGGAATTACCACGCTCCTTTGCAGAATCCCAGTACTGAAAAAAGAGAAACAGAACTCTGTTAAATCAAGATAATATTTTTTAATTGTAACATAGAAGCACAAGATAGGTTTGGATGCCCTTGTTGTCCCTTGCAGGGACACCTGTCTATAAATCATGCCACTCAAACTATACTAAACCAGTGTGCCTCTAAAGACTAAGCCCTGGCTTGTAGGTATAGAACAGTAGCAATTTTCACTTTTAAGTCCAGAGGCTCAATTTCTGCATACATGGTAAGAAGGCCCATTGTTACAGAGATGGTAGGCACAAGGGGTGCCTATACATGAGCATGGAGGCTGCTCCCATGTGCTGTAATTACACTGTGTTTGAGCACAGCATGCAAATTACTATGCTCTAGCAGCCTCCAGTGTCTCATCTATCAGCATCCCTACACTTCAAAATGGCAGCAGGAGCACTTTATCTAAAGCTCATTTTACAACCTTTAAATAAAGCACTCTCACTGCCATCTTGAAGCACAGAGATGCTGAAACACAATCGGCTTTAAGCACTTTAATTAGAGTAGCTCTAATTAAAGTGCTCCAGTCCCAGAGCACATGTATAAACATTCATGGATTTAAACTGCTTTGAACCTTTTCCTCTCTAGAAATCCTCCCAAGCTGTGCAGCCCATGCCTATTTTTCTGTTTTAGGTAACCTGACCAAATTAAAAGGTTAAAGAATAGATTACCTTCAAGCTATTTGACCAGATATATGGGCCCTGAGAGACACACACAAGAAGTGATACCCAATATAAACCTGGGTTGACATGTCACTGGAACTTAGAAGGAACTAAGCAGAATATTGCTAGAAAGATGCATAAGGAGTAGGCAAGGGAATCACCTTACTAAAGAAATGGCAGGTTATTTGCATGATCAGAGCTCATGGTTCAGTTTTCTCTAGACAATTTAGGGCCTTGTTACATATTAATTCTGGGTTGTTCCTGGAGCACTTAAGCCCTGGATTGTCCACATATTAACTTCTGGGCTAGAGACAGACATTCAAAAAGTCTGAGCATGGATTGATTCAATCTTTGCAGGTTAATCTAACCTGGCTAGGCTAAATCAGTTTTGTAACTGGACAGACATTCAGGAAATGCAGGCACATGCCTGCAGTGGCTCAAGCTAAAAGCTGGGGGCTGCTAGAGCATCCCTCCTTTCCTTCCACAGCTTGGAGCTGACTGGGGGCGTGGCCAGGCTCTGGCAGGATGCTGTGATTAGCCCAACAGGGAATTGATAACAGTGTTTATCACCCAATTAAAAAAACAGAGAGACATTACCAGCTACTTGTTGATTCTACCTGTTGATTCAACCAGCATGTAGTCTGCTGTCTAATACACAGACACCTCCACAGCAAGACAGAGGGGAATGGGGAATTTGGGGGGTATGTGGTTTAAGTTAAAACAGGAAGGGGTCTGGGACAGACATTGCATAAACCAGTTTGAGCCAAATCAGTTAAGTCTGATACTACATTCAATTAGGTTTATCTCAACCTGGTTTCAGCCATTCTCAAACTGGTTTATATGTACTGAACATCTGTTCTGATACAGATTTAAACTAGATTCTGATCACTTAACCCAGGTTATGTGTAATGTCTGTCCTTATCCCTGAAACTAGTTGTAAGCACTTTAGGCAGCTTAAAAGTTAAGCCACTCCAGGCTCATGTTCCACTAATGTGTGGCCAGGGTAGGGTTCTGGCAACAAGCCAACTCCCTCTCCCATGTGTGCAACTCCATGCAAACAGCCTGCATTCTGGCTTGCCCAATCACCAGGTACAGACAGGTCTAGGAGTGGGGTCTAGGGAGAGTGTAGCGGAACAAGGTAAGGAGCCAGATCTGGTGCCCATAAACTGGGGTTTCCTATCTGGGACTTGGGGCAGTAGCTCCCCAAAAAGAGCCATCTCTCACTGTTCCCACCTCCCAGTGGCTCTAGGAAGCATGACTAGTACTCCCCACACTCCTATCCCAAGTCTCAATTTATTAGAACATGAGACCTCCTTTAATTTTCTTCCTCTTTATTTGTTTTTAAATTCTTGTTTTTTACTTCTTTTTATGTTATCCTTCCATGGCTGGCTGACTTCATTTCGCCACTCTTCTTCCACCCCCATTTAATTTCCACCTCCCTTTTTATTACCATCCCCATCCCATTAACTCTCCACCTCCCACCTTCATGTCCCTGCACTCCCTGCCCAAACCCATCTCTCCTCACACCCTCACCTAGAGCAGAGACATAACCCTGTCCTGGCTCACCAGCCCTGTAGTGCCAACTCATAACTACAGCTCATAATCTGGCCCCTGGTCACCAGGCCTCTAGTGTCAAGTCACATCTGTGCAGGTGGGGGACAGTCAGAGAAGGTTTTTAGCCTTAACGTTTGACTGCTCCAAACCTGAGCTAGCACTAATACTGGTCAACATTTGAGAAACTCAAATTGCAATGTGTAACAAGGCCTTAGATCTTGAGGCTGGGAGCAACATTTTGATCTTGCGCACATACATTTGAAGTAACTCTTTAGAAACCAGTGAAACTGCTCTGGATTCGGGCTGTTGTAAACAGAATCAGTTGCTGAACCTAGGTTTAGATTTTTTTTCCCCTTTCATACGGTGTTCTAATTCTACTATGCCAAAAACCTGAGACAGTTGCTAGGAATCTGATAGAACATGCAGCTGTCCAGAGGTTGAGAGTATTACTTGCACAGTATTCCCAGCACCTTCATAAATCTGGAGGTTGTCAGTTGAAGCTGCTTATGGTCAGTCTGCACCACAAATCAACTGCTTGGCTGAGCTACACCAGCAACAGTGCTAGGAAATAGTACATCTGTCCGTGTTTCATGAGCGTAGCTAAGAAACCGGAAGGAAATGCCATTTCTTATTTTACATACTCCAGATCATTAGAGGACATCTTTGCAGGTTCAAATTCAGGGGCAGATATAGGGTGGCTACCATTTTGGGTTTTAGTTCAGTCATGGAACGCTGCTAGAGAGAATCACTGCCTAGCTCTTCCACAAGGACTTTGGATTCATTCTGTCTTTCTTGGTTGTTTTCCTTAGTCACTAGGGGCTAGATTCTCCTTTGGACCTACTGTTATCCTTCTGCTTCCCCATCTTTCAGTCCAATACTTTGATTGTAAACTCAGTGACTTAGGGGCTGTCTGTTTGTTTTGTATCTGTTTAGCACAGTAGGTACTGTTCCATAACTGGAACTCCTATACACTAGCATGGGGATGGTGATACACAAGACACTCCAGGCCCTTTAATTAGAGCAGCTCTGATTAGAGAGCTCCCCTCCCTCTCTGCCGCCACTGCTGGAGCATGTGTATAAACACCCTTACGGACTAACTTGTTAACACGCCTTCTTCCTGACTTCAGACTAACACAGCTATTTCTCTCACCTTTCAGGGATTAGAATTCATATCTCTAACCTGCCAAGAGAATGGGCCAATCAGCAGGCTATCAAATAGTCAATTGCTTAATGGGACTTCAGCACTTAAATTTTATCTGAGTCCCACTTGGCTGCCTGGTTTATCGGGTTCTGGTACTTTAACACCAGGGTACTGTAAAAAGCTGATCACTCTAGCGCAGCTCCAGCAAAGTACTTAAACATGTTCTCACCCACCTTAAGCATGGGGGTGATTCGTTTACTTTAACGGGGTTATGCATATGCTTAAAGTTCAATAAGGATATGTGCATGCTCACCTGCTTTGCTTGAATGAAAACCTGATGTGCAAATCCTTGCAAAATCATTCTTCTTCTTCTTAGACATCTAGTGCTTGAAAGAGGCAGGAGTGTGATTCAGCAAGTGTAAGTGCAACTGAGCCGCCCTCCTGAGGATCTACTCTGCTCACCCTAACGGTTAGGGGGCTAGAAACATAGTCTTTCTGACTGGATCACCCCATCCAATGGGATCACCTTTGCTGTGGTTGAGATCAACAGAAACATAATCAATTTCAGGACCTGGAACATCAGAACCCTCATGGACAATTCTAACAGTGAATGCCCAGAGCACCATACTGTAACCACGACTCAACAACTCAGGTGACACAACATCAACATAGCTGCACAGAGCAAGACCCAGTGACATCATTTGCATGTCCAACTCCAGACTCCCAAGAAAGTTTTATTCTCCCAGCTCAGTCACACATAGGCTCAAGAGGAGGGCAGAGAATGTGCTTCAACAGTGTCCTCAAGGCCAATTTGAAAAAATGCAGGATCAACATCAACTTTGAAACCTCATGACAACAACAGGAGATGGAAAAGCGGGAGTGGCAGAACACGTATGTTGTGGGCCAAATCAAGAATCCATCCCCCTCACACAGAAACACATGCCTGAGTTGCAACTACCTGTTAATCCCTGGTCAGCCTCATCAGCCATCTTTGGACCCACAGATAAGACAATCATAAAAGACAATCATCCTTTACTGTGACGGATTGTAAAAAAAGAAAGAGGATAGTGGGATATTATTATTAGAAGTAGTTAGAACGTTTTGGATTTTTTGCCATTTCTCATTTGAAACCCTGAATTATATAGAAAATGGAGAAGAAACAGTAAACCATTGGAATATTTTCCTCCTTTTGTTTTTAAATAGTCCTGAGATTCTGAGCGCACTTAGCATTGTAGTGATATCAATTATACTGAGTTGTGCAGGGGGAAAAAAAATCCAATACTGTACTTTGTTTTTCCCAAACATGGAGTCAGGTATTTCTTACCCTTAGTCAACCAGATTACTAAACAAACATTTTACTTTTGTCATCGTTTCAATCCCTTAAGTAGGTCTGAATAGATAGTTAGAAACAATAATCTTAAAAAGGCAATAACATAGCACAAGCAACAGTAATTTCCCTACATGTTATTTTTGCCAGCATTATGTAGTTTCATATATGATTGGAAATGAGTGTTCTGCATGTCTCAAAGTTATTTCATTGACACATTTATCTGTCCGTTTCCTCTGAAGTTAAACAATGCAGAACTAATATTGATGACTTAGTAGCATGAACATTGTTATTTTAAGTTCTGAAAAGGTATATTCCCTCTGGGTTGTCCAGCACTGAGTCAATGTTTTGAATGCATCAACTGCTACTTTTCTAACAATGTAAACAGACAGGAATAACTTAATGATTAACTCAGCCTTGACGGGCATCTTGATGTTTCACCTCATTATTAACAGTTGGGTAGAAGTTTTCAAGCAAATATATGATAATAAACAGCTAAGGATCAGCTCTAGAAAAGGATTTAGGTACCTAATGTTCATCTTAGCAGAAGACTGGGCATCTAAATACAACACCGTAGGTGTATCTGCAAAGTCCTGGTGGCACAGGGGTTGTTTCTGACTCTACTGCACAGTAGCTTGTTGCTACTCCGCAGTAGTGCATGATGGCCACCCAGCCCTTCAATGCATATGCCTGGGCAGGAGAGGAATGGAGGTTGCCCAGACCTTCCAGCCTCACTTTAGGCCACTGAGACCAGCCATTTGGGGCCTCCATAACTGTAGTTACACAAGTGTCCAGGAATCAAACCCAGGACTCCTGTGTGGTAGGCAAGGAGTCTATCACTAAACCACAGTGGACTCCTACAAAACATAGTAGCCAGAGCCATTTCCACTTAAATGTACGACCAGAGGTGGTAGAGCCGCTGCCTACTTTCTGATGATATTCTAACAGTGAGAGAATCTGCCCAGGATTTGAGAAAGGCTGTTTCAAAAGCCCACTACACTTCCCACTTACAAGGGGGGTGTCCTAAGAACCAGACTATAGACCATTGAGTCTCAGCCAGAGTACTGCACCACCCTGAGGTGCCATGAGATCCTTGTCAGGGCGCCATGGGGTACCACACAATATTAGCATGGTTTGGTGTGCAAACATTTACACATGATTCATAAGATAAACCCAGAGATTTCAAATAGGAATCCAGAGTGTCAAAATTATTCTAACCTGCTGTAGTCTTTCTGACGTCTTCACAAGAAAAGAATTGC
Organism: Caiman crocodilus; assembly: GCA_030014935.1. NCBI lineage: Eukaryota > Metazoa > Chordata > Crocodylia > Alligatoridae > Caiman > Caiman crocodilus. Next base: position 103,319,377 of record JAGPOW010003648.1, read on the forward strand.
TTTATTTGTTTTTCCATAATCAAGGCCCAAGTGAATGCTAAGAGCTGCCATTTTCCATGGGGTGCCCTGTGTCTAACAAAAAGGGCCTCAAGTCTATAAAGGTTGAGAACCACTGCTATAGGCTATTCTGGATAGAGCGTCCTTACATCCCTCCTGTTGAAACCAAAACAAGGAATGCCAGATGCATAGGGGCAGATAGATTAGAAGCCTAGTGATGAGGGAAAGCATGTAGGGACAAAGGGAGTCCTGTCTTCTGGTCTCTTCTCCAGGGGGCTGCTTACATATTTTGCATTAAAGAGCCATTGGATAAAACACATAAATAGTGTTGGGATCAGAGACCAGAAACCAGAACTTTTCCCCCGCTGTTTATAGAGGGAGTTCCTTTAGCCTTGGGTTACAAATCATGCTTTCCTCCTCTCTCACTCTGTGACTCTCACATTCTTGGTTGCATATTGAAACAGCTTGAGCAGGAGGGGTGGAGGGAGTTGCTTCTCCCTCCTGGGAGGTGAGAAATGTGAGATTTACCCCCACCTTACACACACAAACACTGAGGAGGCTATTGAACCTGAGTTCATGGACGTTTCATGTCCATTTCATGGACAAAGGATCTAACTACTAGGATTCTCAGGAAAAGGTGGGTGGATCGTACCAACACCAGACTTTTGAAGAATCATCTAGTTGTCCATACTGAAAGGACCAACTCTGACAAAGAAATGGTTCTGAATCCCAGGTTCATTGTGGTCCTTGAGCCAGGTTTGCAGGTGGGTGCCTTGTCTGTCAGAGACAGAATTTCAGACATAGCATCTTGGTGATGTTTCCTTATATGTCCCCTTGCTCAGCTTACTGGCCGCTGTCAATCCTATTCCTAGGTACCTAACTCTATTGTCTATATGGAGGGATTGGGCACCTATCCCAGGTTTCTGTGTGTGGTGATACTCAGAATCACCATGTCTAAATCCTTCTGTGGAACCATGACTAAGGCCCCAATTTCTGGGGGAATTTGAATATGTGCTTAAATACAACCTCATTTGGTTTAAATATAGCATAAATGCTCTGCTGAACCAAGCCTAAAAGCAATGGGACTGCATTTTACTGCTTGTGTTTGTTTAAATATCTTAGAAACCGTCCTGGAACCATATCCTATTCCTGACATCTTTAATATTTACATGCCCAGGACTTCAATTTCCATACATACCCCATTGAAAACCTTTCTGTAAAAGACTACCACCTGTGGAAAAATTACCATTTTGTACTTGCACACCAAAATATTCCTGTTTCTATGAAAAATGGGATCTGTGGAAAGAAATGCAACATTTTACCACTGTGAAGAATTATTTAAATACATTTCTATCCAAATTTGCAACTTAATTTGTATTATACGTCATATTCTTCTGCGCTGTTTACTCATGTTTGAAAAACCTGTGGAAAGAAAGCATAGTACCAGTTACGCTGTCTGGGAATGGATTTATAAATGCCAATTGTGAATGTTTTAGAAACAGTATACATTGAGGGACTCATCCATCTCATTGAAAATGTTAGAGTGAGATTGTTAGCTGTGTTAGCCTGAAGTCAGGCAGAAAGCAGGCCAGAGTAGCACTTTAAAGTCTAACCATGACCAAGGCTTCAAGTTCTGGGAAGAATTTGAATATATGCTTAAATCCATCCTTAATCATCTTAAATACAGCATAGACTTAAACACTTATCTGAATCAAGTCTAAAAACAGTGGGACTGAATAATCTTTAAGGTCTTTCATTCAAAACCTTGTGTTTCTATGGATGGCAAGGATTACCTGCAAAGTTATTTCTTTTTAAGTAAGCAGTATGACTTGGCTGTTAATTGCCCACCATGTCCTGTACATGGATAGGCACATCTACTCATGAGCCCATGACACAAGTCATTTAGTAATGCGCAGCAAGTACTAAATCAGTGCTCAGTACCCTACAGTACCGCACAGTCCCAGCGGCACGTGGGTCATTTCTGTGCAGTAGCATCAAGCTACTGTGTAGTAGCTCATTGCTACTAAGCAGTAGCAGTGGCATCATGGTTAGTGCCTGGTGATGCTATGTCACCATAGTGATGAGCTATGGTGATGTATCTTGTCACTATGGTGACATTGTGTCCTGTGTATACATGTCTGGACCAGTACATCTGGTGAACCACATAAACAATGACATTGACAATGACAACACCACTACCGCAAGGGCTAAAAGGAAAGAAAGTATTTATAGAGTATATGTGTGACTAGGGAGTACAAAAGTCTTAGGGCTATCTCTTCAAAACCTTATTCTTTGCCAGTATTTTATAAATTTGCTGTGTCTAAAGGATCATCCAAAATGACACATTCAATCATTAAAATGAATAGTAGAATAATTACTCTAATTTCTGTGAGCAAAGCCATAAAAATTCATGTTTATTTCCAGCAGATGGTGGCATTAGCAATTTCTTCATTCACTTCAGTATTCTCTAGACAAGGATTGTTCTGTTTCTGGTATAGTTTTATCACTTCATATGCCTAAAAGCAAGTGCAGACTAATAGTATGGATGTTTCATTTTTCATCCAGAAACACTTTATCACTCCATATAAAATGACTTTCCTGCCTCATCCGCATTCCACACAGTTCATTTTCTCAAAATGTTATAGTGAGAACAAGAAGGATAGAAAAAATGCCATCTGTTAATTTATCCATGAATAGTCTCCAGAAAAGAACAAAAGGGACTTCAGTTTGATATGTTACTTTAAGAACTCTCATTTGTATACATTCAGGAATGTCTAGCTCTTTCTATTATCAGGGTTTTCTATTTCAGATTCCCAATTACCCAGGCTGTGATAAAATTTCCTAAAGATGTGCTGTTAAGTGAGCTGACTGGAGCTGGCCACCTCCCTTGATGCAAAATCTCATAGTGGAGGCAGAACACTGTGGTTTTTACCTTAATGTGGAAAGCAACATGCAGTGAAGATGCAACCCCATACAAACAGAACTTTAATGTATGGGGTTGTAACCCCATACAGCTCAACACTTTTTTTTTCCTGTGGTCCTTAGCAAGATAAATGCAAAATACAAGGGAGACCCATGTACTCCTTCCCCACCATCATCCAAACACTTATTATAATCTATCATTTGCATAAACACATGAATGTGCATGTATTCACATTTCCATAGGTTAATCAAATGAATTCAGTTTTAAAGCAATGCCTTAGCACTTTAGCACAACAGGATGCTTTAGTTTCAAGTCTTGGCCCTGCTGCAGGCAGATGAAACCTTTTTCATTTTGGCTTAAGAATTTATAGACCAAGCAAAGTCTGAGATGGCATTTTGACAAGCAGCCATTCAGCACTTTCTGATCTCTACACATAAAGGGGGTTGAAGATGAGCTTGTAGGACTTATGTAAAATCATTTTCAAGTAATCACCTATAGTGGGGTTGTCCAGCCCCTGGCCTGCATGCCAGGTCCAGCTCATGGAGCTCAAGTGTCCTATTACCAACACTCATAATTTTTGGCATTGTTCTTCAAGTCTACATTTTGGGAATGTGACAGACTTAGCTCTTGTATATATATAGAGAGAGAGAGAGATACATGTATATCTATATCTATAGATATTTATATATAAAAGAGCTGAGTTTTTCATGTTCCTGAAGGGTAGACTTGAAGAACAAATGCCAAAAATCATGAGATGGCAGCACTGGGGCCCACACATTTGTGTGTATGAAACTAAGGCCCTGTCTTGGGCTGGGACTTTTGGCACATAGGACCAAATCCAGCAAATGTCAGATCAGGCCCTGGCTCTGCACAGGCTGGATTGGGTCCATGAACTGTATCTAGATCACAGACCAACCCTGTAAGTTTGGGAACCACCGATCTACAGGGCTCTTTGAAACAGAGGTGACTTCCTCAGCTTTAGACTTTCTGTAGCTCAAATGGATAGTATCCCTCATGCCAGAGCCTAAGGCACATCGTGTTTTGGTCCCAAGCCATTTTCCTTATGAAGGTCACTGAAAGTTCCCTGGTTTAAGTAAAGTGGGAGGAGTGAAGAGAATCTTTTTCTCTCTCTTTTCTCTCTCTCTCTGAATAAAGAGAGCTGGTTACCCGTGTTAGGCGGGAGTCAAGCACATCTGAATTCAAAAAAATTTGTAGCATCCTACAGAGCATCCTGTGAAAACTCATCCCTTTCTGAATGAGTGTGTGTATAACGGTGATATATGGCCTGCCTTTTCTCTAGTTAGCTGAGAAGTTGACCAGAGCTTTCCATTCTCCATGGGACACAATGACCCTCTTAGGGCAGCCTGGTTACAAAGAAGGTGAACCTCTTTCTCAGGGTCACAAACTGGGGAGAAAAAGAGGGGTGCTGATATGACATAGCACCAGATCAGTTTAGCTTGAACTGCTTCTCTCTCCATAGGAAGTGAGAAGACAAGTCTTCCTACATGGAGGAAATCTGATGAAAGGGTGTTTAGGGTAGATGCAGGTTTGCATTAAATTAACTTCTGACCCAGTCTCTACCATCTTTGCTCTTCTACATACCTTGCTTTCACAGAATCATAGATCTTATCACCCCCAGACATTGATCAAACAGGGATGTTAGAGCCTTTATGAATTCCCTGCACCTGATAGTTCCTGATGGTTACTTTCAAGCAAATCTTGACTAAAGGAATGGGTGGGATTTTCTAAATGCCAGAAATAAAGTGAGTATAAATGGGCATAGAGCTACCAGCCTCAGAATAGTTATGCTGATTCACCTCGGCAGCAGTTCTGGCCCATGTTCTGGGTTAAACATACTGACCTTCAGCACAAGTGCCACACAGCCTTTTTTCCTCAACTAGGATTACTCATGCTGAGAAAATGTGTAATGCCCCAGGAACCAACTCATTTGGCACTGGGAGATTCTGCTTCCATATCTCTCCTGCCAGGACCTTTATGTTATCAGTTGCATTCATCCTGACAGGGAGCTGACGGGGTGTGACAACCAGATGGCCAAAGTCTTCAACAATGGTGGGACAGAACAATTAATGATGAGACGACAGCTCCACAAAGGCTGCAGGCCTTGAATAATGCCAGCTCTCAAAGGTTATTGACAATCCTGTAAAACCTCGCCTCTCACAATATCCTCCAAGAGAGATAAGATACAGTCCTGTAATAGAAAAGCAATCATCACAAAATGCCATCAATTATACAAAAGCTGCTGTAGCAGGGGACTGATTAAATATGGGCTGTGTTGATACCTTGACATACCTCTATTGGACTCTTCTTGCATGGCCTGTAATGACAAGTCTCGCTGACTACTGAAGCAGCTGAGGCTTCCTAACCCCAGGTCTTTCATCAGGTTTTGGCTCGCAAAATTACACCGAATAATATGCTTATTCAGGTTTTTATATCCGTGCACCTATTTTATTACCTTTTATAATGCGCACAGGGCCGGATCGGCTTGCAGCAGAACAAAGCTAATTACACCTTTCATTACCTAAATATAGCATAATGACAGAGTGTCATTCAAGTGTGGCATTGAGCTGAGAAACCTCATGGCAGGCCAAGACAATGACAGAGGTTATTCAGCTCGGCCCGGATTGCTGCTGCTACAGCGAGAGTGATGCAGGGTTAATAGACAGGTCACTATGTAAATTACAGTATCAGATTGAAATGGTGAATTGGTAACACTGCTCTCTTCAGCTACCGTTTCTTTGTTCCTTTTTACCTACGCCTTTGTTTTTGCTTTTTCTCCTTCTGCCTTATTATGGTATGTCCTTGACTATAAGGTCTCATAGTGAACCTTGTTAGAGCTGTTTAAGAACCGTAAGCAATGTCAGTTGCACGTGAGGCCGTGTAGCACACTCTCTGCGTGTGCCGTTCTATTCTCTAAGCATCGTTAGAGCTAGGAGAGGCCTAGCATGAGTTCAGAGGCAGTCTGTTCTATTCTTACACAGAAATATGTGATCCAGCATTGTTATTAAAACAAAATAAGTAGTGAACTCTCCCACCCCAGTGATTAACTAGTCAGCAGACACCAGCTAGAGTGGGAAAGCATATGAGGGGGCAGTGTTGTCTAATGGAACGTTTCCTGGCCTGAGTATCAGAAGGCCAATATTCCCTTCCTGTCTGCCACTAATGCACTTTCTGACTCCCGGCATCTCTGTTTCCCCTCTTACATATTTTCACCTTCCTATAGTGAAAGATGAACATACACAGCATAGTAGCGGTTTTATTTTTGTGAGTGTGGATGGTGAGAATAGGTTGTGGCTTTTTTTTCTGATGGTCAGTAAGTAATGCTGGCAGTTAAAGAAGAAAAGCTTACCATTTGGTTACATATTTTGCAGGGAGGTTTTTTTACATAGTTGCACTTGTTAGTGTTGAAGTGATATATAGGCCTGTTCCCAATATCCTTGTGTACTAAAAATTCCTCTTCTCTTCAATTGGGATTTTGTAATTGCCCAGGTAGTATGTAAGTATTATTGGTCTCTTTCTCCAAAAACATAAAAAGCTCAGGGCCAAGTTTTAAGTGCTCACCATTTAAAATGGAACCAGATGCTCAACATTCAGCAGTTCCCATCATGCTGCTTTTGGCCAGATTTTCAGGAGTCCAACATGGGACTTGCTGAACTCTCTTTTTGAAATTTGGCTCTTTATTACAGTGTTTAAATGGAAGATAAGCTCTGCTGAAAAATCTGACGTCCTCTGCCTACAGTGACCATTGGACCAAGGCTGATGGCAGCAAAATATAACACTAACACTGTGGCAGTGCTAGGTTCACCTTTTAATGTTCAGTGAAATATATTTAACTCATTGACCACTAATTACCTCCAGTTCCTTTGCCAACCATAATCTTGGTGATGCTGAATTTTTCCAGGTCTCCCAGAAGGATCCTGTTATTTCTTGCTCTCCTTGCTTTCTTGGCTTTTTCCATACATTTGAATTCCATCTATCTTTTCCTTTCCTTTTGCACCAAGCAGCCACTGCTGCTGAGCAGAATTTGGCCTATGAAATGAAACTCACCTGTTTGTGCTTAATGAATTGACTCCCTTATGCTTAGGACCAGATACAAAATTAAAATACCTGTGTTGACTTCCATAGGCTTAGGGTCAAAAGCATAGTCTTCACAGTTTTAAAAAATGGAAAATACACTACATGGAAAGCAGAGTTGAAAAGAAATGAAGATTTTCAACATAAACATTATATTCCCCAAGAGCTACAGGCAGAACAAGTTTGCCTGCTTTACAAATGTATTGAAATATATTTATGAGGAGGAGCTGATAGGTGAGATGGCACAGTCGCTAAATAAAGTTTTCAACTAGACTAACAAGCTCTGAGATTTACGCATCAGTAATTAACCTTGCAACACCTCTGGGAAATATGGAAATATGAAAATCCTATTACTGCAATCTCACTGAAGTGCAAAGATACTCAGAGCCAGATTCAGTAGGTTTGAGAGGGTGCCTGTAGACATGTGAGATGTCTGCTGTAACGTGCTGTAATTACAAATTAGCTAATTAGCATGCTCCAGCAGCCTTGGCATCTCATGTATTCAGCATCCCCATGCTTCAAAATGGCAGTGGGGGTGCTTTTACTAAAGCTCATTGAATGAGCTTTAATTAAAGCACCCCACCTCCATTTTGAAGTGTCGGGCACTGAATAAACCAGACAGTGCAGGTGCTTTAATTAAAGTGCCCCCCACCACCCTCAGAGCATGAATAAAGATACCCAGAGATGCATGAATGTGATTTAGGTCCCAAATACCCAAAAGCGACCTAGTTCGGCCTTGCTCCACAAGACACATTTCTCGAAAGGAGCCTAAGTTCGAGTGGTACCTCCATTTGTGGCTAAAAATTTCCCTAGGTGCCTATACTTTGGTTTCTGGGCATGCCCAAAAGCAATCCATTTTGATTTCTCTCATACCTAATTCCTGTGTCGAGTCCACCACAATCCAGTTTGATGCTTGTGAGACTGCTAAAAACTCTAGTGGGATTGAATCCCATGGGTGGGCTTGGCCTACGCCTAACTGACATTGACAGCACAGAATTCAGCTCAAGAATGAGCCCAGTGGCAAGAACGCTTGTCCAGGAAGTGGAAGAGCTGTGCTCTAGGCTTTCTGATCCTGAGACAGAGGCCCGTCCCACATCTCTCACTTCTGGCAAGAGTTGCAACATCACAAGACAGGTATAAAAAAGTCTTGGGGTCAGAAGGAGAAAGCAAGAAGGACCCCAAATCTGTAGCCGAATGGTTATGACATTCCTCTGGGGGGGCGAAGACCTGGATTCCAGTCCACGTTGATAGGACTGTTTCTCATTTTTAACCAGTGACTCTGATGTAAAGTGCACTTTTGGGAGGCACCTTCTTCTCCCTGTTCTCTGTAGAAAACATGTTGGCTCCTAAACTTGGAATCTCTTTGAAGGCACTCACATTTCTCCATTGCCTGTATAGGGATTGTGGTCACTGAAACCTGGTCAAATAGGGTCACACTTCACAATGAAGGCACCTAGATATCAAGCATTGGGATGTCTAAATGTAGGTGCCTCCACAAACAAAACAGATCTTGTATGAGGAAGTCTGTGGTGGAACAAAGACCTGTGCCTAGGGTAGGCTTTCTGAAGTCCTTGGCTTGCGTCTGTACCTCTCTGGTACTCATCTCTACCTCTTTGGATGGGATACCAGATCTGGATTCATGCTACTGACCATATTCAGAATAAAGTGCAACCAAATCTAATGAAGGGCATCTAGATCCACATCTAGACACAACTGGGTCAGCCTATCTTTTTTTCTGGCATTATATTCTGTACTGTGGATAAGTTCCTGTGCTTATTTAGTCCAAAGCTAAGGCCAATGGAGAAACAATTACAGAAATTCAGAGATGTATATAAATCATCTCCTTCAGTTATTTGATTGCTTTGTAAAAAATATTATTGCTTCTCATTCACCTCTGGGGTTCCCAGTTTCAGTCAGAAACAGAGCTGACACATGTAATATTTATCATGTGAACTTTTAAAATAGATTTAGAGGTCTCCAGACATACTCAGAACTGCTCAGGAACAACCAAAATATTAATCACCATAACCTAAGGGCATGCATTCTACAATGTTATAATGAAATAGTTGGGTCAAGTTAATCCTTGCTGTAACTCCAATGAAATTCACTGGAGATATACCAAATATACCAGGGGAGTCTGACCCAGGATGTTAATTCATTATACATGGAGAAAGTCTCTGGGGAGGGAGCATTACAGAGAGGTTTCTCTCCCTCTCTGTTGAAGGGATGAGATACTTTAAGAGGATGCAGCAGCAGATCTCAAGCTTTATTCGTTTAAGTGTCCAATCCAGCACCCATTTTAAAGACTCCCTTTGGCCTCAAGGTACATACAATGAAAAGGTTTGTAATCTCCAACCCCCATCTCACATCGTTACTGACTTTGTACTCGGTGAAGACTTGCTATATTAGATGATTCTGCTGAGCTGGCAGGGTTTCATACTCATTTTCTGAGACTTAAATCAGCAAAGCAAGTCCCAGAGGTTTTGAAGACACACATAGTCATTTTGGATTTTTTTGTCTGCAAAAGCCTGTCACCCTCCTTTTTTCATTTCCCCCTTCTCCCTTCATCTTTATCTCTCACAACTGTTGTAGTTACATCCTCTGGTGATACCAAGGCTGACCTCTTTGTGTGACCTTGCTTGTGGCTTTCCAATCCAGTTCATTCACAACTGGAAGATTATTACATTAGCTGTAAATTTTGAACCTGGGCCAGCCAATGCAGAAGGGATTCAAACTCTCATCCCTTAAGTGCCATAGGATTAACGCTTTGGAACATAAGTAGGTTAAACCACTCTACAGACACCAGTGACTGTTCCTTTCTCTGCATATCTTTGTATTTTTTTCCCTTTAAGACCACTTGGGGAATACAGCTTTGCTATTTATGTTGAGGTGGTGAAGGGGGAGAAAAAGACAGCATTCATGACAGTCAGGGCAGAATTGCATTAAATAAAGCTTCCATCTTTCATTCTTAAGCTCAGCTCTAGGTCCTTGATGAAGACAGATTTTTCAATTAGACAGGCAATGTTTGTTCTAATATTTTATATATGAACCATTCAGCTGACATCTTACCCAGATTTATGAAGGAAATCAAATACAAATGGGAGTTTTAATATAAATTTATTATTCAAATTTATCACATATTTCCGCAAATAAAAATTATGGTTGCCTCAAAGAACACATTTAAAAAAAAAAAGAAGTTGATAAAGTTTCATTCCACGCTGTGAATAACAAAATTGTAAGTGAAAAAAGGTCTGTCATAATATAAATTATAACACACATGGAATACATTTCCCATTGAAGACAATATTTCTTTCTTATACAAATGTTGCACTCCTTCATTGAACTGAAAGGAAGTTCAGGAAGGTTGGCAAAACAAAGTAGCCCATTTTTAACACTGTACAGAACAAAGTGTATTCTGCTGCCAATTATCCTTAACTGAAAATGACTACAGCTTCTGAGACTCACAGCCAAGGGTCATGCATGGCATAGGAGCTCCCCCAAGGAAAAATATGTTAAGTGACATTCACACTTCAACTACATAAAAAAGATGAGAATTAGAAATAAAAGAGAACAGAAAGTTGAATTTTGAGGATTGCAGAAGTTGTTATAACTAGTGTTAGGCAGTTACTAATACGTGGTACATCCATTTTCTATGTCCTGTCCTTTTGAAAATGACACAAAAATACACTCAGTATTCATAATAATGGTCTAAACTGTTCATGGCTAGTCAAGGTTTGCTATTTTAATCCCACAGATTTTGGAAATTTCTGTATTTATTTTCATTTCCAATCAGGTTGAGAAATAGACATAATGAACTTTTTTGCCAAATGAAATGTTCCAATTATTTTGACACAAAAATGTTAAAATGAACTGTTTAGACATAATGTTTTCTGGAAATCACCAAAGTTTGGCTTTCCAGTTCAGTTTTGGTATTTCTATTGCTTTTTCCACCTTTTCCAGGGAAAAAAAAAAGTAACTCATCTGTGCTTCTTTTACTATTTCTCAGCTTTTGCCTCTTAAATAATGCCTCTGGGAAGCATGAGCAAAATGCCTTAGTTGCACTTCCTAAACATACCCAGCTTTTATTCCATTGAAAAAAGAAAAAAAAAAATTGGAACATCCTAAAACTGAAGGAAAAAATAGATATTTTCCACTTACGAAAAAATGAAAGGAATAACAACACTTAGCATTTTGTTTAGAAGTACTGACACATTTTCTCACCGCAAACAGTTTGGTGGAACCTTAGGTTTCCTTAGGACACTTTTGATTTTAACAAACAATGTCATCTTACATTTTTTGACAAGGAAATATTTCTTGCATAGATAATTTCAGCCAGCTCAATTCGTACTATTCACGCTACATTTATGTCCAGCCTCCCTAATCTGGATTCTGACAGTTTTGCTGTGTTCAGTGTTATGAGACCCAAAGCCCAGATTGGCATTCTAAAGACTCTTAGGTACTCAACAACAAAGAGAGGCACCCAGTGGCCTAATTCCACTGAGAGCAACCCATTTCCTTGGGAATAAGGCACCTAAATATTTCTGAGTCTGAATTCTAATTATCATTGAACCATATCTGGTGGGTGCTTTTGAATATCCCTGCACCCACCTGGTTTGGTATAGGCACTCTCTAGCAGCCTTAGAGCGCATGCCCTGTTCAGGCCTCAGGGCGTGTCCCCAAGACTTGGTTGTTGGGCTGTATACAACCCCAAGGAAGGCCCTGACACTCACCTGCCATGACTGGATCTTCCTTTCACTAGTGGGACTCTCCCTCATGGAAACTCGTGGACAGGGCATTGCCCCTTGCAGGTGTTCTTGGGGCTTCATCTTCCCTACACCCCAGCCATACGCCAATCTTCAGGGCAATCAGGTGATGGATTGCTGGCTTGTCTCTTTGATGTTTGCTCCTGCTCTTGTCCCCTTTTTTACTGACCCTTGATGTTTTTCTTTGCCCTGGGTGTCTATGGGAGTGGGACCGGTCTCATCCCAACTTCTGCTTGGGTCTTATCTTTGAGATGTCCTGTTCAATGGGGCTGCCTCCGCACCTCTTCATGACCCTGTGGGTCAATTGGGGGATGCCTTCCCTGGTTTGGGCTCTGGGTGCCCTTCAAGGTACTAATGTAAAACAGAAAAACAAAGAGAGAAAGAAAAGGAACAGCAGGGGTTCAGGCTTTATTCTACCCCACTCATGACTCCGGTGTCTGTTGTCATAGGGATCCCTTGACACCATCCTCCTTGGCCCAGCTGCCCTGCTGAGCTGGGTGTTTATCCTTCAGGGGAACCGGGACCCCTCTGGTGAGTCCCCGTCTGGTCCCCCTCTGATCTGTTGCTTCTGCAACCCAGTAGCCCAAGGAGCAGCTTTGCCTCTTGTCCCAGGTTTAGATGCTGCCCCCATTGTTTCCCCACCACTGGCTTCTTAAATCTACTGAATGGCAGTTTTTGATGATGTCATCTGCTGGCACCACTCCCAGCCACAAATAAAAGTGGTGGATGAACCATGCCAGCAGCTCTTCTCAGCATGGCTTTTCCTGTTGAAGATAAGTAAGCCCCCTCCTTAGGGATTTTGGTTTTCTTCTTCTGGGAGCTTACCCCAGGCTTGGGTCTCACCATGAGAGGGGTTTCTGGGACCCCAATTTGTGTCTCCCTGGGACAATCCCATAAGACTTCCATCTACATCTTTAGGTGCTTGTCTAACTGTTTGTACAAATCTGGGACTTCAGCTTGGACTAAAGCACATGAATATTCCTGTTGATTTCTGTAGTCCTAACTTAATTTCTTCAGACACTGCTGTATTCTACAAATGCTTTTTCTTTCTGCAACCTCTTTTAATTCCAATGGCATTAGTTAAGTCAAAATAAGACATAGCTATGTTGTTATGTGACAGGTTTGAGGCCTACAGTGGGCTGCAACATGCCAGGCCTTCAGCTCTGAGGAATGATTGAGAGACAGTATTATAGATCCCTGAGTGGTTAGGTTAAACTGAAAACCATGGTGAAAAGCAAAGCTTGCACAGATATTCATGTGCCCTGATATTCCTACTTATCCCATGAACCTCCACACCATTCTTCATTTCAGTGGTAATGGATATAGTCTGTACTCAGTAGATTTATGAGTGTCATATCCACCTCACTGTTCCCTAGCTGTCTCCAATCATGCCAACCACTTCCATGGTCACATGACAATTGTCACCTGAGATCTAAGTTTCCATGAGCTTGTCATGTAAACCTAATCAGTAAAAGGCGGCTTCTTTCTTGGTAGGCATTTTCAGGACCTAAAGCCAGCCTTATTGTGTTGTCTTCTCTTTAACACTGTGACAGCTGCAAAGCTTGCCTGTCTGCAAGCTGAGTAGGTGAGCTGTGCTTAAGAGCTCTGCAAGAAAAGGGCAGCAAAAACTTTTCAGAGGGTGCAAAAGCTGTACCAAATATGAGGTTATGCCATGCACAGTACATGCTTTGTATTAGAGCATTTGAATTGTGACCAGAGCCCCCATTTGCAAACCAGGGGTTCTGATTGGCTGCTACTGAGCCATAAAAAGCTGAGGGAGGGAAAAGAAAAAGTAAGCTAGGAAGGAGCCAGCTCCAGCCCTGGAGAGAGGGTGCAGAGACTCAGCCCCCAGCCAGGGGAGACTGTGCTAAAACTTGCCCAGGGAACAACTATCAGGATGGAGGAAAGCTTGTGTCATCCCATGAGAAGCTGATTCTCCACTGGATTCAGAGCTGTGTAACCAGTGACTTAGGTGCCAGGGAAAAAGTGGGGAGGGTTGGTAAGCAAATCTGGTAGTCTTGCTAAGCTGATCAGAGACCTGCAAAGGGAAACCTCTATCTGAGTTGGGAAGGCTCGAGCTGCAGAATCAGAGACCTGCAGACGAAACCTCTGCCTGCGGGTGGGTGTGCTGAGAGGAGGAATCAGCCCAGAGAGGGAGTGGGCTGAGAGAACACAAACCAGTATAAGTGTGACGGGACACCTAACCAGTAGTGTTTGCAGGAAGTATATTTCCACAAGGAAACAAAATGGAGCCTATTGCCTGCACCAGCTGTTCAGGGCCTGTTTTGTTGTGTTGCCAGGAAGGATTACAGGAGTCCATTTTCCTATAAGCAGCAGAAGCCTCACCTCTGCCATCTAGTGGTGGAACATAGTTATAGCTGTGTTGCCATTTATTGTTATGAGAAGTGGATTGTGACCAGAAGGAAAGCAATTGCATTATGGGGGGAACTGTTTTAAAGGGTTATAACAAGGTGATTTTAATTATTGAGGTTGTTTAACAGTGGGACTACCCAGTGTGCTGGAATCATCCACTTAGGGTTATAGTTGTAAATTGTATCTAAATTGTTAGCTTTATTATTAACCATTGTTATTATATTTCTGTTTATTTATTTTTTCTGTATATAAATTGGTTGTGTACAATAAAGAATAACATGTTCATCAGGTTCAAAGTGAATCCCTGGGCAATGAGGGACACGCCTCTCCACAGGACATCTCAGTCAGCAGATCTGCCTGAGGGGTTCCCAGGGCTACTGGCACCCTGAGGACCCAAAATATGGCACATCACTCAACCTAATGTGCCGGCATGGGTTACAATGCATTGCATGGAAGCCTCTGGAGTACCAGAATTACTTCCCCCGCTTGGCATTTTTTACACCATATGAAAGAATTATGAGTTGAAAACTGCCCCAGGAAGCACCATGGATGACAGGACTGAGTGCAAAAAGGGGATACAGTGCACATGTCCTGATACAAGGTTCTCTCTTCCTGAGGTCCTTATATGGACCTTACTAGCACACTGTCTGAGGTGCAGATGCTCAGAAGCAATAGATGCCAAATGCCCATGCATTTAATAAGGGTTAGATGCCTAAATATATTTGAGGATCCAAACCTGAATGTTTTATCCTCACAATACCCACGTGAGGTAAGGAAATGCTTTTATGCCCATTTTACATAGATCTCAGGTACTGAAACCAAAAGGCCAGATTTTTAAAGATAATGAGACCTTGTGCTTCCATTGAAATAAAATTTTATTCAGACTTATGTGGCTAAATCCCTGTAAAAAATTCGTTCTCAGTACTTTAAGCTACACAGGAAACCTGTTTGGAGAAGGAACTTAGCTCTACTTCTCCAGCATATACTGTGCTTTGTTTTCTTTATCTTTTTAGATGTTAAGACTGTTGAAAGTGGGACAGCATATATTATAAGGAGGTTCCAAATCACAGCCGGGGCCTGTTATTGGGCTGCACAGAGCTCATTGCAGAATTGCCATAATGGTGAGTGTTATTTTCGCATGTTATTACTGATAACACAGCCCAAATTCAGGGAGCTAGTGAACTTGGAGTACAGCTATATTATACTGGAGATGAATTCATGGGGGAGGGAAAAAGATTGTGATATCGATTGTGATGTCAGGCTGCTCATGAGAATGGTTTGTTTAATGTTCATAAAGCTCACCTATTAGTGCGTTCATTTAATTAGCCCACAAATTTATAAATTTAGTGGATACATTGCCCTGGCTTTTAGAGGGCCAATGCTCAGTGTTAAATGTCAAGGTGTACACTTATTTACATTATGTCATTCAGAGTATTATATATATAATTGGGATTGAATAGTGAAAGAAACACCATTTTATAAATACAGGAGGTTTTAATGTCCAAAATATTTAAAAGAAGTTCAGGACCTGTTAGTGTCTGCCAAAGTTGTATCCTTTTGCTTATTTCCTATTTTAAACAAGCAAAAACTTGACTAACAACATATACAGACATACAGTGACCATACAGTGTTAGAAACACAGAGAATTTTTTTATCATGAAGGGGCCAGTATGTAGATAATTGGTCTCTGGTGGTTGCCTAAAGTTGAGATGTTTGGGGGGGAACTTATATTATGTATACTTGATGCACACATGGTTGAAAACTTAACAGGATTTTTATTCAAAAGTGTTATTTTCTCAAATTTGAATGAGAAAAATTTTACCTAGCTGGCCCAATAGCTGGTTGAAAATAAACTGGAAATTTGGTGAAGATTTCTGTATAAGTTCCACACTTTAATTTCTCATTTTAAAAGAATCTTCTAGTATTGGTTTTAGGTTATAAGAAAGAGATTTTTTAAATCTATGACTTTAATAGCTCTGTTTCTCAGAGATGGTATGCCTCAGTTATCAAGGGCCTGACCCAGAAGCCCAAGACAGTAACTGATTTGCTCATATTCAGATGCACATATTGTAGGGCATGCAGTGAGTGAGGTGCATCTTTTTTACAGCTTTGGCTCATTCACTGCATTTATTATAACCACTGCACTCACTATGAATATAGCTAAACACATAAAGTCACTGCCAGTTCCAACATTAGAATATATTGGATTCTTGACTCTTTCCTCAGACAGAGGCTTAACATCTTACAGCATGCCAATTGAGAAGGGCAGTAAATTACAACTTGTGAGTAAAGGGTGGCACAAACTTGTAGTCTCATGGGACATGGCCCATGTTCCTTTCCTTAAGCTAGGAGACAGGTTACTGGAAAAAGCAACAGCAAGAAAAGAGCCCCTTTTATGGAATCATGGAATCATAGACAATTAGGGTTGGAGGGCACCACAGGATATTGTCTAGTCCAACTCCCTGTTCAAAGCATCCCCAACTAGATCATTCCAGCCAGGCATTTCTCAAGCCGGGCCTTATAAATCTCCACAATGGAGATTCCTCCACATCTCTAGGTAACCTATTCCAGTGCTTCACAACCTCCCTAGGGTGCTTGTACACATGAAGGGGATTTAATTTTTAGAGTTGCATTCTATTCTCCCTAAATTGAAATTAGGGAGAACAAGAGACATGCTCGGGTTGGATGGGCTTCACCTCTCCCCTGAAGGTATGTGTGTGTTCTCTTTCAAGTTGGCTGATCTCCTCTGGTGGGCTTTAAACTAGGTGCATCAGGGGGGGAGGAGGAAGAGGACCAAGGGAGAACACAAAATTAAGAGACACCCACAAGAACAGCCCAGCCAAGACGGACGACAAGCACAAGAAATACCCAGGTAAGAGACAGGGGCCCAGACAGTTCTGGGATTGGAGAGGAGGCACATACACCCTCAGGAGGCCTTAAATGCCTCCACATTAATGCTCATAGTATGGGGAACAAGCAGGAGGAACTTGCCCTCCTGCTAGCTAACTCAAACCCAGACATAGTGGGGCTCACTGAAACTTGGTGGGATCCAACACACAACTGGGCAGTGAACTTCAAGGGCTATAGGCTATATAGGCAGGATAGAACAGGAAAGGTGGGGGTGTGGCTCTCTACTTCAAAGAGCAACACACATCCTCAGCTAAAAGCACTGGGTCTGAGGTAGGGCAGGCTGAGGTGCTCTGGGTCAGAATAAAGGGGGGTTGGGGAGAAAGGGACCTAACGGTGGGGGTCTCCTACAGGCCACCTGACCAGGGAGAAGAGCTGGACCAGGAATTCTCAGGTCAGCTCACAGAGGCAGTTAAGTCAAGGGATGTGGTCATCATGGGTAACCTAAATTACCCAGACATCTGCTGGGAGGAGCAGTCAGCCAGGTCTGACCACACACATAGGTTCCTAACTGAGTTACAGGACCTCCGTCTAACCCAGGAGGTGCACAGTCCCAGCAGGGGAATTGCCTTGTTAGACCTGGTCCTGGCCACAGGCAATAATCTGGTGAGGGGACTGTACCATCTGGGCAATAGTGATCATCACCTACTGGAATTTACCATCCAGCTCAGGGTGTCAAAGGGCTGCAGCAAGGCAGCAGTCATGGACTTCAGGAGGGCAGATTTCAATGAGGTAAGGAGTCTAGTCAGGGAGGCACTGGGGTCGGGAAGGGGAGTTGGGAGTCCAAGAAGAGTGGTTATTCCATAAGGAGACAATCCTCCAAGCCCAAATGGATCAAAGGAGGCAAGAGTGCTCAAAATCCCTCATGGCTTACCAAAAGCATCCACGAACGTCTCAAAGCCAAAAAGGAGGTGCACACCCAAGGGAAGGGAGGGGCCATCACCAAGAAGGATTATACCTCCTTGGCTCGAGATTGTAGGGGGGCTGTTAGGAAGGCTAAGGAAGAGCTGGAACTGGGACTAGCAACCCAGATTAAAGATAACAAGAAGTCCTTTTTTAAATACATAGGAGGTAAAAAGAAGGTACCAAGTAGTGTGGAGCCTTTGCAGGACATGCTTGGTAATCTGGTGATAGCACCAGATGACAAAGCTAATCTCTTTAACAGATTCTTTGCTTCCATTTTTCTGAGCAGGGACAGGGATATCTCCTCACACTAGGATTCTGGACGGACCCAGGGGAGGCGCAACCAGGCCTTGGGTCAGTGAGGACCTAGTCAGGGAACTTCTAGAGGGACTGTACATGTTCAGCTCAGCAGATCCTGATAATCTCCACCCCAGAGTGCTTAGGGAATTGGCAGAGGTCATTGCAAGACCCCTGGCACAGCTTTATGAGGACTCGTAGTCGTCTGGTGAGGTTCCAGAGAACTGGAATAGGGCCAACGTGGTCCCCATCTTCAAGAAAGGGAGGAAAGAGGACCCAGGAAACTATAGGCCCGTTAGTCTTACCTCAGTCCTGGGGAAGCTCCTTGAGAAAATTATCCAGGAGCACATCTGCAAGGGGCCAGCAGGGGTGATTACGAGGTGGGCAGATGAGAATAGGATGGGTTTCAATACGGACAAGTGCAAGGCATTGCACCTGGGGAGAAAGAACCAGCAGCATACCTGCAGGCTGGAGAACTCGCTTCTTGTCAGCACAGAGGCAGAACAGGATCTTGGTGTCACTATTGATTCCAAGATGAAAATGGGCCACCAATGTGGGGACACAGTCAGGAAGGCTAACTGCACTTTGTCATGCATCCATAGATGCATCACAAGCAGGTCCAGGGAGGTGATCCTCCCCCTCTAGGCGACATTGGTCAGGCCACAGTTGGAGTACTGCATCCAGTTCTGGGCACCGCACTTCAGGAGGGATGTGGATAGCACTGAGAGCAACCAGAGGAGGGCCACTCGCATGATCAAGGGGTAGCAGAGCAGGCCCTATGAGGAGAGGCTACAGGATCTGAACCTGTTCAGCCTCCACAAAAGAAAGCTGAGAGGGGATCTGGTGGCCACTTATAAACTTGCCAACGGGGACCAGCAGGCAATGGGAGAGTCCCTGTTCCCCCAAGCACTACCAGGGGTAACAAGGAACAGCAGCCATAAGTTGACTGAGAGTAGATTCAGGCTAGACATCAGGAGGCATTACTTCACGGTCAGGGTGGCTAGGATCTGGAACCAACTTCCAAGAGAAGTGGTGCTCACCTCTACCCTGGGGGTCTTCAAAAGGAGGCTAGACAGCCACCTAGCCAGGGTCATTTAACCCCAATATCCTTTCCTGCCCATGACAGGGAATCAGACTTGATGATCTGCTTAGGTCCCTTCTGACCCTACCAACTATGAAACTATGAAATGGTGTGTTTTTAACTGAAACCTACTCTTTCAATTTAGGGGGGTTATTTTCCATCATTGTTCCAGCAAGTGGCTCAATTCTCTTTTTTTATTTTTTTTCCTGGCTGACCTTGCTTGTGGCGGGGGGGCAAGCTGCCAGTGGGCTAAGCAGTTCTTGAGTTTTTGGGGGGGAGGAGGGAACTCAGTCCTTTCCTCCATGGGGATGGAACCTCACACCCCGGGGCTGCCCAGGTGGGCTGCTAGCAAGGCAGGTGCTGCCACACTTCGGAGGCAACACCTGGCCTGATCACACTGTTCCCTGATCCCAAGCTGGGGCACCATCTGATGTGCTAGCAGCCCAGCCAGATGGTCCCAGGGGGTGTTGCCACTATGCAGGGAAGGACTCCTACAGCTCCGGGGCCACTCTGCCTACCAGCAGCTCACGCCCCAGCCATGGGAGAGGCAGGCAGGCTGTGGTGAAAAAAAGAAATAAGGATCAGGCCCCGCACCACTTCTGCCTTAAATAGGCATCTGCTGAAGGCAGAACTGGTGAGGGGCCTGATCCTTTTTTTCTGTGGGGCCTCTTGCCTCCCCTGCAGCAGGAGGGTGAGCTGTCAGCTGCAGCACATCATTGCAAACTAAACTACATCCAGATATAGTTTAGTTTGCAACAATGCAAAGACATTTAAAACCTCCAAACTCTTGGACATGTACAGTGTGTTACTATTAAGCTATACCAAGTGACATTTGCATCACATGTACATGGTAATGGCATTACATGTACAAGCACCCCTAGTGAGAGAGTTTTTTCCTAATATCCAACCTCAACTTCCCTTGCTACAAAATGAAATTGCTCCTTGTTCTGTTCTCTGCCACCACTGAGAACAGTCCAGATCCATTCTCTTTGGAACCACCATTCATGTAGTTAAAGGCTGCTATCAAATCCCCTCTTAGTTTTCTCTTCTGCAGCTTAAATAAATCCAGTTCCCTCAGCTTCTTCTCTTAAGTCATGTGCCCCAGCACCCAAACTATTTTCATTGCCCTCTGCTGGAATCTGTCCAACTTGTCCTCATCCTTTCTGTAGTGGTGGGCCCAAAACTAAACACAGTACTCCAGATGTGGCCTCACCAGTTCAGAATAAAACAGAATAATTACTTCCCTTGATTTACTGTCAACCTTCCTATGCAGTCCAGGATGCTGTTGTCCTTGTGCTTCCAGGAGGCATTTGGGACTTCAGCTCAGTGGATGCATGAAGCCAGAAGGCTGCAAATGTGCAGTGGCAGCACTGGAACATGGCCCATAATAGCTAATGACAGACTTTTTAAAATAGCAACAAAGTAACTGAGTAGCTCATATATGGACTTATCCTCATAGCACACTTGGAAAGACGTATGATCTCTATTCTACAGAAATAGCAAATGATCTGCCACATCCAACACTTGAGATACAAATACTATCATTGTGTGTTACTCTTCTGTCTTTCAGTTCAACAAGCTCTATTGTGTACGGTTTTCCAAGGCTGACAACTTCCCCAAGTCCTGATCTATTTTTCATCAAGAAAATCGAAGACAAATGGCTGAAATCAGGACCATCTCCTTGCCAGGTAAGAAGTATGATTTTGTGATTAAGGTAATGGTAATTTCATTCAAAAATCCTTCTGGAGCTATGGGAGTTCTTTCAATTTTATTTGAAAAGGTTGCAAGAACATAACTGAAAATACTTTCTCCCCTGCTGCCTTCATTTGTGAAAATAGTTCAACTATTATTTTCTAAAGCTTCCCTGAAGGACCTACATGCATAGAGTGAGCATGGAGAATTTCAATATGAAGAAAAAGATTCCATGACTAAAAAAGGGTTATCATGAAAAATGTTGTATAGCCTTAATTCAGTTGTCAAAGTATCATAGGATTGGGAGAGTCATCAAAGGTTACTAGTCAATCCCATGCCAGGTGCATAATGGTGATGAATTGATGTGAAATTTTGGGTATGTATGATATGCATATATAATATATTTAGTCAAATCCAAGATGAGGTTTCTTCCCTTTGTTAAATGTTTTCATCAACGACCTGGAAGATGGCATAGATGCCCCCTCAGAAAGTTTGCATATTACACCAATCTGGCTTCTTCTCCCACAAGAGAAGGCTGAGAGGAGATCTGGTGGCTGTTTACAAACTCACCATGGGGGACCAATGAAAATTGGGGGAGGCTCTGTTCCCCTAGGCACCAACCAGGGTTACTAGGGATAATGGCCACAGATTGTTAGAGAGAAGGTTCAGGGTGGGCATCAGGAGACATTGCTTTACAGTTAGAGCTGCCAGACTCTGGAATGGGCTCCCACGTGAGGCGCTGCTCTCTCCTACCTTGGGGGTCTTCAAGAGGAAGCTAGACAGATATTTGGCTGGGGTGATATAATCCCAGCACCCATTCCTGCCCAGGGCAGGGGGGTCAGACCTGATAATCTGTTTAGGTCCCTTCTGGCCCTAAGTACTATGGTGCTATGCGGGGAGTAATAAATATGCTGGAAGGTAGGGTGAGGATTCAGTGACCTAGACAAATTGAAGGACTGGGCCAAAAGAAATCTCATGAGGTTCAACAAAGATGAGTACAAAGTCCTGCGCTTAGGACGGAACGATCCCATGCACCAGTACAGGCTGGGGGATGACTGTTTGGGCAGCAGCTCTGCAGTAAAGGACCTGGGGTCCCAGTGGACAATAAGCTAAATAAGACCCAACCTTGTGCCCTTGTTGCAAAGAAGGCTAACTGCATACTAGACTGCATTGGTAGGTGTGTTGCCAGCAGGCCAAGGAAAATAATTACTCCCCTCTATTCAGCACTCATGAGGCCATATCTGGAGTACTGTGTTCAGTTTTGGGCCCCCCACTACAGAAAGGATGTGGACAAATTGGAGAGTCCAGCAGAGGGCAATAAAAATGGTGAGGGGGCTGGAGCACATGACTTCTGAGGAGCAGCTGAGGGAACTAGGCATATGGCAGGACAGTGCAGGGTGCTGCTCCAGAGTTGCTGGGATATTGCAGTGGGGGCAGCTTGGTCGGGGCCAGGGTAGCCACAATCTACATCCTGCATGCTCCAGACATGGGTGTTCACACAGCGGATCACGATTCTGCTCCAGCTTAGAACCACACTGTCACCGCGACAAGGAACCAGGGCAGAGTTGCCATCCATTTCCTGCATGCCACCAAGCATGCACACTGAAGATCATGGCTCTGCCCTGAGTCTGGAATAAGCTGCTCCCACCACAAGATCTCAGTGGCTCTGGAGCAGGCCCCTGTCCTGCACTACCATGTATCCTGCCAGCATGGCTGGGGCCAGTTTCCTTGTTCTATCACAGCACAGCTGCAGCTGGAGTCTCCATGGAGACCAGCCCCAGCCATATGGACAAGGGCTGCTGGGAAATGGAGTCCAGCTGCCAGCTAGATTTGCCATGTTATTTATTAGATATTAGGAAGAATTTTCTCACTAGGAGGGTAGCAAAACACTGGAGCAGGTTACCCAGAGAGGTTGCAGAATCTCCGTCCTTGGAGGTTTTCAAGACCCAGCTAGACAAAGCCTTGGCTGGGTTGAACTAGTTGGGGATGGTCCTGCTTTGAGCAGGGGGCTGGACTAGATGAGCTCCTGAGGTCCCTTCCAACCCTCGTTTTCTATGATTCTGTGAAGTAGTAGGGCAAGGGGAGTGGGGAAGATAGGCAGCTGCTACGGCTCTCACTCTGGCCTTGACACGAGACTGGGGATGGAACTCCAGCTTCTGCCTTCCTGCTGCCACTTCTGCCACCTTGCTTCTACCCCTCTCTGCCCACAGCCTCTACCTGCCATTCCTGCTCCCACCTGCAGCCTCAGGCCCCTCTACCCCCCACCTATCCCCCTTGGTTGCTTACTCTTGCTCAGACTGTGGGGTAACTTCTCCATCCTTGCTATTGCCTGGGGCCTGGACCACATTTTTGCTCCAGCTCTAGCCTCATCTGTTATTAAGAGCGGCAGGTCCAGCTCTGGCTCTGTAGCCCAGCCAGAGGTTCCATGCCACCACTGCTACTGCCAGGTTGGGCTGGGGCCAGAGCATGTGTTCTGTGCCCCAGGCAGGAGTGAGGGCAGAGCCTGCTGGAGTCTGAGCAAAGGCAAGCAGCTGAAGGAGGACAGGCTGGGGGCAGACACAGAAAGGGGTAGTCATGGGGAAGTGGGGCTTGCAGATGGGGGCAGGCAGGGGGGCAGAGGCAGTGGAGGTGGAGTGGTGGGGGGCAGAGGCAGTATGGTCAGGCACAGAAGGGCAAATATGGGGGAAGGGGCTGCTTGACTTCCCCACTGCCTGCCCCCCTACAGCTCCCCTGACTGCCTCCCCTACCACTTGCTCCACAACCTGCACCCCACTGCCTCCAGCCCACCTTCCCCCCACCTCCCCAACTGCCTTCCCCAGCACTGTCTCCCTCCCCACCTCCTATCACTTCCCTAATGCTGGTCCCCGCACCTTACCCCTGTCCTGCCTAGCCTCTACCACATACTTACTAGCTTGACCCCCTGCCACCTACCCCCACTTCCGCTTGCCCCTAGCTGCTGCTTTCCCTGCTGCAGTGGTGGTGGAAACGGATTTAAGAGACACTCCAATAATTAGACTCTATACAAGGAAAATTAAAGCAAACAAATGCAGTCATCTTGGATTCTAGTAAATATAGTAGACATATACATGGTTGTGAGGAGAGGGTGAGTTTTCGTATTTTAGATAATTTTTTTCTGTAGCCTCATTTAAAAAATACTTGGTTTTATGCCTTTGTAGAGGGGAAAACAATTTTTCCAAGATGTATAACATCATCAGTTCTTGCCAGAATCACTATGGAAATCTGCTGAAATCCTACTGAAGTCCATTTGCTGGATGAGTTCCATAAATGGTGCTAACTAGGACCTACTCCTGTAGGCTTTACAGGTGGAAAACACTCAACAAAGTTAATTCTGGGGGCTTAGAATTTGTTAAATCAGTATTACTCTTTAACCTTTTCTGTGCAAACACTCTTATGATCACTAAAATGTAACTCTACATTCTATAAATTATAATGCGTCAAATTCTAAGTGGATTAATGCCACAATAACTTTGCTGATGTCAATGCAGTCACTCCAGGTTTATTCTACTCTGGTGCCTGTGATCAAAAATTAGCCCAATGTACTCAGACTACTTTCTTGCTGACTTGTTGGGTATGTTCTCCAACTAAAACTGAGATGACTGGATATCTCCTCAGATATCTTAGACAGCTGAATATACATGCCTTACAAAAATCTTACCACATATAAAGGCAAGCACTTTCATTTTATTTAAATTAGAAGCAAAACAATGTTGCAGAAATTGTCTGTAGTTTTATTTCTGTTTGTAGTATCTCATTGAAATCTATCATTCTTTTCATTGGTTTCAGGACAGACAGACTGCTTCCAAAATGCACGTGTTATCATTAATCCTCATTTATATGCAGTAAGATTTTTCAAGGAACTGTTAATTGATTCAAGTGCTTTCTGGTTTGGGATTAATGCAAAGACAGGAGCACAACTGTTTTGCCACAAAGTGTTATGTAGCTAGATTAATTTCCTTGTTCTTATTATATATCCCCTTCCTCATAGCTCAAGTTTACGTGCAACTTCCACCTCTTTTTCAGGCAACAACATGTTATCAAAATGGACTTTTTCATAGGATGAGAAATCTCTCAGTTCTTGCAGTGATTAAGCACACGTGTTTTCAAAAGGCCTTAGTGCTACCCAGTAAGCAGAATAGTCCTTAATATTAGGGCTGTGTGATGCTTCAGTTGCTGATTCGATTTGGTGGAAATTCGGACAGATTCAGCTTTAATCTCTCTGAATCGAATTAGAACCCTCCGAATCAATTCAGAGAGATTCAGTGATTTAGCCATAGACACAGCTTTAAATGTTTTTTCTACGCGACTCAAGGTACCAGGCAGCTTGTGAATGCTGAGATGCTGGGGCAGACGGGGCATCTCATGGGAGCATCGGGGCATCCCCAGCACGCTGAGTGGTGGACCTAGAAGTGGACCAGAAGCACTTCCATTCCACTTCCAGGTCCACTGTAGAGCATGTGAGGGACACCCCGCCACTCTCAGCTCAGCAACTAGTGCTTCCTGGCTTTGGGGGAAAACTTGGGGTACTTCTGGCCCACTTCCAGGTCTGCTGCTGAGCATGTGGGGGCCCCTCCATGCTCCTGTGGGACGCTCCAACCTCCCCACCATCACAGCATTCACGACCCGTGCCCGCTACCTCAAGGTATGTAGAAAAACCATTTAAAGCTGTGTCTATGGCCAAAACGCTGATTCTCTGAATCATCATCAAATCTCCAAATTGAATTGGGACAGTGATCCAAATCAACAAATCGAATCACTGTCCCCAATTCAGGCCAAACCCCCTGCTTAGTATGATAACATAGACGCTCTTCTAAATGCTTCAATTTCTTGCTTTCTGCTCTGCGTAGCTTGACTCGTGTAAAGTTTCTTCCAAACTACTCACCTTTCTCATTCTCCTATGGGCTTCCCAGGATATAGAGAGAGCCACCATTTTTGACCCAATGACTTTGGGGGGTCATTGACCCTTGGTGGAGTTCTGAAAAGTGGCCCAAAACAGATTTTGGGTTGGGACAATACCCTTTACTGCATCCCTATCCAATAATTTTTAAATATAATAGATGAAATCCCTAGAGAAGTTATTGACATATGTTGCCATTAATTTCAGTGGAGCCCCCGTGCCAGATAATTACCTGTGTACCAGATTTTAATATCAATTAAATGCTTGCATGTCTGGAATAACTCTGTTGGTTCTGACAGAATTGCTCCTGATTGACAGTAGTGAAAAAGAGAGACAAGTCCAGCCTTTACTTTCATGAGCAGGAAACTGCTTCTAGCCATGGAATCAACATGGCCCCAGTATGCTTATGAAGGTTAGTTTTGGAGACTATGCTTTGCTTAGAAGTGCCCAGTGAGGGCATTTCTTTCATGGGCTTCTGTGGGCACCCAGGATACACCAGTGATGCAGGCATTTTGGCCCACATAATGAGTTTTAGCTGTTTTATTTTAACCATACTTTCTACAGATGGACCTCAGACAGAAAATGTGGATATAGACCTGAAATATGTGCTTACTGATCTAAAAAGGGGCCCGGTTCTGGGGTATGGGCAATCTGTTTTAGAGGTATTGATTAACTTTATGTTTCACATATCAGTTTGGGTTCCAGGTCTTCTCAAAAGTCTGCCATGGACCAGATCAAGGGTCACAGTTCAAGTCACCAATTAGATTTTCTTTCAGTAGCTCAGGACTGAAACTACAGCTCCCAAAATACTTATTACATCAGCTGAGAAATTGGAAACAAATTAAACCAGCAGGAAAATTAATTCTAAATGTTTGTCATGGCAGCCAGTTCTCAGCCACATGGTTTAACTTTATTATTTTTGTCTTCATGTATTTACATATTTACTCAAATACAAGATGACCCTGAATATAAGATGATACACCAATAATTAGATTCTATATAAGGAAAAGGTATACATTTCTTACCATTTGTCCTCCTCCTACTGCTATGGCAGAGAAAATAAATCTGGGGGATCAGTTTGCCTTGCCCTCTGCCCCCACCCCCCACTTTTTCCCCCTGCAGCCCCTTCTCCTCCTCCATACTCTCAGACCCTCCTCTCCCTGAGCACATGGATTTGAAGGAGAAATTTGAAAACAGTGACCTTGAAATAAATCTACCTGTACTAATTTTTATATAAACATATTACTACTGGGTACTCATAGACTTAGTTCATCAAAAACTTATGCATTTTATCTTTTCTGACATTTCTGCATGTTTCAGCACATACACTCCATAAACACACTTTTAAGCAACGCTTTTTTATGTACTTACATATATTACAAACTATCCATCTTGTTTTTAGGTTTATTAACAGTCCAGACTTGCTTCTCAATGAAATCCAAAGCCAATTAAATGCCAAATCCAAAAATGCCAATACATATCATCACTAATATTCATTTCTTACCAGTTTAACTCAGCAACATGCAGTTAGTAATATCCATGTTTTAGCAGCTGAACTTATCAGGTAATCACAGAGGTGCTCCCAAGAGCTTTTCCCTGGTAAGGGTATCAGCCATCTTCATAATCATCAGGGATCCAGTTTTTCTGTTTCCTGCCAAAAGATGTGAATTTTCTCCTTTAAAGGAAAAAACCCTGGGTTTCCCTTTGCAAGCTGGCAGAATTCCATCTGCAAGGGACTGCTTGGGGCTGGGAAGAGCAGGAGGAAGACAATCAGGGGTAGGGGGCCACATGCATGTGCGCACGTACACATGCATGTTGCTGGCACTGCAGATAGGCAGCATGGTGAACAGCAGCATGGTGGACTGCGGCAGCACCTGCAGTTCCTGGCAGGTAAGTCTATGGGGGAAGGCATAGGCAATACAGAGGATACAGTGGGACACAGGTGATGTATGCATGGATATGGGGGCACCATAGCCTGGAAAAGATTTGGCACTGAGGTGCTCTGCACACAATAGGCACCAACCACCATATATTTTATTCATGATGGGCTGCCCTAACTTATCTTTGTGGTAGTTTCCCATCAGTGACATCTTCTTGGCCTTTCCTTGGCTAAGATCAAGCCAAACGGGCAGAGGCCCAGTTTAACTGCCTTGATCGATGCCAGGACTGCCGGAGGCATAGTGGCAGAGTACCAAGATGGAGGGGGAGGACAAGTTCTCAGAGCCTAGAACAGCATCAACAGTAGTTTTGTAGATTATAGTGTCAGTTATGCAAGGGAAAGCAAACCAAAAGATGGGACGTGAACAGGAGAGTGGAAGTTAAGGTTGAGAGTCTGATGGACAAATGGTGAAGATGGGAAAGAAGGGATGAAAGGAGGCAGGAAAAGAAGTATGGTAATAATGAATGTAGACCTCGAAAGAGCTTAGGATAGGGTTGAACATGATTTCATGTTTGAAATATTGAGGAGGATGGGGTTTCCTCTGTTGATAATTGGATGGGTCAAAGCGCTATAGAGTAAAGCAGAAGGTTGAGTAATGGTAAATGGTTACTTGAGCAAACCATTCCCCATACAAACATGGGTAAGACGGGGTTGCCCATTGTTCTCCTATCTTTTTATGTGCATGATGGAGCCATTGGAACAGAGAATTCTTTGTGCTAAGCTGATAAGTGATGCAAAGATACCAGGAGGATGAGAAGATAAATGAGCATTGTACGTGGATGATGTGAACGTAGTGGCTCAGGACAACATATCAGTCAGGAGGATATTGAAGCATACTGAGGATGGTAGTGAAGTGTCAGGGGCAAAATCAAATAAGATGAAAAGTACATTGATAAGTGCAAGGAAATGGAAGAATTTACAGAAGTTTGGGCCATGAGTGGTAGAGGGTGTATTCAGGATCTTGGGAATCCCAATGGATGCTGAAAGGAAAAGAATAAAGTTGCATGGGAGAAGTTAGACATACGAGTGAGACAGATCTTGGGATCATGGAGTAGTAGAACATAATATTTCAAGGGTAATGCAGCGGCAGTGAAAACAGTACCTTATTGGTCATCCTTTATATGGGAGTGGCGTATCCACTGTCATGGCAGCAGATAAGGATGGTACAGAGCCAAATATGCATTTTGGGGGTGAGGCGGGGTGGGAATAAAAGAGAAAGGGTAGACAGAATGGAGCTATATGATGCCAGGAAATTAGGAGGTTGGGAAACACCAGATTTGGAAAGTTTTGTATATATTTATTTTATAAGTATGTTGTGTAAAAAGGCAATACAGGGAGTGGGGAAGTATGCATGTTTCTGCATTACCTGCAGGAAGAACATAAAGAAGATGGGGCAAGCATGGGGGAGATTGGAAAAAACTGGATGTGGTAGCCACTAGCCCACTATGCAAAGAGGGAGAGTTTCTTAAGGGTAAATCAACTAGAGGAAGTGGGATTAGTGTACTTGAAAGACCATAGGAAGATATTTAATATAATAAAAATGAAAGACATTATAACAATAGCTGGAGATTTGGAAAAGGACAGATTGCAAATATGTGTAAAGAAGTGACAGATAATTCATTGAAAGGAGAACATACAGATATCAAATGGGTGATGGTCTGGAATATTCTTCCTGTCAGGGGTATTCTGCATAACTGGGGTTTGGTAAGACCAGCAGCATGCCCAAGAGAGGGATGTGGAGCTGAAGAATCTCTATGACCTGCATTTTGGAACTACCCTGCCCAAGGGGTATGAGAGTGAGTATGTTGCTTTTTGAGGCAATTGATACGAACTGTAACTTAACATACGAAATGGCATTGCATGATTAATGCCTAAAGGACTGGAGACAAAAGATGCCTATACAAGTGCAGTAAAGCTGCTCCAAAATGCTGTAATTACGGAGCAGACTCAATCAATTAATTCAAGTTTGCTTGAGCATGGTAATTACCATGCTCCAGCAGACTCCAGCATCTCGTGTAACAGTATTCCTGCACTGAAAAATGGCAGTGGGGGCATTTTAACTAAAGCTCAGTCAATGAGCTTTAGTTAAAGCACCCTCGCCGCCATTTTTCAGCACGGGGACACTGACATATGAGGTGCTCCAGGCACTCTGAGAGCCGCTCTAATTAAAACACCCCCACACTACTACAGCACATATATAAACGCCCAAAGACACTGTGAACCATACTAAATTGTGTGACAGTGGGCACATCTACATGAGACACTATGTTGCTATGGTGACGCAGCTCATCGCTATGGTGATGTAGTGTTGACAAGCACAAACTGTGACACTGATGCTACTCTGCAGTAGCAACAAGCTACTGCACAGTTGTCTATTGCGACTGAGCAGTAGGGTTGATAATGACCTGTGCGCCACTGGCACTGCCAGCGCATAACAACTGCACAGTTGGGAGCACACGTGGACATGCCCCATAGCAATATGGAAGGTGAAAAACCGACCGCTGGCCAAAGAACTAGCTTTCACCAGAAGAGAATGTTTGGAGCTGGCAATATATGAATTGAAATACTATGCGGATCAAGATGCGGACAAATTGGAATAGGAGAAGGCAGAGAAGAGATGGAGGAAAGAAGAATGACGGTGTTTCTTCCGAAAGGACAAAGTGGCAGAGTGAAAATCGTTGCTTCCTCCTGCGTTAGGTGTGGTTTGTGAGAGGTTAATGTGCTAATGGTGGAAAGGGGTGTAATAAAAACAAGGTAGTGTTGTAAGGCAACTTGTCAAGTTTTGTGTTTAATGTAGTTTCTTTTAGTTGGGTTGTAAAAAAAGATTCCCATCAGCCTTTTTGGCACCAGAGGAGGATGTCAGAGCTTGCTCCAGTCCCTCCAACTCAGTATTGCAGTGCCTCCAGGCCCAGGGCTCATTTCCTCCTGGGGGAACAACTGCCCATTTTTAAGGGCCGCACCAAAAAAAAAAAAAGAAAAAAGAAAAGTGGGGGGGGGGAAAAGGATTCTATTAGTATGTTAGTCCAATATGGGCCACATGTTTTATAGTTTTGCTCAGTGTTGGCTGCATTTAATCAACCTCAGAGTTGGCTTCCTTTACTGAACAAATGCTGCTTTTGGCAGTAGTTTAATGACAGACAATGTATTTAGTGAGGTTTCCTTATATGTGAATGTAAGATAAGGGTATTTTTCCCCCATGCTGACTGGGGAGGGGGAGGGAGGGACTCATCTTGTATTCAAGTAAATATGGTATTTATTTACTAACTATTTGCACTGCACTGGCAGCCAGAGGCCCCATCCAGTATTGATGTCCAACTGCGCTAGGTGCAGTGAATGTAATATAGAGCAAGTCCTGCTCTGAAGAGTTTACAGGAGCTAACACAAATGAAAGAACTGTTATGATCCCAAATTTACGGGGTGGGAATTGAGACTAAAACCTATTTTGTTTTGTGCACCTAAATGCAGCACGGGGGGGAAGGAGTGGCAAAAATCTGGGTTTCCTTTCTGGTCCCCTGGGAAACCTTCATGGAGCAGTATAGATTGATTGAGGCTACCATTGCTGAGGGTGGTAAACTTACTGCGAAGGTGTTGTCTCATAAGCCTCAGTTATCAAATCACAGATAAACTGTTATCTTTTTTCTCATCCATATTACCAAAAACAAAGCAAGTGCAACTACCACAGTGCATTGACTTAGGGGAAAGTCAAACTACCATCTGGAATTTGATTCTATATTTCCTCCACTTTAATAGTTTAAATTACAATCTTAATGTTTTGGCAAAATAGTCTTTTGTAGTTCAGTTAAATTCATTTCGATCTGATTAAAAAGAGAAAGACTAGACATATACTGCCTATTGTGGATTCCACTTTGGAATCATAATTCCTATCACTCAGGTGCCTTGCCTGTTCTTTCTTCTTCCCTGCCCGCCCCCACCCAGGGCATTCATTTTTTTTCCCCCTCTACACTGCTAAAGTACAAAGTTAGGTTTCCTCTAACAGCGAAACACAATACTAAATCGGGAAGCTTCTTGAAAGCCTTATAGGGAAAGTGCACAAACATCTGGTTGACATTTAATCTAGAAATGTCAGGCCTCAGCATTTCCAAACCAAGCTGACAGTTCTTTGAGTTGAACACCAAAACATACTTATTGAAAAAATATAGGGAAGAGGCAGATCAGACTGAATATTAAATTAAAAAAAAATTTAAAATAAATGAACACAAGCTTATATCTGCAGAAACCCAGGCGCATTCTTGATTTTAATCAGCATATCATTAAATGAAGGCTATTTACAGTAGAAAAGGCTGGTTTCAGTCTTCTGCTGCGCACTGTTCAAAACTGGGGGGAGTTCCTTGAATCTTTTTTGTTATCAAATCATGTCAGATCCCACTATATGGCTGGTTATGCTGGATCCTAGGATATACAAAAATCAAGAGATCCCAAGTCATAGCTACTGTAAATATTGCAAAATATTGCTCTCCCAGAAAGTGTGAAATTTAAACTGGGTGTATGCAGGGAAGGGAATAAGAGGCCTACAGTCCATGGATTTTACAAAGCACCTAATTGTGATTGGTACTTGTAAAAATCCCATTTTTACACTGGGATTTTCAAATGGGCCTAAGACAATGAAGTGCCCGCCTTTTTGAAGACCCCAGCCTTAAGATGACGTTTAGATCTCATTTATGTCAAGGGAAAATAAATGTATACCTAGAACCTTGTGCTAAACAGCTTTGCTGAATAGGGGTCAACTTCTTAATCAGAGCTCTAAAGCCTGACCCAAAAGCCCAGCGAATTCAGAAAGACTTCTTCTGATTGATATGGGATCAGGCCCTTGAAAACATATTTCAGGACCTAGAGATGTAATTATTTTCACAATATTCTCCATCTAGGCATAGGGAATTTCTCCAAAACCTAAAATAGCCTTAAAACACTCTGGAGTTTCCTTTAAAAACCCTCCTGAACATTAAAGAGGGGGGTGGGGAGGGGAGACCTTTTTTTAAAGAACAGAAAACTTTGAAAGAATTTTCCTTGAGAAAATTTCATTAAAAAAAATATTGATTGCAACCCCCCCACTCCCTCACCCCTCACCCCTCACCGGGGGAACAAAAATGTCTACCCATATCCCTTATATTCATACCCATTCCTCCTTTTATTCCTCTTCTCTCATCACTGCACATTTACAGTCTTTACAGTCTCTTCTTGCATGGAGGATTCCCCATGGTTTTACATGTGTTTTATGAATGGCTAAGGACACCCTTTTGCTGTATCTTCACCAAGAAAAGATGACCAGAAAAAAACATTATTCTAGGGGAGGCTGAACCATTATAATAAATCCAATATTATTTTCTGTCCCTGTTTGATCTAGCATTTTCTTGGCCTTCTTTAGCTATTGCTCCTCACTGAAGTGAGATTCTTTATGAAGCAGCCTGCAAGTTATGCCTAACTCCTTTTCCTAAGTTATTACAGCCAACTTAAAACCATCATTATATATAAAAAATTCAAATGAGTCCTTCCAGCGTGTATTATTGATCACTTGTCTTTAACACAGTTCCATTTGTCATCATACTGTCCAGTTACTCTACCTTTCTTAGCTCCATCTAAAGTGTCTTATAACCTTTCCCGGTCTTGACTGTTGTAAATAATTGTTTGTCATACAGGAAGGTTATGCCTCCCCTGCTCACCCTGTTATCCAAATATTGATGGATATTGTAAAAAAACAAACAAGCAAACAAACAAAACCTGGCCCAGCTCCAAACCTTGAGAGACCTTGTTGTACTCCGATGCTTGCCATTCACCAAGAGGAAAACAGCAATGAAAACTATTTCTGACGTGGGCGTATAGAGCCTGATCTAACTTTTCTCAAACCCAATGGCCACACTCTCACCGATTCCAATCGAACTCGTGGCTCACACATGAGTCATGGTATTGCATTTGCTCTGCAGAATGTAGTGGGTTAAAGCAAAGGTCATTAGAAAATGTACCCAAGAGGCCAAGACCTGTTTAAATACACATTAAGCGATGTAATGTTTGAGGGAAGTGTAGTTAAACTTAACAAATCTGATAGGAGGCCATGTCACCATGGCTTTAAAACGATGTCTTAGACATTCTGAGCCTTTGTTTTTTGTTGGCTGATCAGTAAATGGAGTTGTTTGTTCTGTAGTAGAGGAGGGGAGAGGGATTTAAAGAAAAAAAAACCAGTTCATTTCAGGAAATGGTTACTTGTAAGCTCAACTTGTAAGAATCACAAATTGAAAAGTTCACATGACTGGGAGGCAAAATTCTGTGGCTGCGTTCCAAGTGAGAACACGAGTGCTGTTCGCTCTGGAAGCATAACTTCAGCTGGCAACTTGAGTAGTGGCTGGTGGGGGAAATCACACACCCCATAATACCAGACCGATTGTTTTTAACCCACTTGCTAGCACCCTTCCTACATTAGGATGGCTTGGTCTGTTGTAAATTACAGTGGGATAAATTGTTTGGGCTAATGCCGTAAGGCACTGTTTTGCATTGTTATCATCAGTCATGAAGTTTTATGGGGAGACACCTCATAAAATGCAGCCCTAATGCAAGCCATCAACAGCCTGTTTAGATGTTTTCCTTCTTTCTTTCTTGTCTGTACAGCCATGTCTACAGAAAACCCTAGTGCGCAGAAATACAGAAGTGCTTCCAACTTCAGGGCACTTCCCTGTGAATTAACAGAGTGGAATCTGCTAGCGCAGTGGGGGCCAACCTTTTTGGCAGGCAAGCCACAAGATACGCCTCACCCACCCCCTGAGTGCCACTCTAGTCCCCTTTCCCTGATTGCATTTTTCTGCACTCTCCTTCCTGCCCTGTCTTCCACTGTTCTCTCTGTTTTCTGCCAGGTCTGCTTCATGCCACACAAAGCAGCTGTGCATGCCACTTGTGGAATACATGCTATGGGTCGGCCACCTCTGTGCTATTGCAAGCCGTATGGTTTATCTCTAGGAGGTGAAGAAGGAGTCAGAATGGGGGTCAGGAATGCAAGGCCCTTGCAAATGTAGAACAGGCTTTGTACCGAATCAACCTCACATGCATGAAGCTTCCTGTAATGCTGGGGTGCAGATGGGTGGCTAAAAGATACAGAGTATGAGCTACCCATGTCCTTTCCCTCAAAAGGTGTTGTTTAAAGGACTGCAGAGGTGGCTCCAGATTAGTACAGGTAGAATGAGTTTGACAGGAAAAAGAAGAATTTGCCAGAAATTTTTCATTGAACATTTTAATTTTTTGCCAGAAGTTGAAAACTAGGCCCTGGAAAATTGTGGGTGAAACTTCATTTTTCACTTACATTTTTTTGGTTTGCAGTTTGGCTTTCAATAGAAAAGCTCATTTCTCAAAATCCCATCTTTTATTTAAAAAGTTTTCCACTGTGTTTTAATTCATTAAAAACCATTCCTAGGCAAAGTAATTGTGTTTTTTAAGCAGGTTTCCTCCAGTCACTGGGTTACTGTAACCTCCACGTAGCTCCTATATAGCAACTCCTGGGAAATTACACCATCTTTGGGAAAAAAATTCTCCTCATCCCCACCACTTTATGCACATGTTCGGTTGGGATTTGACCCAGATTGGCCCAAGCTGCAAAACTATCTGGATCCAAACTATCTCAGAGTTTGGGCATGTTTGGATGAGGAATGGGGTTCCTATCTAATTTAGTCAATCATTAGTCATATGGAAATGATTGCAGATAAATATTCATCCATGTGGAACTGAATTGTAACTCCAGAGGAATGAGTGGCTGGGTGCTCAGCCCTTTTGATAATCTCATCGCTTTCTTGAAGAAGGAGATTTTGGGGTTCAGATCAAAGGCACAAAAAAATTGGCACCCTGTTCCTATTGAAAGTCATTGGGAGTTGGGTCCCAACCTGTTCTTCATGTCTTTGTCTGCTTAAATACTGGGCTATGGATTTGGGAATTTAACTTCAGATGTGCATTTCTAAACATCTTGGCTCATATCACTTATAAAAATGAAATCAAAAGACATACTGTTTTGAAGCCAGCACACATAGTTGGACCTGTGCATCTGAAGACATCACAGCAAATTCACTACATCATCTTCCATTATATTCATATCAGAGTGCCTTTTGCAGACACATTACTTAAGTTTCAGTGCAAAACTACCCTTCTTCCGATGTGTGGTTCTGTAAATTATTGACACTGGAAATTCAAAGCAAGGCAACATTTATTATAGAGGACTTTATTGTTAAGACAGGTATCACTCATCATATCCAACTTAAATTGTATTAATTGTTAATGTTTTAATCATTAACTATTAATGTTAATTATGCAACTTGTACTGGTCCTCTCTCTATACATGCCAGTGATGTATATACCTGAGTCCTATGAAACATAAAAATATGAAGATGTCCCAAAACCAGAAAAAGGATGTATGTGGAGGTAAATCCATATGTAAATAATTCACATTTCTGAAGCTTGTGTGCATGCGTGTGTGTTTGTGTGTATGATTAGCAAATATAGGCCTTCTAATATATACTTTAGCCCTTTGTGGGCAAAGATGACTGCATCCAAGGGGGGGAGGGGAAGGAAGAAGAGAGAAAAGCAGAAAGAAAAAGGCAAGGAGAAAAGAGAAAAGGAGAAAGAAGGAAAAGGAAGAAAGGGAAGAGAACGACGTGGGGACTGGAGGCTAGGTTGCATCTTCTAAATGGTTCTTCTAAATGGCTAAAAATACTTGTTTAGGATATTTTTTTAGGAATAGGACATGCATGATGTTATTGCTAGGCCAATAACATACTTGGGGATTGATTTGGATTATAAATCTGTGTAAATTAAGAGCAGCATTATTAACATCGGTTGGTCAAACCCTTAGATTGTGTAAAACAACAAAGACATTTTATATCAGCTGGCCCATCACAGTGAAATTGAGTTTATGTGAAATCAGATTATGCCCTTTTTATTGATCTATATGCAAATGAGAGCAGAATGAGATTAGGAGTGTATATGCAGAAAAGCCACTGCTTAGTGAAAAGTGTAGCACATTTTCTCAAACTGTGTTTAAAACCTGCCCCATCTTCACAACCCTTAAGGTTCTCGCTGCTCGGAAACACATGCGTACATGTACAATATCACTGTGCTCTGTGCAAAAAATATACGGGAGGGGGGTGTATCTTGTGTCTGGTGGAATGTATTTAATCATTTTCCCAAAGATATCTCTGTGATATGAATGGTAACAGGATGTTTATAACAAAGATAAAGCCGGGATGAAATCCTATCCTACTCTGGGAGCTAATAAAAGCAAAGATTTGGAATTAAGTATCACTTTCTCCTAGCTGCACACGAAAAAGGAAATGGGGTCAAAAGGCCAAGCTGCAACATTGTAGGCACTTTATCTAAAACATAAACATGACTAGAGTGCATTCTGGCCAAATTAACTCTCTCAGATCTGAGATGTTAGCATTCCTGTACGACTTAAGCATGCCAGTTTTACTGTTTCTCTGACTCAAGGTTGAACTATAAGTTGGGGTTGACACTTGCAAAGAGGCTGT
This sequence comes from Caiman crocodilus, assembly GCA_030014935.1. NCBI lineage: Eukaryota > Metazoa > Chordata > Crocodylia > Alligatoridae > Caiman > Caiman crocodilus. The sequence goes on from JAGPOW010003648.1 coordinate 103,356,774, forward strand.
TATCCAGGATAACCAATGAATCCATTTTGCAATTAAACATCCATCAAACAAACGTAAATGGGGGGCAGAGGGGAATCAACCCAAGCACGGGGAAAGAAATGCAATCCATTTACTCTGACTCATGCACCTTATCACTGGAAAGTAAAGCTTTCTTTGCATGCTAGGGGAAAATGTTGTTATTTGCTCAGCTACTGTTCACTGCAAACACTTGGATTGCAGAGACTTTGGTTGAAATCCTGGTCCCACTGGAAAACCTTCCATTGACTTCACTGCAGACAAAGTTTTTTGCTGGGTTTCTTAAGACCAACAAGGCACTAATTGACTCCTGGGAATGTAACAGGACCTTTAAGTCATAAGGAACGTCTGTGTTGCCCTTCCCATCATGCAGTTAATATAATGGGGATAGGGAAAACTTCTCAATAGGTATCTCTTATGTTTATAGCATCCCAAATCAGATGGAGGCCCATTGTGCTAGGTGCCATCCAAAGGTATAATGACAGATTGTAAGGCCATAAAGAATTTGCAATCTTAATATGCGATGTGAGATAGGCAAGAAAAGCATTATTACTCCTTGTTTATAGCTAGGGAGCACAGGCACAGAGGGAGTCTATACAACATGCTCTGGAGAGGATGAGGAAGAGTGGCTTATTCAATGAGCTTTAGTTAAAGTGCCCCTGCTGCCATTTTGAAATAGCAGGATGCTAAATACATGTAATGTTACCAACTCTCACAATTTTTGGTGTTGTTCTTAAAATCTATGCTTCAGGAATGTGAAAAACTTAGCTCGTTCATAGATATAGATATAGATAAGTTTTTCGCATTCCCAAAACATAGACTTTAAGACCAATGCCAAAAATCATGAGAGCTGACAACACTGTTCATGTGATGTGGAAGCTGCTGGAGCATGCCAATTAGCATATTCCCACAGACTCGCAGCAGATTTGATTAATTGAGTCTGTTCCAATGCATGATAATTAGCACCCATTGGAGCACAGCTCCGTCATGTGTATAGGAGCCCAGAGAGACTAAGACTAGGAGGCAACAACAATGCTCCCAGGAGAAAGGCATGTACAAAAGTCATCTTTAAATAGCAGACAAATGAAGAAATTGGGATGTGAGATTCCCCATTATTGTTGGAGAGAGGCAACTGGTTGGTCCATGCTTTTCTAGGGACCAGATTGCTTCCTTTAGTAGACATATCTGGGTTGGTGAGCTTGGGTAAGGAACCAATCCAGCGCTCCTTCCAATCCTGACTACAGCTGGTTGAAACCTGGACGCTGTGCTCCACTAGAAATCCGGATGACATTCTGAAGCAAGCTTTCCTTTGGTTCAGAGCTTGTTGTGGGGGGTGCAGAAAGGAAGCTCTGAGGCCTTGTCTTTCCTTCTGTCTCCATCTCAATTCTTTTGAAACACAGCAGATGGCTGTTCCAGCTCATGGGCTTCCCTCACACTGCCCCAAGCCCAGGGACTTCCTGGGCTTCCTTCAGTAACCAAGAGAATCATTGGGTTACCCCTGACTTTGAGAGACCCTCCACATTGCCCCCAGTTTGCCCAGGGAGTTAGAGCTGCAGAGCAGGAAGTTGTAAGGGGTCTCTAGCAACAGGGAAGTTCATTTGGCCTGTCTGATGTGGCCACTGGGCCTTGGCGTCTGCAGCACCTCGCCAGGGAATCTCAAAACTCTGCCTTTTCTTCAAAGGAAGGCTGTCAAAGACAAAACCTTTTCCAATGAAAAAATGTTTCATTGGGACATTCACAACCAGTTTTAGAATTGATCCCATCACCTACAGCTGGTATTGAGGGGACTCTTCTATTTGTCCGGGCTGTGCTAATCTAACCCGAAGTGTTTGTTGCCCAAGATCATGCGGGGAATCTGCGATGGAGGCAGTCCCCACCTCTAGGTCCCAGTCTAGAGCTTTATTCACAAGGCCATCCTTCCTGCCCAACCTTTCCTGAAGGACTCGTTGCATTTACAAATCTCTCCCTCCATCTCTTTGTAACATAGAGTCTTTTGAACCTTTATCCTTATCCCTTATCTGTGGCAAAGTGCAATGTAAATACCTAGACTCAAATGTCAGCTCTTCTGAGAACAGTAAGTCCTTTTTTTTCAGTTCTCGGTGTTTTAGATAGCATAGCTATCAGGGAAAGCTTCACACAGCAGTGAATAAAAACAAGCAACTTCTTTGTGAGGCAATGTCCATATGAGTCCTCAGCACGGAGCTGCTGAGGGGGGCTTGCCGGTGTGTGCATTGAAGTGCCATGGTAAGACATATTGGCAGGAAGAGGGGCAGCAACCACCTTGAAATCTGAACTCGGCAAACTGTAAATTAGATGGGAGTGTTGACTCCAGCACAAGCTGCCAAAGAGCCTCTCTGCCAGCTTACTCTTTTCCTCATTTTGTTTCTCACTGACCCAGCTTGGAAAGGTTTCCAACAGGATGCAAGCCCTTGGCAGAGGGGAGGAGCCATACAGCGATGATTTGCTAGAAATTATAACAGCTCTCCGAGGGAAAACAAAAATGGAGCTGTAGAAACACATGGAGGTTGTAGGGCCAGATCCTCAGATGATGTAAAGCAGCTTAGTTTCATTATGACACTCCTGCCAGCTCCTTCTAGGACACATACAAACTTCCCAGTCTATCCCTTTCCTTGGGCTGTTCCCTCCACTGCACTTTAAAGCCAATGCAGGTCAGTATACACTGGTCTTTTATGTTTCACCGAGCACATGAAGTTCCTTGGTTTCAAAACCATGCAGTGAAGTTGCAAAGTTCCCCAAGCTTCACAGAAGCAGTAAAACAAAGCTGTTAGTAATCGGTAGGAATCACAAACTGTGTGTTAATCCCTTGCAGGCACCAGGATCCTATGAGGTAAGATCTGCTTTCTTTCCAAGAGGTTCCTTTCAGTTTTCTTTTCAAACCACAGTCAAAACCCTCTCATATTTTGTTTGAGATTTTAAACAGCTAGTGGTTCATTGAGTTCATATAAAGGGCTTGTTGTGCATTGGAATGTATATCCATGAAATGACTAAGGGCAGGATCGCCCTTTCCTGTGCTGAAACCCCTGGGAGGGGGCTAAGGGCTTTCCTTCCACCACAGCAGAGAGGTGGAGGCAACTGTGGAATGAGCTGTGGGTCTGTCCTCTCATCCTGTGCATCTCGCAGAGTTTGCAGGGCAGCAGAGCCATTAGCATAAAAGTGTTTCCTTAGGACTGTATTGCACCAGTGAAGGGGTCCTGTGACAGCCTCTGGAAGTGGCTGTCCAAGAGATACTGCTGGGGAATGTTGGATGGACAGTAGAGGTGATGAAGTGTGCTCCCCTGGTCCTGCCTCTGGCTTACCAGTCCCTCCCCTTCTCTCCCAGACAGCAAAGATGGAGCTTCTAGCATGGCTGAGTGTCTTTCTGAGTAGAAGAAAGGGTGAGGACACAGTTGCAGACCTCAGGAACTCAATATGGCTTTGTGCTACCTTTGTCTGGCTCTTGTTTTTGTATTTGGGGGAAACGTAGTTTTATGGAATAGGGTGTGGGTTAAGCTGAGGCCATGAACACATGTTCCATTTGCACTGGGAGAAAATCCTTTCTCCTGGCATAAAGAAAGAGCGATACAGACATTCAAGAGGTTTCTGGCTCTTCCGCAAGAAGTTAGAGCAGATACCTGTGAGGAAGATTTCCCTCTTCCCAGCCTAACTTGGATACCTGTGCACTTCTCCTAGGTGTGGAGGACACCCAATATCCCACAGTCCTCTGAACTTCTTTCCTCCCTCCAAGGCGGAGCACTGGCTGTATGATAGCTCACCTGGAGGGGTAGAATCCAAATCCCACGGGTCCCTACAGTCCATCCTCTAGTCTGTCAGATACAGCCTGTACATGAAACAGGACTGTACATGAAAGGATTCTCCACCATGATTAGGAGTTTGGATGGAAAAGAAGACAGCAGTTCCCTGACTGATGAGTAGATGGCCCTGCATGTAACGGGATTAGTTTGTGGGCAGCAAACAGGTTACTCAGTACCCAAACAGGGTGTTCACACCACTGTACCGCTATACATCAGAACAATGGTTTGCTATTGCTTCCTTGTAGCTCTCTTTCTGAAGCATTTCATAGTCTCTTGATTGGAAAGAAAGTTATACATATAAGCTATGTTGTTTTCACCCATCATTTTTTTTCCTAACCCAAATATACATTCATCTGAAAGTTCAACATACCTAACTTGAGACAAACTCCTGATGCATGATCCTACCAAAATGTGCTATAAACGTTTCCCTAGTACTCTCAAAGGAACCCTTTCAACTTAGACTTCAGAGCAGGTAAACGTCCCAGAAAATACCGTAGTCAATGAATTTTTACATCACAAGGTCGGTTGCCCACTCCTTTCCTGGATTTTTTTTTCCTTTTGAAGTGGAAACAGTATTCTTTTTCAAAGTAGATATGACCAGTCGGCAATGATGAAAATGAAGGGAACTGTCAAAAATTCTGCCGGAAGGGATTTCTCCACTTTAGTTTCTGCTTACATTATTAAGACAAGTAAATTATCTTTCCATGGAATGCTTCCTTTTTTTTCTGGAAACAGTGCTGATAAATGATGTAATATATTGGGGTCTTTCTCAGCAGCTGTTAGAGGCCCAAAAATTCTCTTCCCTGTACCACAGTAGACAAGGATGCCAAGTAAAACTTTAAGCTGACTTTCATGATTAAATGTGATGGTATCGCAGAGGGAAATGAAGAATCTACAAATATTATTTTGAAAGTATTAACTTGATTGAATGTGTTTTTTTTCAGGTCTCTGTTGTTGTTGCAAGCAGGATTAGGGGAAAACCAAGCAAAGATTCTGAAATGGTAGCTGAAATGGGTTTTCTGTAATAGGGAGTGGAAACCATGCTTTAAAACAAATTTGTCAGGAAGAAGTTATACCTATTGTGTAGGGCAGAAGTTTCTATTTTTATTCAGTAAAATCCTAATCTGTTCTCAGGAAGGGATTTATTGCTGCTTTCAAGTTGTCACTGCCATTTCCAAAAGTTTGGGGGTTTTTTTTTTATATCATTGCAAAAGATGAGTAGCTCAGATATGAACTCCTTGCAGGTTGGCAGCACAGAGTAAACTATGTTTACAAAAGGTCCACTGAAGTTCTCCTGGTAAACACCTCTTTTGCTCACCTTTGAAACAAATTAGGCTCCCTGTTGGCAAAAGCTGCTTATTCTATTGCAAGAAGAAATGGATTCATTTCCCCCCAGCCATGATAAACTCGCCGTACAATTTCCAAACAATATTTAGAAAGTTTGCCTGACATCTGACATCACACAGGCTGCTATTCTGTGAGAGGTTTGTCATGCATCCGAAGTCCACGCATGTGTTTCCTATGGCCCATGTCTAGTCATTAGGGGTGTGTGAAATGGGCTGTATTTGATTTGGATTTGGTCCAAATCAGGGACAGTGATTCAATTCGTTGATTTGGATCACTGTCCCTGATTCGATTCGGCTGAATCCGAATGTAAAGATTTGATGCTGATTCAGAGAAACAGTGATTTGTCCATAGACGCAGCTTTAAATGTTTTTTTCTACATACCTCAAGGTACCGGGCACAGCTCGTGAACGCTGAGATGGTGGGATGGATGAAGCATCCCACAGGACCACGGGTGGGGAAGAGTGAGGGGAGGGGGGCACGCTCGGTGGTGAGCCCAGAAGTGAACCAGAAGTACTTCTGATCTACTTCCAGGTCTGCCAGGGAGCGCACTGCCCCCCGCCCTGCCCCCAGCTTGGCAATCAGCTGTGGGGGGGACCCCAGGTGCCCCCTCAGACCCAAAAGGCACCAGTCACTGAGCTGGGAGAGTGCACTCCTGGTGGACTCGGAAATAGACTGGAAGTGCTTCTGGTCCACTTCCGGGTCTGCTGCTGAGTATGCTGGGGGACCCTCCCCCCACAAAGCTCCTGTGGGACGCTTCATCCACTCCAGCATTGCGGCATTCACGAGCCGCCTGCTACCTTGAGGTATGTAGAAAAAACATTTAAAGTTGCGTCTGATCAAATCGCCAAATCTTTCCGAATCTCTCGGAATTGATTTGGACGGTTCCAATTTGATTTGGAGAGATTAAAGGGTCTCCTGATTCAACTCAGATTTGGAGATTTGGCCACCAAATTGGGCTGAATCTCTGCCAAATCAAATCAGTAACCGAAACTTTGCACAGCCCAACTCATGCAGTATTTTACTCTGTGGACACTCCCATTCACTTCAGTGGGACCACTCACAATGAGTAAAGGTATCACAATACAGACCTTAGTTTGCAATTCTGTTGATGCATCTCATGGGCCAGCAATTCTGAGCGAAACATTGACTCTATTAAAGACATAGAGTTTTCAAGTCGATTTCAGCAGGGCCAGAATTTGACACTAAATTTGCATTAGTAGGGTTAAACTGTAGGCAGTGTTATGTACCAGCACAAAGAAGTAAGATCGCCCATTGCTGGGCGCCCAGATGGTAGAGGAGATGGGAGCCCATGAGGGATGGTCATAACTTAAGGGGGCGATCCTCCAGGCCCAAAGGATAACAGTCCCTGAGAAAAGCAAGTGGGGTAAGAGTGCTGAGAAACCCCTGAAAACCAAGGGTATTCAGCAGTGCCTGAGGACTAAAAGGTGGGCGTACAACCAGTGGAAGGGAGGAACTATCACCAAAGAGGAATACTCCTCCTTGGCCAGGGAGTGTAGGAGGGCTATTTGGTAGGCCAAGGTAGAGATGGAGCTCAGGCTAGCGTCCAGGATTAAGGTCAACAAAAAGTCCTTTTTCAAGTACATTGGGAGCAATAAGAGGGCACCAGGCAATGTAGGGCTACTGCAGGACACAAACAGTAATCTGGTGACCACACCAGACAAGAAAGCTGATATTTTTAACAGTTTCTTTTCCTCTGTTTTCCTGAATAGGGACCGGGATATCCCACCTACCAGAGGTAGGGACAATCTTGGGGGTAGATCTATCAAGCCTTCGGTCAGCACAGATGTAGTTAGGGATCTTCTGGAAGGGCTAGACATTTTTAAATCTGCAGGTCCAGATGCCCGCCACCCAAGGGTGTTGAGTGAGCTGGCAGGGGTCATTGCAGAGCTTTTGGCCCAGCTGTATGAGCATTCGTGGTCATCTGGCCAGGTGCCAGGGGATTAGAAACTGGCTAATGTGGTCCCTATTTTTAAGAAGGGGAGGAAGGAGGACCCAAGTAACTATAGACCTGTAAGCCTCACCTCGGTGCTCGGGAAGCTCTTATAGAGGATCATCAAGGAGCATTTCTGTGGGGCACCTGCAGGGGGATCATGCTCAGGGGCAATCAGCATGGGTTCACCAAAGGCAGGTCCTGCCTGACCAACCTGATTGCCTTTTATGACCAAGTAACTAAATCCTTGGATGA
>JAGPOW010003648.1:103364253-103456429 GCA_030014935.1 Caiman crocodilus
TCAGAAGGCAATATTTTACAGTTAGGGTGGCCAAAATCTGGAACCAGCTTCCCAGGGAAGTGGTCCTCGCCCCTACCTTGGGCATATTCAAGAGGAGGTCTGAGGAGGGCTGGGGTCTTGTGAACCCAGCATTCATTCCTGCCTGTGGCAGGGGGTCAGGCTAGATGATCTGTTCAGGTCCCTCCTCACCCTAGCTGCTATGAAACTACGAAACAATACCACCCTGAGAAAATGAGTAAACAAGAAGTCTATGTTTTGTTACTAATGTCATTTGGGACATGTGGAAGGGAGAGAGAGCACTGTTAAGTCATGGTCTCTCTAATGAAGCCATCTCAGGGCTGTACATACGAAGGACAGCTGAGCCAGATGTTATGATCAGTAGCAGGGAAGCCCATTAACTTGATTGCAAGTGCATGATTTAAGAATGTTATGATGGCTTAAACGTACAGGTTAATAAGAAATAAGGAATAAAAAGAAAATTGCCTCCCAATGGGCACTGCAGAATTATTTTAATATGCATCAGACAGAAGTGCTTTGATAATAAAGTCATTCTGAAATTTTTTTCAGTTTCCCTGATCTTAGTTGTCAGCAGAACAATGTGGGCATTTTTACACATTTGAGCGCCCCAGCACCGGGTGCCCGGCACTGCGATGCTTATAGTTGTATAAGCAGCAAAATGCATGTCAGCACTGAGAAAATGACGGTGGCACACTTATGAACTAAAACACATTGGAGGTGCTTCAGTTGACAAGTGCATTGCTGCCATTTTCTGTGTGCTGACGCGTATTTCACCACTTATACAACTGTATGTGGCTCAGCGCAATTTGCCTCAGCTCACGTGCAAAGCAGACTCAATTAATCAATTAAGCGAGTCTGCTCCAAAGCGGCAGAATTGTAGCGCATTGCAGGGCAGAAAAGTATGTGTATGAATGCCCTGTGGTTTTGGGGTACATGAAAAGATGTCTGTAATACTATTTAAGTTACTTTAAACAAAGGTTTATGAAACAGCACTGCAGAAAATAGAGTAATATCAGCAATTTTTTTTTAAGTTTTGGGTGGCAAAATGAGTTTTGGAGAAAAATGCTATTAGTGCCAATATTTTTTCTCTAATACTTGTTTTAGCACATGGCCTGTAATGAGCTTAGGCCCAGCTGGAGAGGAGTCCACCCTGGGCTGCAGCTGGAAGTGATGAAGGACTAGGCTGAGTCATCCCCAGTTCTACAGGAAGAGTGTTTTGTGTGATTAGGTCTTTATGAGCCCAGAGCAGACAGAAGTGAGAGGTCTGGGCAAAAGACTGCTGTGCTGTGCCCTGGACTGCTTTGAACTCCTCACCTAATTCTGACTTTGGCTTCAGCATTTAGCTCTGCAACCCTGATTCTGGCATCTGGTCCTCACACTTGGCACATAGATGACCTGCCCTTACTGCCCACACCCTGGTCCTTTATGTGGACTAATTGGATGTAGCTGTCTTTATTATTATCAAGTATGCCGATGGTTTTTTTTCAATAGCATTCTATGGGCCCTAGATTGAACATCTGATTCTTAAACTAAACTTGACCCAGGTGGGTTGTTGTAACTGATGTGTTGAAAATTAGGTTAGTAATTATGGTCTAAGGCTCAGAGCCTTTTACTGGAGATCCTACCATCTGTTACATAGTCATTTCATTCAAACCTTTAAAACACATTAAAAAGTCAGACTGTAGTAGTTGAATTTGGTTCGTAGAACGAGTGTAAGCCTATATCCTATCAAGCCAGTATCAAGTTACTCTTTAGGGGACTTAATGAACCTGGTTGAGTGACTGTTGAAATTGAGGCTAACTCATAAAATAAAAGCTCATTGCAGGGGCTGGGGGGATAAATTCATTGGGGATGTAAACAGGCCCAACTCTCTAGAAGACTTAGGGCTTTATTATTTATTTATTTAGACATCTGGAAAAAAAAGTAGATGTTACCCATTCAGAGATTGTAAGCATGGCTGAGGTGAATTAAGGATGGATTGTAAAAAGCAGTCAGTATTGGGGCTGGGTCAATACTATATTTTTCTGTTCAGCATACAGGACAGGAATTGGGAGGGGGAAAATTGGTTTATGGCAAACTAAAACAGATACATTTTTTAATTAAATTGTTAAAATGTGTTGATATTGAAATGTTTAGTTCAACTTAACATGAAATGTTTTACTCAATTTGGTGGTTATGTATCTATTTTCATTTTTTTTTTTTTGCTTGTCCAAACTTTAGGGAAATTTTTAAGTGAAAAATATTACTTTGAAACAAAAATCTGTTTTACAAGTATAAAAAGCACCATTTTGAAAAATGAAACATTTAATTCAAAAGCCATCAAAATCAAATATCTCAGTACTGCCAAATTTCCCACTCCCCTGTCTTTTTCAGCCAATACTATTAATATATTGACTTGACTTAGTGAATAGTTCTCATTCTTCTGACGTTACCGGCTTTGATTTGACTATTTCTCATCACCCTTTGAACTGTTATGCAGAATGGGCCCAGGCACCAAGGAGCAGAGTTAGGCCAATATTGAGTGTGTCATTTTGAGAATCCCACCCCAAAATGCAGACAAGTTTAAAGGAAGGGAGACAACCATAGGTAACACTAATGGTGTTGGCAGGGCTGGTGCCCACCCTGACAGGGCCACCACTGTTGGCAGCTTCTGTGGATGCCCCCCCCGATTCAGGAGTCACCAGGCACTCATGGACACAAGGATTTTCCCAGAGCAGAGTGGCATTCCCCTTTCCCCCGCTTTCCCCAGCATCCTGAACATCAGCCTCCTTAGACTGTGTTGTGCCTACACAGAATGGATTCCAAAATATGAGGCCCTTCATGAAGATCGCTCCCTCCATATGAAACCAAAGGAGAGTCACCTCCAACCCTTATAGCCACCAAAACTTCAGCAGCAGAAGACAGTGAGAGAGGCAAGCCTTGGGCCATTAGGGATTTTCTATTTAAACCCAGTAATCTATCGGCAGCCAGTGCCAATGATTGATAGAGCACCAATGTCATGTGCTTCCAGTAAGGATGCACCTAGCAACCAACCAATCTGCAAGTCCTGAGCACAGGGATGCATTTCTTTAAGCCATGACCTTGTAACATTGGAGTCAATGGATCTTTTGATTTTAGCTTCCAAGGGAGTGGGATCAAGTCCATCCAATGGAATTGTGTATCAGGTCCTGCAGACTGTACCAGGCCCAAGCCATTCTTCAGTTCGTTTGGGACTTTGTCTGATGATGGCAGTGCCTTAGCAACAAAGTTTGGCACCTGTGGCAAAGTCCTTGCCTTGCACACAGATCCAGAGAGCACCCCCTCCCATGCTTGCCCAGGAGTGGTGGGAACCACCCATCCCTATGCCTCCCCAAATAAGCCACTCGCAGCTCCATCCTGCCCCCAACCCCAGCCGGGCAGTGCCTATTGGTGCCCCCTCACTTCAGTGACCAGGGCAGTCGCCCCACTCCCCACCTGCTTGCTATGGCACTGGACCATGGACTGGTGAGGGTGGCATTCAAGTACATGCTATTCTAAATACACTGGAAGCGGCTTCGTAGCTGGTGTCAATAGACATCAATGGTGCGAAACTATGTGTTATTGTTAGTGTTATTCTATTTACAGCAGTGCTTGCAGAAGTTGTTATCGGGAACAGGCCAAATCTTTCAGAAGAAATTGTAGAAAAATACCAGCCACAGTTGCTTTTAAGTTATAAACATGCAATAATAGCATCTGACACCACTAGCCATGAGTTGTTGTTTTTTTTACACTCCTTGAAACTTCAAATGGACTTGGTAAAACTTATTGTTTCTAAATTCTGTCAAAAATATTGTCCTTGGGCAGAAACCTTGGATGCTGAACTTCAACCCAGAATGATTCGTATGGCTGCGTGACAAAACCTTTGAAAAAATGGATTTACAACTTTAACTACTTAACATGAATGGTATTGTAACCTCATGAGTTTCCCTTTTTTCTGAGATTTTCAAAGGGTGTGGCTGGCTGTAAGGTGTGGCTGGTGCGTGTGCTCCTATTATTCCAGGAAGAAAACTTGACAACTTAGTTATCTTCTTTCATCCATGGCCATCTGCTTGTCAGGTGTCTGAAGCAATAGGAGTTCAACAGCGTGTTTATACAGTGGTCATGGACATGGGCAGCTTGTGGGACTGTGATCTGCAAGTTGAAAGAGAGGCTTGAGCACCATAACTTTTCTCTTCCTGTTGAAAGACTTTTATTTACCAGGGATAGAGAAAGGGTATTGATTTGAAAAACAAGGCTTACCAAATTAGAAAGCAAAAAGATCAAAAGGGAAAGAACCTGCCATACTCATTTTCTTTTGGTTTAACTGGAATTTCATTTTTCAGATCATATCTGAAATAAAGAAACCCTGCTCTGTATCTCCCAGGTGAACCAGCATGGGAAGTGGCACTGAAGGGGCTGACTGGAGGATAAAATAAGTATATGTAAAATAGAGGTCTTATCCATGAATGTGGAAATGAGCCATCCATAAAATCCATTCTGTTTTATGGGGTATTTACAGAGCACTACTTTTTTGAAACAAAAGATATTTTTAATGTGTGACCATTGTTATTAGCATATTAGTTATTTATATTCTGATCACTCCTGTAGGCCTCAAAGCAGGACTGGGACCTATGGTGCAGGATGCTGCAGAATCCCTAAAAAATACCAGCTTTGCCCTGAAAGGCATATATGTATCCAATATAAAAGGTCAGCCGAACTTTGGAAAACCAAGGTGGAAACTGAAAACTAGGCACCGGTGCCAAAAAAAGAAGAGAACTGAGCAGTTTGTGAGGTCTCCCAGCATTGCATCTTGGGATTTCAAGATAGTTTTATATGCTGAGTAATGTTCCCCAACCTGTGGCTTTTTGAGCGCTCTTTGCTGCAGATGTTTTGAACGGGGTTCTTTCGAAGTTGGCATGCCAGGTTTAAAAGTGGGAGTTTTATATTGTCTTTAGAGCGCTTTTCTGAAATCCCTTCTGGCAATTAATTTGCCATTGATGATGGAGGAAGCTTGCTGTACGTGGGTAGGATGACTTGGCTTTTGTTCGGAAAGAAGCAGCTCTTCATCATTTAGTGTTTGATAAGCACTCTCTTGGAAACGTTTAGGTAAGCAGGAGATTCCTGCTGGTGGGTATGTTGCAATTCTGGGCAGATTTTTGGCCACCTGGTTAATATCAGTCTATTATTTCTTTAGTGAAGCAACAAGGAAGCTTTCTTCATGTCTTTTTGCAGGTGATTGGGAAATCACTTCATCCAGTTTTGTTTGCCCTTGTTTGGAAGCATTGCTTTTGAGCAGTGCTCTAGAAATTGCATACATTTCATAGCCTGGTAAAACCTTGCGAGCAATTCACAAGCTAGGAAATGTGCTTTTATTGTTTTCCCCTAGCTGAGAATGGCTGTCTAACATATACAGCAACCTGTAGATTTTTAGCAATTTTATGCATGATCTGAAGGCTGCCCAGCATTTTTGTGTTTATGGGTGTAACCAGTGATCTCATTTTGAATGGTAATAAGTCCAGTCTCATAGAATATATTATTCACATTAAAGAGAGTGGGTATATATATATACTGTGCCTGGCTCTTTTGTTAATGAAAAAAAACAGACACACACACAATCCATATGAAAATTGAGAGAAATAAGTTACTGACATTTCAAGATTTACAACTTAAATGGTTGCTGCTATCATGTTCTACTGTAAGATGTGAAGAATGTCAAAGCAATGTCTAATAAGTTGTATGCTGCGCTAACAACATTTAAACCAATCTCTGCAAGAAGACATGTGGTTGGGGAAAAAAGAGCCCAATTGCTTAAAAAAGCAGTAATATCCATTAACTATCCTTTCTCCTGTTGATAGCAGAGTGCATATAGAGGCCCTGATTCAGGAAAGTACTAAAACCACATCAATTCAGGACTTCTGAATTTAATTTTAAGCCTGCACTGTGATGAACAGAAATGCTTTCCTACAAATTGCAAAAAGAACACAAACAAAAAAAACAAAAAAGAAGGAAGGAAGATCTGTACTTCCTTTTTTCCCCAGTTTCTGCAGATTGTTGTACATCGCACTTGGAAAAGTGGGCTACGATGATCTTGGAAAACAATGCAATGGGTAAGTAAAAAGCTCTTAGATTTTACTTCAGCCACTCAGCTGGTGTTTCCAAAGGAGTAAAATGTTGCATGAGTTTTCTAGAAGCCTTCTGCATGTGGACAATTTCCATTTCGTAGGTAAATTCCTGAAAATAGGAACAAGAATATAAAAAGTGCCAGTTATTTACATAGGCATATAAGGTTCGTTGGGTGAATTTGATATCTTTTATTAGACCAATGCAAATAGTTGGACAATAGTTATTAAGCAAGCTTTCGGGTTCAAAAACCCTTCGTCAGGCTAAGGAAGTGTCAGCAGTCGGTGTGTGCTCTTCCTGGATGGAATGAAAAGTAAAGAAGCCAGGGCTGGGCTGGGCTGGGGAGTCAGTGACACGGTAGAGCCAGAGGGCAAAATTTCCGAAGCCTATTTTCTGAATCTATTGTCCAGAGCAGGGATACAACCAATTAAAATGAGCAAAGAATAAACATTCTGCTCTATTAGAGAGCTTTGGAAACCTCGGTCACTATGTCCACTATTCGTGTAGAGAAGATCTTAATCCAGTCATTGAAAAACAAACCTGACACAAAATGGTTTGATCCAATTGAGTACAGTGGGAGAATGACATCCCAGGATTTGCTTGGGAAGCATCTATGGATGCAAGCCAGGGTTTTGCTTGCTTTACTGACCGCAGCATCACACTGAAGGCTCATGTTCATCTTGTGGTCAATCATGACCCCCAAGTCCCTTTCATCTGTGGTGCTAGCCAGAAGGAGATTGCTGAAGGATGTAAGGATACCTTAAGGATTTTGCTTCTTGGCACCTGACTAGAAATGCAAAAGTGAAAAAGAGCTGAACAAAAACAGAATGATTTTGAAGGAGCACAGCAAACAAAGGGGTAGCGGAAGTGAGAAAGAAGGGCCAGATAAAGATGAAGGTCCAGATTTTGTTGCATCTGTTAGGTGTCTTTTGGAGGTAGGGGCCTAAGTATGATCCTATTCAAGTCCTGAAAATCCATTAATCTGCTTCTATTAGACAGGGAGGACCCATCCATTTTTTGCATTAACGCTTTTTAGGGACTCAAGCAGGATTGAATAAAATTGCACTGAGATACCCATATCTACTTAGGCATGTAACACAGGGGCTGGAAACTTCTGGCCTATGGGCTAGATTTAGCCCACAAAGCCATTTGATTTGGCCTATGGCTGTGGGGCTTCAGCAGCATTTTGTGACAGGAGGCTCTAGCAGCAGTTGCTTTCCATTGCCACCATGGGGACAACTGTCATGGGCCCCTGGATTCTAGCATGTGCTTGTCCCTGACCCAACTGGGTCACTCTGGTCTAAAAGGGTTGCTAACTGCTGGTCTAAGAGGTGGAATAGAATCCAGCAGCAGTACTCCATGGTGCAGAAAACCCCATGAAGCAGCTATTATAATTAATGCACTTGCACCGTGGAAGAAGTGGATGAAAATACTTGAACCAGCTGTTAGTCCTTGGGAGGGCTGCTCTTTGTTCACATCTGTAGACTGTCCTTCTGAGCAAGACCAGTTTTCCCTGTTCTAGGGCACTGTGTTGTACGACATCAGCATCAAATGGGAAATGTAGATGTTTATCTTTTGTGAAGCATTAACTTCTTGGTACCACCAGGATAGGTCTTGGCCATGTGAAGGAAAATGCAATTTCCAATTCAAATATATTGTAATATTTGGTATAATTTCAACATGACATCTGTTGTGCTTTAATCTCTTCAACTGGAATCTGACACAAAGCCAATTAAAGTCAATAAAAACATTCCCATTGGATTTTGGATCAGATTTTTTGCTGCATATATTACTAGATGGTCTGCAAGAAAAAAAATGCTTCTTTCACCGTTTAAAAATAAATCAGATGGAATCTGCTTTGGGGATCAGTATAGTTACAATTACCAGTAAGTATCCCAAGTAAAACTTTTATAAAACATCCAGTGTTTTCTTTATCGTGTGTTTTACAGTCTCAGTCAAAAGGGAGTATTGTTTTTAGTTGATTATTATAAATAATCAGTTTAGTGATCCTTTCCATTATTTAAACAAAGAGGGTGCATCCGGATGAGCCCGTATATGCCTCTTGCTGCATCTCAAACTGCTTTGAGATGCAGCAAAAGGCACACCAAGAACAAAAAAACATTTCCTGCACTGCATATTTGCAGTTGGGGCTCAAAATGGATATTCAGGTATTTAAAAAACCCTCAGAAGAAAAGCAGGGCAGGGCACGGTCCAGGTCCATGGAAGAGATGCTTTGGTAGCTGGCCAGAGTGTTTATATGGCTGCTCCTTGCCCCAGTGCTGAAGGACGCTGCCTCCACATGTGGGGCAGCCTGGACTGGTGCAGGTTGCATGGACCTCAGCTCTGTTGAAGGTAAGTAAGGGACTGGGGGTGGGGGAGACTGGAGCAGGGGGGCTGTGGGAATGTGGGGGACTGTGGGTATGGGGGGTGGGCTGCTTGGGAGGGGTGGGTTCCTTACCTACCATCCACACGACTCATCCCCCCTCCACAGCAGTGGCTCATTGCAGTGCTCAGGGCCTTCCTGGCAAAGCCCCCTGGCTTCCGTAGCACAGGGCACTGCAGCTCAGCCCAAACCACCTGGCACCCAGAGCCAATTGTGGCAAATCACGTGGGCCCGGCTTGATTTGACGCTGTGCTGTGCACCTTTGGGCAGCTCTGGGCTGCTCAGGCTGTCACCTGGGGCCCTGCACTGCTGATGGAAATCACCTCTTACACCAGGCCAGGGTGTAACAGGCCCCGCTTTGGCCTGTTCAGTTTATGCAGAACCCAGCCCGGTACGACCTGTGGGCCGCAAGAGTGGCGCAGGACCCGAGCTGACAGCCCACAAGTGCTGGCCCCAGGCTTTAGCTCCCCCTGGCTGCAGATCTGGGAGGAGCCAGGCAGGGTTATTTTGCCCCAACTGGCACAACTTGCACCACACCAAAAGTGCATGTTCAGGTATGTCTGCTGAGGCAAAAAACCCCGGCTCAAATTTGCACCGCTTCTATTTAAGCTGCTGCAAATGCACATACCTGCATGTGTGAACACAGCCTCTGCAGCTGTCACCTGGGTCCCGGCATCACTCAGCCTGAGTGGCCCTAGCTGCCTGACAGTGCACAGAGCTGTGCAGTGCCCTGCTGTTCCAGGCCACACCAGCACAATGGGGCAGTGGTAGTGTGGGTTTTAGGAGGCTGGGGCTGGTCCCCCCTGCCCCTGCTGCCCCATGCTGTGCAGGGCGGGGGGCTCTGCCAGGTGGCCCCAGTGACCCTGACAACAGCTGCTACTGCTGGTAAATACAGGGCTTTTTTTTTTTTAGTCCAGGACTGCTGGGGTCAGGTGGGGCACTGATCTTGGGACTCGGAAGACAGACAGGGGATGGGGATGGGGATGGGGCTGGGGCTGGGCCGGGCTGGGCAGTGATCAGGGAGGCTGCAAGAGCCAGCAGGAGATGAAGCCAGGGGGGCAGTGATATGAGGGGCTCGGGCAGCGAGGGGGGTGAGGTCAACAGAGGTCTCCCAATGGTCCTCTCCCCCCTCCTCCAGCCCCCACCGCCTACTTAATGGCACAGAGCCCAGGTCCAGCTGCCTGTGGCTGGTGCTTCAGCACCGGGGCAAGGGCCAGCCATAGACATGTTCTGGCTGGCGATCAGAGCATCTTGGTGGAGGACCAAGCCTCCAGTTGCCTCAAGGCATGATCCTGGACTGTGCCGTGCCCCGCTTTCTTTGCCAGATTTATTTTTTGACCCCTGGGTACCCAGTGGTCTAATTTTACCCCCATACTGCAAATTTGCAGTGCGGGGAACATTTTTTTGTTCCACACATGCCTCTTGCAGCGTCTCAAGGGGCTATCAAACCCAGAGAGGCTATCAATTAGAAGCAGATTGTCCAAATATTCTATTTATAGGAATTGTGAAAAGCCATTAGGATTCTTCCCTCTTCTAATTTACAAAAGGAAAATTCAAGGTTACGTTCTTTTAAAAATAATTAATTTACCAAATGCATATCAGCTTAAGAACTAGCAGTGATCTAAACTTCAGTAACAAGTTCCAACAATGAAGTTAAGTTACAGTCAAAAACCACATTTTATCAATCAACTGCTACTTTTAAGTTGACAGCTTTTGTAAGCAGGAAAATGTCAATTACATAAGATATTTGAACCTGTGGAAATAACCCATGGAAACAAAAAATGTCTGTTCACACATCAAAATGATCCAAATTTAAAGGAAGTTAAAAACCAGAATGCACTAAGGAATTATCTGATGGAAAAATGGAAACTTTGTTATTAATTTTCAAGAAATATTAGTTAATTAATTCTTTTCTGAGTTTATAAAGCTATTCAGATTTGGGAAAACTTCCCTATTTTTTATGATGTGCAACAGTTTTGGAAACACTTTCAAATAAGTATCTCCTAACTATGAATTCATTTGATTTTCATTTTATTTACAATGATCTTAATAAAGCATTGTATAGGAATGATCTTAATAAAGCATTGTATAGGAATGTTATATTTTGCTTGATGCAAGTAGTGCTAAGTCACTTTATTTAACCATTATCAGCTGGGTCGTATTAAAATACCATTAAGGCACATAGAGCAAAATTAAAGAGCAAACATCTAAAGATCTTGTAACAAAATTAAAGAGCAAAAATCTAACAAACACAAGCATTTTTCTTGGAACCTGGATATTAAATTCTTGTGATATAAAAAATGTAAGATTTAAGTAAAGAAAATCCTAAATTTACCACTTAAATTTATTACTGCATGAATAAAATCCCCAAGATCTTTTTTTTATAAAGTTCCAGCAAGTGCTGTTGATTGACATTTAGAAGTTAGGAGCTTATCTCCCACTGGACATAAGGGGTGCCTACAGACCTGCAAGATGCCTGCTCTGATGTGCTGCAATTACAGCACATGGGAGCAGACTCAATTAATTAAATCTGCTGGAGTGTACTAATTAGCACACTCCAACAGATTCGGCATCTTTTGTATTCAGCATCCCTGTACTCAAAATGGTGGTGGGGGCATTTTAACTACTGCTTATCAAACAAGCACCCCCACTGGCATTTGCTAGATGCACAAGACACTGCGGGCAGTTCCTAAGAGCTGCTCTAATTAAAGTGCCCACCCCGTCCCCAGAGCAAGTGTAAAGGCACCCAAAACCTTCAGTTTAAATTAGATTAGTTAAACGGAATTAAGTTCTCTTATTCAGAATTAAAGTAACCTTGATTTGGTTTATAAATAAAGGTTTATCTACATAGCAAAATATTCCAGTGTAGGTATTATGAAATATGTTTTTCTCACCACTATTCCATTATGCTGTACAAGCTGCCCAGTAGGACATACTCAGTCTGCACTCAGACTGCCTTGGAGGGTGTGTTTACACATGCATTTGATCCGGGCTCAGTTTACTCAGGAGTAAACTTCTACAGATGAAGTGCTCCTGGGCAGGTGTTTACACATGCAGGAACTAGGCAGCAGATTTGCTGCTCTTGGCATCAAACTTTCTGCAGTCCTGCAATGGGCTCCTGCCACCACCAGGGTGAGCTCCAGGGTCTGGCTGCAGCTTCTAGCAGCCAGCAGCCCTCTTCAAAAGCCAGCCCCATTCTCTGCTCTCTGGACAGCCACTTCCCTATCCAAGAGCAGTGTGGGCAGCACATGGCAGTGCTGTCCTTGTCTATTCTGCCTTCCCACTCTATGGCTGCTCTAGTTCCTGCCCCTAGTAGCAATGACCAGTGCCCTAGGCTCCTGCTGGCCACCAAACTGACCCTGCTGCCAAGCTGAGCCAAGCGATGCCTGGCCATGGTCATCTCCCCTTCACTGCACAGTGACCACCTTCTTGGCCACAGTGAGCTGTCCCAGGGCTACCGCCACTACCGCACAGTTGCCACCAGCAGGGACACCAACAAGGGGCTTCTGGATGCCCTGCCTGGGCTGCCATCACCCTCCTGGTCCTCCAGCCCCACTACCTCTGGGCACACGGGGCCATCCAGGACTGGTGGTGGCACATTGTCCAACACCCCTGGGACAACAAGCAGTGGCTGGAGGCCCACTGCATGACACAGGCCACCTTCCAGGACATCCTTGAGCAGCTCCAGCCCCTCCTGTAGTGGCAGGACCCCGTTACAGGTGTCCTGTAGCCTTACCCACAAACACATAGCTGCCCTGCACCCCACTCAAGCTAGTCATGCTCACCAGCCTACATTACATCTTCCACCTGTTTGGCATGGATGGGTAAGGTCACTGTGGGGTGATCATCCTGGAGATGTGCAACACCAACAGGGCATGCTGAGGGACACCATGCTGTATGTGTGTGATTCCCTGGCAGTGGTAGTGAGTTCCATGCCTTGGGCACCCCCCAGTGTGAGACCCTGGATGGGACCCACATCCCCATCACCTGCTCACCCCATGGAGACTGCTCCTACTACAGCCAGTGGGGATTTCATTCTGTGGTGCTCCAGGGCATCATGGACCACTGTGGTGCCTTCAAGTGGAATGCCTCAGGGGTTGGTCCTCGGGCCAGGTTAATTCGATATCTTTATCAACAACCTAGAAAATGGAATGGTGTGCACTCTTAGAAAGTTTGCAGATGACACCAAGCTGGGAGGAGTAGTAGATACTCTGGAAGGTAGAGTTAGGATTCAGAGTGACCGAGATAAATTGGAAGATTTAGGCTAAAAGGAATTTCATGAAGTTCAACAATGACAAATGCCAAGTCCTGCATTTAGGACAGAACAACCCCATGCACTACTGCTTTACAGCAGCTTCATCTGAATCCTCATTAAATGAGGGTTAATTTGTCATGTGATTAGTCACTTTTAAAGCACTACAGCTGTACACTTCTGTCAGGGCATGGCTGTAGAGCACTTTCAGGGGGCCGTTCACACAACAAATATCACTTCTGTCAGCACCCTTATTGTGTCCACCTGGGAATTAGGTGCTGAGTAGCTCTTATACTTTAAGTCTAAGTAATATTGTAGGAACTTCTTTGATTAGACAAGCCCTTAATCTGAGAAGATCAAACAAATTACGTTAACCTTAATTCTGAATGAGAGTGTAAACGTGAGTCTACTGCAGAGGTCTGCTTTAAATTCACTGTTTTAGCTCATTTTGATAATTTTCTGAGGGTTCTTTCATATTGAGCAACATATGAATAGTCCTACATTATTGTAACTTGTACAGCAAGAGCATCAACAGTAATTAATACAGGTTTGCAACGCTACGGGCATAGGATCAATTTTTAAAAATAAGTGTCTAAATTCCCTTTGGCTTCTTCAAAAATCCCCAAAATCAAATTAATTGTTAGTATAATTCCATCAAAGTAATAGATTTACAATTGGTAGGAATGTGTGTGTGTATATATATGCACATATATATATAGTTTATTGCTTATTAGCAGAGCTAAATTGGAAATATTACATTTTTCCTCCTTTACTCCTATAAAAATGTCATCCTCCTGTCTTTGGCCAAGTTAGAATTCAGTTTTCAGCCAAAATCTATTCATGTTGGCATTTTTTAAGGGGGTGAGGGTTGGCGCATTGGTAGAAACAAGATTGCTATGAACTAGATGTTTTGTGAAACAATTCTTATTTAATAAAAAGCTCAATTTTCTATGAAGCAGTTTGAACAGCCATTTTTGATCAGCTGTATCTGATTAAAAGATACTTAACTTTAGAGATTAATTGACTTTAAAGAAACCCATCTTAAGCTCAGCTTAAAAGCAACTGTTGAATGGAGAGAAGTGCTCCTGTATTGTAGTATCTATGTGTTGAATGTTTCAAATTTCAGTAAAGCGTTCTACATAGCATCACCGAATCTTAGAAAATCATGGTTGGAAGGGACCTTAAGAGGTCATCTAGTCCAGCCCTCTACTCAAAGCAGGGCTAACCCCAATAGATCATCCCAGCCAAGGCTTTGTCTAACTGCATCTTAAAAACCTCCAAGGATGGAGAGTCCATAACCTCTCTGGTTAACCTGTTCCAGTGAGAAAGTTTTTCTTAATATCTAAATTAAACTTCCCGTGCTGAAACTTGAGACCATTGCGCCTTGTTTTGTCATCTGCCACTACTGAGAACAGTTTAGCTCCATCCTTTTTGGAGCCACCTTTCAGGTAGTTTATGGCTGCTATCAAGTCATCTCTTCTTTAGACTAAATAAACCTAGTTCCTTCAGCCTCTCCTCAAAAGTCATGTTCACCAGCCCCCTAACCATTTTCGTTGCCCTCTGCTGCACTCTCTCCAATTTGTTCACATCCTTTCTGTAGTGGGAGGCCCAAAACAGGACACAGTACCCCAGATGTGGCCTCACCAGTGCTAAACAGAGGGGAATAATCACTTCCCTCAATCTGCTGGTTAGACTTCTACTAATTCAGCTCAGTATTTTGCTAGCTTTCTTCATAACAAAGGCACACTGTTGGCTCATTTTCAGCTTATTGTCCATTGCCTCCAGGTCCTTTTTTGCAGAGCTGTTGCTTATCTGGTTGGTACCCAGCCTGTAGTGGTGCATGGGATTATTCCGCCCTAAGTGCAGGACTTTGCACTTATCTGTACTGAAACTCATGAGATTCCCTTTGGTTTAATCCTCCAATTTGTCTAGGTCTTTCTGAACCCTAGCCCTGCCCTCCAAATGTATCTATTACTTTCAACAGCTTGGTGTCATCTGCAAACTTGCTGAGAGTGCACTTCATCCCATTTCCCAGGTTGTTGATAAAGATATTGAACAGAACCAGCCACAGGGCTGACCCTTGGGGCACTCCACTTGATACCAGCTGCCAACTAGACATTGAGCCATTGACTACTACCTTCTGAGCCCAATGATTCAGACAGCTTTCTTTCTACCTTATAGTCAATTAATCCAACCCATATTTCCTTAGCTCTTCTCCCCTGCCTGTCTTTCCTAAACAGTTTATGCATATCCATGACAGTGCTCCAGTCATGCGAGCTATCCCACCAAGCCTCTGTTATTCTAATCATGTCATACTTCTGTGACTGTGCAAAAACTTCCAATTCTTCCTGCTTGTTTTACAGGCTCAGTGCATTCATGTACAGGCACCTGAGGTAACTAGCCCTACTTTCTCAGGAAGAATTCGGAGTCCCCTGTTGCCCCCTCCTGCTTGTGCTTCCTCCAGGTCACCCAATTCCCCACTCACCTCAGGACTTTTGTCTCCAACCCCCAGTGAGCCTAGTTGAAAGCCTTCCTCACTAGATTAGTGAACTGTCTGTGAAGATGCTGTTCCCTCTCTTCATCAGGTGGATCCCATCTCTTTTTAGCAATCCTTCTTCTTGGAACAATATCTCATGGTCAAAGAAGCCAAAGCCCTGCTGGCGACAGGTTCTGTGCAGCCATGCATTAATCTGCAGGATGCATCCATTCCAGCCTGGTCCATTCCCCTTGATCGGAAGGATTAAGGAGAACACCATCTGAGCCCCTGTACCTTTCACCCTTGCACCCAGAGCCCTGTAGTCACTTTTGATCTGCTCAGGGTCACCCCTAGCAGTATCATTGGTGCCCACATGGATTAGCAGCATGGGATAGTAGTCAGAAGACCAGATGAGTCTTAATAATCCTTCTGTGACATCTCAGATCTAGGCTCTGAGCAAGCAGCAGGCCTCCTGAGACAACAAGTCAGGCTGGTAGATGGATGCCTCCATTGTCTATGTGCATGTGCACACGCATGCGCGTGCACACACACACACACACACACACACACACACACAGAGAGATTTTGTTTGGATCCCATACCTGGGGCATGGGGTCCAAATTCTGTGAATTGGGGTTGGCCCAATAGTGTAGACTTTATCTAAAACACTCAAGGGTATGTTCATGTTAGAGCTGGACTATAGGCCAAAATACTCTCAGCCTCATACATGTGAGTAAGAGTTCCTCCTCTACTAGGGCTCTATGAATCACTTGTGCTACTAGAGGTAGCAGGACTGATCCTGTCAAATTATGAAATATCAGTGATGATTGTTCACAATGGAGTTAACCACAATCCATCATCTAGATTAATGTGCTACAAAGCTTGGGCTACCTAGGGGAGACCCTTTTATAGCCCCTGAATGTGGCTCCGATAGTCATCTTACAGCAAATTCCCACCAAGCTGCCTGACATCATTGGATATGATTGCTGACACCTGTTTAGTAAATAATAAAATGACTTCAGATTTTTCAGCACAAGGCAATTTAAAGAGGACTCTAAGCGCAGATGTAATCATCAGGATGAATAGGAGAATTCATTAAGCATCAAGGTCTTTAAACTCATCTGGGTTAAACAGCAATTTACCTCACACTGTAACTGTTCACAAGTGATTTAGTGACAAGAAATTGATGAGGTACATATCCCTGGAGGGCACAATAAATATACTTTTTTTTCATCCTGAAGCACTTTCTCAGAAATGTTTATGTATTCAAGTATTCAAAGTCAATTCATTTCCAGTAGCTTGACAGGGGATTTTTTTTTCAGTGTCTGACGAAAATCTTGTGTGAGTTCATCTCTTTTCACAGTATTTTTTGGTGATGTTTTCCTATATGATCTAATCTCGCACTGGAAAATTAAATAAAAGTTTACTCATAAGCAGGAATGAGTTCACCAGCACATTCAGCTGACATTTGAGGTAAACACAATACCTTGAAGTTTTGTGGAATAAAATCCCATTGTGCTTATGGTGCCAAAGTGATTATGGTGCCATCCAGTAGAACACTAGACAGCGATTCTTAAAACATAGGGTGCATCTCCTCCCTAAAAGGGCCTGGACGGGATTTTCATTTGTTCTCTAAATTCTTGGTTTTCATTTCAAACAAAAACCCAAGTCTCCAGCTGCTGTGGTAGTGAAGAAACCCGTCAACAGGTGAACTAAGCTCAACACATGAAGCTATTCTGCCTGAGTTTGCAGAGTGACTGGATTAGAAGCCGCTGAAGTGAGAGCAGTTCCACTGAATTAAGTGGGAGTAAACTCAGATGTCAGTGAGGATGATAAATCATTGAGGAGGCACCTGCAGTCATGTGATGACCATTATCTTCCAACCGGCTCAGCCAGAGGAGGACACTCAGTTGTATCATGAGTCAACCCCACTGAAAAAAATGGTGGCATCAGGACTCTGACCGAAAGCTATCACAAGGCAATGCATCACCCTACATAAATACAGGTTAAGGCTGAACTGACTCAAAATGAAATGTCTTGGGTCAGTTCAGTGAAGCACAGTCTTTTGACTGACCAAAAACAATTGGCTTGGGTTTCCTGAGAAACAATACAATAGAAATCAAATAAGCTAAAAATTTTCCCTTCGAAGATTTGATTTAGTAAAAATTGTTTGTTGTTTTAAAGAAAACGGACAGAATATTGCCAAATAGTTCTACTTATGAATAACTGATTTAAATGAAATCAACCTGCGCCAGATTGAATGGATTTTATTTTAAAAGATTGAATTTTAAAAGTGCTCACACAGAGTTTCGTGATGGTTTAAACTCAGTGGGTGCATCCCGATGAGCGCAGTCGTGTGGCATGTGGTACCATAAACATGTTTTTGCAGGATATGCAGGGGTCAAAAAAAAATACAGGAAAAAAATGGAGCAGAGCTGTAAAGTGGAGCTGGCTGCCCAGACGTGTGCTGTGGCTGCCTGCTAGGCTCCACTTAGCAGAATCACTGTGGCTGCAGTCCACAGAGGCCCCCATGACTCCAGGTAAGGCTGCCGGGGCCAGCAAAGTGCTGGTCCCAGCCTCTCCTACTCCGCCTGGGCATTCTCCAGAGATAAGTAGCTGCGGCACAAGTAACTACTTGTCCCCAGGGAACCAAATGTCCACACATGTCTCGATGAGCCCAGTGGGTGCATCTACACATGCAATTAATGAGCATGAATAAACTCTGGAGCTTACTGTTCCAGAGCTTTTTGCTCCTGGGTGCTCCATTTGAATGTGTGCCTGGGAGCAAAAAACTCTGGAGCACATTTCTACAGAGGTTATTTGTGCACAGCTTGTGGAGCCTGGTGCCAGCAGCCTGGGCTGGCCAGAAACATAGTGGGTCAACCTGCCATCCCCAGGCTGCTCTGATGTGGCTCCACGTGCTGCAGAGCAGCTGGCTGCCAGCTACCCCTGCACTGAAGCACCCTGTGCCCCAGCCAGCAGGGGCAGTGTCTACTTGTGTGTCCCTATCAGAGTGTATGAAAAACCCCCACAGAGGGGTAGGACTTGTAAATACTAGTTGAGGTTGATGTTTTGGGGCAAAAATCAGTAATCTTGGGAGTACTGTGTCCTGTTTTGGGCCTCCCAGTACAGAAAGGATGTGAACGAATTGGAGAGAGTCCAGCAGAGGGCAATGAAAATGGTTAGGAGGCTGGTGAACATGACTTTTGAGTTTTTAGTCTAAAGAAGAGAAGACGTGCTAGCAGCCATAAATACAAGTCCTAACCCACTGTGGAGTTTATTAGTTGTCTGCGTCCTAGTAGGGACGAACGTGTAAATGCTGAGATGTTTCCCGCATAGTGAATTAGTCAATTGCACAGTAAAAGTCTTGTATAGATATAGCCAGTTCAGAATAAGTGCTACTTTACCTGTAAACTAGGCCTGAATGTGTGTTCTTCACACTCAAACTCTTCCAGAAAAAATGATACTATATAGGAAGAATTTGACCCCAAAACCTCAACCTCAAAAAGAACCTAAAAACCTAGAAAAAGAGCACATTTCTAATGACTACACCTTCAAACATGTAGAGAGATGGACCTCCCATTGGATTCAACTGAGAGTTATGTGCTGGAAGGTATATCTGACCCACATCCTCAGTGGGGTGATGTTCCCAAGCGTACCTCTCCTATGCACTTCTACTCACATGCACCAGACCTGGAAATGTTGTGGTGAAGTCACTACAGGGGCACCTCATGAGGTTGCTCTCAAGCCCAGTGGAGCCACTAGTCTTGCAAATGACCCCAAGGGTTTTTTCTCCATAATAACTTCACTGCTGCATTTCCAGGTTTGTTGTGTGCAAGAGGGAGTGGGTGGACACAGCATAGCTAACAAGGTCCGTGGCTGAGAGTGCCAGCCCCTTTGTACATTCCTTTGTGCCCTTTGTACAATCCCGTTGTACATTTTGTTTTAAATGCTTAGCTTGTTTTGCAATGAGAACTTATGCTCCTTTGAAAATGTTACTCTAAGTTGCTTTTGAAAATATGAGGCTTCTAAGCTGCTTTGGGAATTTTGGAAATTGTATCCTGAACCCCAGAGGAACTGCAGGTGCAGGAGGAGTGAGTGCGTCCTCGCCAAATCACTGTGCTGCCTAATTCGGAGAGCTTCCTTGATTACTGCAGTTGGCAAATATGTCCAATGCTGTGTCCTTTTATAGACTTGAAAACTGTTTACATTGTTAGCACTTTTTCTGTTTTGTGGAAAGAATGGAGGTATCTCAAATACTTTTCTTGCTTCTGTGAGTCCACTTAAGGGAATTCTTTCTCTTCCCACTGGACAGAAGGAAAACTGCTACTGTAAAAATATTAGTTTAATTTCAGTTGCCCTCTGTGCACACGCGTTTCAGCAGCTAGTTTGTTCACTCTGTCCTGCAGCTGATGGCAGAGGTGTGGCTAAGCTGGGAATTAGCAAAAAAACCTGAGATCATCTTGAGACCATGAGAAAGACATTAATGTTTGCATGTGTGGTCTATGCGAATCCTACCGAGAAATGGAAGGTCACATTTGAATCCCAAATTGATTCTATCAGACTAGTCATTGTCACACTGTCAACAATATTTGCCCAAGATCTTTTTTTTTTTTGCCCTCACACATGAAATGAGAGAAAAAGGGGAAAAAAAAGATAAAAGAAAACCCAGCATCCCACTGTTTCACAGCATGATATAGTTTAGTGCGTCTTCCCAAGAGTTAGAGATGTAAAGTTATCTATTTTGGCCAGGCTCTTTCTAAGTGAACTTCTGCTTATGTAAAAAAAAAAAAAAAGGATTGTGTACATGGGGATGCTCTGATAAAATATTTTCTTGCATACCGCACATCCCCGAATAAAACAAGAGCCTTGTTTATGGAAGGTAGAAGGAAGGAAAAAAGATTTTTCCAGTCATACTGACTATGTGAGGTAGAGTAAGTCCTCCAAAAAAAGGTCCGTCAGAAAACCCAATAAATTGTTGGGAATAATTTAGAAGATAATTGAAACCACTATACAAACCCGTGATATGTCCACATCTCAAATCCTGATCTTTGTTAAATAGAATGTGTGGCAGCTGGTCAACAGGGTCCCATTGGTGAGGCTCTTACAGAAGACACAAAGGAGGATGGACCCAAGGAGGGGCCATAAGGCTTTGTAAAACTCCACGGGCAGTCCATAAAGGCCCAGAGCCCTGCCCAAGACAAGCACCCCCACATTAGCTTCTAGCTCTGCCAGAGAGAGCTCACACTCCAAGGCCCCAGCCTGGAAAGTGAAGAGGTGTGGCAGTCGTCATGCAGCCACTGAGTGGCCTCCTGGCAGGTGGGATCAGCCACAAACAAGTCCTGGTTGAAGGCTATGGTGTGTTCCCACACAACACTCGGGTGCCTGAGCAGCCATCCCTCCAGGGTCTTAAGATGGTCCAAGGTCTTCACTGCAACCCACCGCTTCTCCAGGCTGAAGAAGAAGCCAGTCAGGGTGTCAGCCTCCGCCAGCTCCTGGAAGTGGGCATGCACCTTTGCAGCACAGGGCACACCCTCCACCAGCTCGCGCAGGTGTCTCTTATGAGACCAAAGGCTCTCGAGGTGTGCTGTGTCATTGCTGGTGCAGAGCAGGGCTGCCTTAAGCTCCATTACATCCTCGTCCAGCTCCAGGGTGCGGTGGTGGATCTTGCTGCTAGCTGGGAATACTGCTGACAGAACACCAGGACCTGGATCTTCTCCACATGCCACCACAGCCACCAGGAGGAGTAGTCTGCTTGCATGACCTCCCAGCTCTTCCAGAGGTCACTGAAGCAGTCCCAGAAAAGGGTGTCCTGTAACAGGCTGATGTTTAGGCACTAGTAAGGGGCCCGTGTGTGTGCCTTGCCAGGCAGGCTGAGTTTGCAGCAGACCAGGGCGTGGTCCGAGAGATCTGATGGGTGACATTTCTCCGCCATGTTTCTCTGGCCCTTGGTCTGGTCCAAAAGATTGATGAGACCTCCATAGCTGGGGGCCACCAAGAGGGGGTCCTTCAGCAGGAGCTGGATGTCTGCAACCGAGAACTGGCAGGGCCGCATCCTGGAAGGAGACCTACCAGTGAGGCCGGTGAATGTGCCCTCAATGGCCAGGCCCCCTAGCAGGGCCCGCTTGGTGTCTGGGTCAAGGACCATCTCTGGGAGACTGATCTCCATCTGCTTCGGGGGGCAAATGTCGTCCCACTCCTGGAGCTACTTATGGCACTCAGAAGGCAGGCACTTGAGCTCCTTAGTGTTGGCCTTGGTGGGCAGGGGAGCGGGTGGGGTGGTGGGGGCCCCTCTGCTGTCTCCTGTGCCTGACACTGGAGAGGCTGGCACTCCATCTCCCTCCTGCCATTTAGGAGTCCCATGGGCTGGTATGTGGGGGAGGAGTTGCCTGATTCGTCTGGCACCCCCTGCACTCCTGGGACATCCTCAGTTGTGGCCTGAGGTAGTGGGGTGGTCAGGAGGTAGAGGGGGCAGGCAAGCTGGAGTCAGGCTCCCTGACTACATTCTCCCCAACAGTGGCAGAGGCAGAGGCAGAAGCAGAGGCAGAGGCACCACCGGCAGCATTGGCAGTGCTTTTCACACCCCTTACTCATTGCCAATGTCCTGAGGTCCCTTCCAACCTTAATTTATATAAATAAAGTTACCATATGATTTAATCCTTTTTCACTGAATTATTTGAGCTGCAGTGCCGCGCCCTCCCCCACAACACCTGGCAGGGAGGGGACCAGAGGCCACAGCGGCAGCTCCTCCAGAGGCGGGGGGGGCAGCTCCTACCACTGTGCACCCCATAGGGGAGCCGGGGGAGGTGGGGCACATTGCCCCCCACCCTTGGCTCCTCTACACTGTGCCCATAGAGGAGCCACTGGACTCTGGTTGCCCCACTGCCTGTCCCAATCTGGCTCATGCTGAATGGGGCCCTGGCTGGGTCAGAGCATGACACAATTGCAGTCTGGTGGCCCCTCCAGGCACATGGCCTCCCCAGTTGGTGCACAAGGGAAGGATGGTCTGCAGCCTCTGCTCCCTGCCTCGCTGTTGCTGCTTTGACAGCAGCATGGTACGGCACCATGTAGCTTGGTACTCAACCTGCCCAGCAGCGAAACTCACATGTGGGGGCAGCAGACACAGGCCCAGCATGGCACAGGCAGTGGGTGCAGGCCTGAGCCCAGCATGGTGGAGGCAGTGGGCACAAACCTAGTGCAGCAGGGGAGCAGGCCCAGCACGGCCAGGGAGCAGGCCCAGGCCCAGCATGGTGGGGGCATCAGAGCTGGGCCCAGAGTGATGGGGGGAACAGGGCCGGGCCCAGTGTACTGGGTGGAGTGGGGCTGGACCCAGTGTGGTGTGGGGAGTGGGGCCAGACCCGGAGCAGCAGCAGGAAGGGGGGAATGGGCCGGGATCCAGAGCAGCGGGGGGAGGGCTGGTTGTGGGGCCAGATACAGGGCTCTGTCCCCAATCCTACCCCATCATTCTTGATGGGCAATCTGCTAGTTTATACATATTTGCTATATTATCCACTTGATCAGCTTACCGTTTATGTGGTGCTGAATTGTTCATTATCATCACTGATTACTGTACTATTTACTCAGATATAAGACTAGGTTTGTCCTGGGTCTTCACCAGCCTTAAATATCTGGGAAAATCATCAAATCAGTTCACCCAGAATCCCTTCATTGGCTTCTCTCTCTGCCTGACTTGAAATACTGTTGACTCTTTGGGGGCCCAGCTCAGTGAATTATATGGTAAATCACGAACCTGTGGACTTTGGACTGATATCATGCACAGCTTGTACTATGTAAAGTAAGTATAAAAATGTTGCTTAAAAGTGTGTTTATGGAGTGTCTTTGTTAAAGCTTACAGCAGTTTCAAAAATGGTAAAATTAATTATTTCTGGATGAGCTAAGTCTATGGGTAATATATGCAAATTGCTACAGATATGCTTCTTTCAAGGTCATTTTTTTCAGACTTGTTCCTCACTTCCATGTGCTCAGGAAGAGCAAGGTCTGGCAATAAGGAGAGGGGAAGAGGCTACAGGGGAAAGAAGTTAGAGGAGCAGAGGGCAAAGAGGGTACCTGGCCCCCCCAGATTTATGTTCCCTGCTGAATCTAATAATTAGATTCTACACCTGGAAAATTATATCAAATTTATCATTTTTCCATATATAGAATTTAATTATTTGGGGATTGCCTTCTAATCAGGGTATTCTTATATTTGAGTAAATATGGTAAGTATGCATTTATGCTTATGTATTTATGCTGGGCTACTAGTGGCCACCAAAATTATTAAGACATTCTAGTTCCCGTAAGCCCATGGGTGTTTGTACAAAGAACAACAATAACACAGACATTCAAAAAGCCATTTGTAAATCACAGGTAAAGCTGGGGAGGGGAGAGAACAGAACACCTTTACAGAATTGGATTTAAAACTTACAAACACTCTTTTTTCAGAATTAAGACATAGTGGACATGTCTACATGTTCATTAATGTGCCACAGTTACAGTGCATTAAGTTTAGTACTTGTATAACCAAGTACTAAATCAATGCACACTAACTGCATGATTGCACCGGCGCATCCCTTTTTACTGATGCTAATTGTGCAGTAGCCTAATACTGTGCAGTAGCATAGTAGCATGGTTTTTGCTCTGCATGCTACTGAACAGTTTTATAAGGCTACTGCACAGTTAACCTATCATGTAGATATGCTCAGTTAGGGGATGGCTTTTCAAAAGCACCTCAAAATTTCAGAGCCTGTGTCCCAGCAATTCTGAACTGGAGCTTGTGTTACTAAAGGCCTTAGATTCTTTTGAAAATTCTGAAACAACTCTATATATGACTATTTTTATTGCATACTTGTACTGCCTTTGTCCAGTTTAGCTTGGTCCTCTTTGGCAATAGATTCAACCAAATTGCAAAAAGGCAATTTATGGGAAATTAAGAACACATTTCCCAGACACTCCTGTGTTCCCAGGAAGAACATAAAAACAATAAGACGTGCCATATTGGGTCAGACGAATGCTCTATCTAGCCCAGTACCCTGTCTCTGCTAATGGCAGGGGTGGATACTTTAGAGGGAGTGCATATGAAAAGGGTATATAGAGAGTGACCTATCCTCTGTCATACTCTCCCTGGCATTCATAATCATTGGTTTAGAGATGCCAAAGGAAGTATCTCTAAATGTTCTGCTTAATAGCTATTAATAGATCTATCATCTGCAAATTTGTCCAGTCCCGTTTTGAACCTGGCTATACTATCTGCCTCTACAACCCCCCGTACCAATTAATTCTACTGATCATTTTGGTTGCCTTTCTGTGTACCTTTCTAACTCCACTACATCCTTTTTTGAGATGTGCAGTGCTTACCTTGCTGCCCAAGAAGGGGGACCTCAGCTGCTTTATGAACTGGTGGCTGGTCTCCCTTTTGTGTGCCAACTATAAGATCTTGGTGAAGGTGCTGACAAACTGGCTCTGCTCTGTCATGGCCTCGGTCATCGGGCTTGAGCAGAGCTACTGTGTGCCAGGCAGGACCATCCAGTACAACCTGTTCCTGCTGTGCGACCTGCTCACAGCTGCAGAGCTCTTTGACCTGGATGTTGGCCTGGTCTCTCTGGACCAGGAAAAGGCCTTAGACCGGGTCAACCATCAGTACCTGCTCAGCACCCTCGAGGCTTTTGGCTTCAGGCCCCTTTTCATTGTGATGCTCTGGGTCCTGTATCACCACAAGGCCCAAGTCTCATTGCTCATGCCTGACCTCATGGGCCCACTGGCCTGTCTCACTGCCCCCCACCTTGTTTATTTACTTTGATGCAAGGTATACTTGTTAAAAAGACCACGGACTAAATTGCCAGGAGGCCTTGCATGCAATGAGCGTAGGCTTTGTTCTTGAGGTCCAGAACTTCGGGCCAACCTGTAGTGTCTTTACTGCCCCCCATTTGTCAACCTCTCTGGAATAAATGTTTCTGAAAGTAACAGTCTTTCTTTAAAAAAGATGGTGTTATTGCTCTAGATGGTGTTATTGCACTGCTGTGAGGTGTGTAACCTGAACCAATAAAAAGGTATTCTTTCATGGCAGAGAGCAAGCCCAGATTCTAAATGGATTTTATATTGTACCATTGCATGTGTACAATGTGCAACATGATATCCATATGTGAAGGTGGAGGATGAAGAGAGAGGAACAGTCATGCTGGTAGCATAGCCAAGTTTTAAAGGGAGTTTTGAAATCTAAAGATGCAGACAATCACCTAATAGGATTTTCAAGAGTTTCTAAGTGGATTATTCACCCACGGGTTTCATTGTAGGTACAGTTCCAAAGCATGATGAAAACTAAGGAAAGACACTAGGTCAAGCCCTGCATCTGTGATTCACAATTAGGTAGCTTCTTCACATGAAGTCATATAATCAGTTGGTATAAATCCACATGGCTCCATTGAAGCTGAGCAGTGTTGATTTATACTGTTGCAGTGTTTTCCTGACTCTGGGCACATCCAGGCAAGTGCACAAATGCATCTTGCAGCATCTCAAAGCCCTTTGAGATGCTGCAAGAGGCATGTGCAGGAATAAAAAAATGTTCCCCCTGCTGCAAATTTGCAGCATGGGGACAAAATTAGACCCCTGAATATCCAGGGGTCAAAAAATACCTTAGGGGAAAAAAGCAGTGCAGGGCATGGTCCAGGACTGTGCCTTGAAGCAACCAGAGGCTCGGGTCCCCACAGAGATGCTCTGGTAGCCACCCAGAGCATCTCTATGGTTGGTCCTTTCCCTGATACTAAAGCACACTGCCTGCCTGTGCAGTGCAGGCAGCATGCCAGCCTCAGGGTGCTGGACCTGGGCTGTGTAGTGGTAAGTAGGGGATAAAAGGGCTGGAGGAGGAGGGAGAAGATCATGGGGTCCCCACTAGCCTCATCCCCTGTACACTCCCTGAGCCCCACAGATCACTGCCCTGTCTGGCCCCATCCCCTGGTTCCTGCAGCCCCTCTGATGGCTCCCCCACATGCCCCCATTCCCCACCTGCCCTCCAAGCCCCCTGATGGCTGCCTCTCGGCCCCAGCATTCCAGCAGTATATGGTGCTGGCCCCTGGCTTTAGCTCTCCCTGGCTGGAGATCCAAGAGGAGCCAGGCAGGGTTATTTTGTCCCAAGTGACACAACTTGCACCACACCAAAGTGCATGACCAGGCACTTGCTGAGGCAAAATGCCCTGGCTCAAATTTGAGCTGCTGCAAGCGCATTTGAGCTGCTGCAAGTGCACGTGTCTGCATGTGTGGATGTGCCCTCTGAGTTCAGACTTTTAATGTCTGTGTGCCCCTTGTTTCAGAACTTTCATAGACTAGGGAAATGATTCTAGTACAGGGAAAGTAAGACTGCATCCTTCCAAGTGCTGGAAGTTGGAATATCGAATGGGTTTTGGCTGCCTATGAAACAGCAAGGTTTCAGTGACGTATAAAAGCAAGTTTAAAATTGCACCCTGTAAGGTGCATTGGAAGCTGCTGAAAGCACTTGCCTGATGTTGGCACAAGTTGTTTTATAGGGAAAAAATGTGAGAATAAATTTGCCTCTCAGTCCATCTTGCTATTTCTGTGGTCTGAGGCTTGGCAATACTGCCTCAGAGAATGCAGTTTTCTGACTTGTATCCATTCATTTTACATTTGTTTTACCAAAGATTGATCCTCAGGGCTTTTTTAGAAAGGACTGCTGAATGGAAAGGGCATCTCTGCACCATAACTCCTGCCAGCTAGAATATCTGACTGCGAACATCTCTGTCATGCCTCACTGTTGCCTCTCTATTGCTGTTAGTGAGTATCTCCCTTGCAGCTTCAGGTGCAAAGCTGAAAGTGATTGGTGAATATAAGTTCATTATTCAGACTGATTGGACTATGAGGAGTAGAGAAGCAAGTAGCTGGCTTTAGAAGAAATGGATGCAGAGGAATCTGCAGCATAGCTATGAATAGAAACACCAGCTATCTGCAGCACAGTTTGTTCAGCATGGTCCAAAGTAAATACATAGAGCAGCTGTGAGGCTGCGAAAATTATTTTTAAGTGTTCTGCTTTTTTTGGTGCATTTACATCAGTCTTTCTATACCCCTTCCTCCCTGCCATACACATACCCCTTAATCTATTATTTCTTAGAAAAGAATGAGAAGAGTGTAGAGACAAAGGTAAGTCTTCGTTCCATGTACGGCTCTTGGAGTCCCATTTCAATCCTGTGACATTAAACAGAGAAGCCGTGGAATCTTCTCCATTGCTGATTTTCAGACAGAGGTTGGCTAAGCACTGGTCAAGGATGATTTAGGAGTAACATTCCTAAATTTATGCAGGATTTTGAACCAGTTGACCCTTGTGGTCCCCCCCAACCCTGTGACCATTAAGGGTAGAGGAAATACTGCTTCCAAGCAACACTGGGCAAAGCTCAGGACCCTTTCTTCTGGATAATATAGGATATTTTAAAGAATAATTCCCCACTCATTCTCAGAATTACCCATATTATCTTTTGTTAGTGGAAAAGTTTCTTCATGTTCTTAAAAATAACATCCTTCTATGACTGTTGTCAAGAACAGCCAAGAGACTGTATTCCATTCTCATAGCAAAGCTCTCGACACACGTGTGTGTGGAAGGAGAGAAGAATCCCACTTTAGTGGAGTCAGTCAGACACTGGGGTCAGGATTTCACACCTGGTATTGTTAAGGTTTATAGCCTGAGGTCTACAACTGCGAGAGGACCAAGGAGGTTGGGAAGGGAGTGCAGTATCAGGTGGTTTCTGCTGGGGGAAGGGTTAATCTCTGTTGCAGGGTGAGAAGGTAGAACAGCAGAGCTCAAAGCAAGCTGTACAAGGACTCTGGCAAGCAGCCCACATTATAAACTCTGTCCATAAGCGAGTCACGTATTGTGCCAAGTTCACTTAGCTAAAAATGACTTGGGCTGAGTTTTAAAAGAGGATATTTGGCAATGGCTAGATCTACATTATTTTTATTTTTGCAAGGAAAAGAACACACCCGTTGTAAATGACAGATATTGTTGGGGCAGATTCTCAGCTGGTGTGAGCTGGCACCTTTCCATTTCCTGCTGACCTCTCTTGTAAAACATGCTGAGATTTAAGGTTAACAACTAATTGATAAGAGCTGGGCATTATTGTTAGTATTATTTTACTGTGTTTTTTTTTTTACTATGCCAATAACTATATTCTCTAAGCTCAGCTGAAGTAGGTTTAGCTATGCCAATTTATGCTAACTGAGTACATGGTCATAGTATCACAGTAAAACTGAATTCAGAGTATTCTCAAGAGGTCATGTAATACAACTCTCTCTCCAAACCATCCCAGCTAGGTGTTTGTGAACCTGCTCTTAAAAACCTCCAAGGATAGAGATTCCACAGCTTCTCCAAACTGTTTTCTGCTTTTTCCTCCTCATCAAAGAAAGTCAAGCCATAAGTTTGACCTGCTTCCTGCCCCTCCCACCTCTTTTTCTGAGGCTTTATTATTTAAATCAACATAATGAATGAATAAGTGAAACTTAGGAAATGCATTGGCCTTCCTCATGGCAGGAAATGTATAGAGACAGGGCACTCTAAGCCTGTACCACTGTCTGAAGCACTCAGCATTAGCCAGTCTCAGAAAGGTAACTGAATTATATGGATTATTTGTACTGTAGTTAGTACTACTTGTGCAGTAAACTTACTGATGTAGCCCAGCATGCCCAGGCTCGGAGGATCCTCTTCGTGATTGGTGGAGCCCATCCACCAATCAGGTAACTGTTTGGAGGGGCTTGTCCCACCCCTGATCAGAGCAAAGAGAGAGAAAAAAAAAGGAAAGAAGCCTCAAACCGAGTTCAAGATTGCACTATGCCAGTTGGCCGAGCTTTGGGGGTGGAGCCTCCCAAAGAGAATAAAAGGAGATGCATGCCCAGCACGAGGGAGAGACGCATCGGGGACAGAGAAGAGAGACGAGTGGGGCTTAGAAGAGCAGAGGAGAGGTGCTCAGCAGGGTGAAACAGTAGCCCGGAAAAGCCCCTGAAGACTTCTCTCAATAGGGAATGGCTCCAGTGACTAGGCACAGCACGACACACAGCATCTAGACCCTGGGAGCTGCGTGAGGCAACTTGGGCCTACAACCTCTGGTGTGTGACCAGAGACAGTGCACAGGCCAGTGCATGGAGCAGGATCTTTGGAGCACTTGAGCAGCTCAGGTCCCCAACCCCTGGCAAGAGGCTGGGAGCTCGGTGCAGGAGGTGCTGCACAAAGGGTCCTGGAATGGACTGAGCCCTGGTGCTGCACAAGGTGGCCCAAGCATCCAACCCATAGCAAAAGGTTGAGTCCAGAGAGCCAGATGGTGTCCTGGAGTCCTGAGCCAGCAGACAGGGCCGAGCCAGAGGCCCCAGAAGCCCTGCATAGCAGAGCCCCATTCTGGGGGACAGTGACCCCTGAAGTTCACCACAGGTGAGAGAGCAGCTTGGTGCGGAGAACAAGGGCCACCCTCCAGGCCTGGGAGCCATGAGTTGCAGAGAAAAAGGATTCCCACATGGGAGGGGGAGTCCGCCATGGTTAGTTAAGGGCTCCTGAAAGCGGAGGTCCCATTGGGAGGGCCCCTCTGAAGTTACCAGCTTCCTTGAAGGGTTTGGGAAAAGGCACAAGGGGCATTGGGATCTCCTCTTGGGATTAAGTTTATCTTTGAGGTTCTTGCGCCATAAGTGGTGTGATGTTGTGCTTTCCATTTTGTGAACTCTCATGTTTCAAATGTATAACTTTGACTAGGGCTCTGCTGGGACCCCCTTTCACTATTACTCACCTGTTGTTTATTTGTATTTATTTGTCTTAGTTATTGTTCACCTATATTTACTTATAGTTTATCTGTTGGTTATCTGTGTTTATTTGGGGGTTTACCTGTCTCAGATCAGATACTTACCTGCGACTTATCTGTATCTGGAGCACTGGTATACAGTTTTATAACATTTACCCAGAGGGCATTGTTTATGTTGTTTGCATGGATATCGTATACGTATGTATGTATGTAAGCCTGTATGTATGTATTATACATATGTTTATGTTTATATCAATACATTTAAAAAATGTATTCCCATGTGAATTTAGTGCTTGCCTAAGGTATCAGGTAGAGCACTCTGAAGAATGATATCTTCTGTCTATTCCAAGGAAAACAGAACAACTATATTTTTTGCTGCTATATGCATATATGCATGCGCATGCATATGTCCATGTATGGGTGCATGTATGTTTATGTGTATGTGGGTGTGTATATGTGTGTACATACTTATATATGGATGCATATATATTTGTACATGTGTACATGTCCATATTTATACATACACAAATACAGCCATGCACACTTTAATTGCACTCGAGTAAAGCGAAGCAAGATCTGACTCAGCGTTAGAATTCTACTGATATGAGCATGTGTGCCTCTTTAATTAAATCAGTGGGACTACTCAAAGAGTAAAGTGCGGCTCGCCCTGAACAAGGGTGGCAGAAGCTGGCTTTTAGGAATCTGTAAAAGAGATTTAACGATAAGAGATCGTTATCTGTGTTAATTTAAAGTCAGTCATAAGGCAGGGTAGAGATAGACCTTTATAGGAATGTTATTTACAATGGTCAGGAGCTGCAGAAATGCTATAAATAAGCCTAAACATAGGTTCATATTTCCTTTCCATATAAAACAGGGGCTTGTAAATAAACCTACAGGGCTCTGGTAGCAAAAAAATAGTGAAAAGTCAGTGGGAGTTGGGTGCCTAACTCCCTTTAGCTCATTTTTGAAAATCCCAGGCATTCTGTTACAGGAAACACCTTCATTTACATAGAGGTCCCTTTACACATCTCTGGCAGCATAAATAAGCCTTAAATTGGGAGTCGATTACATTAAAACCAGTAGTGTAAGAAGGGCTGGGAGAACAGGGCCTTAGGCTGTGGCACTCACTCAGAGCTTGGTCCTTGTGGCCACCACTGCTGCGAGGGTGCAGACCTTGGTTGTTATGTCTCTACCAGTGAAAAAGCTCTGTCTTTACCAGCGAAAGAGCCTCACTGTGAATGAGAGCTAAGCCCATTGTCTCTTTCAAGTTCTCAGTTAAACTTCCCTAGTTAAACTTGTTCTAGACCTGAACTACCCATTGCTCAGTGGTTTTGATTCTAAGGACAAACCTCCCCGTCTGCAGTACCAGTACAGCAAGTGTCCCAATCTGTGCAAGGGTGTACTAAGCATGGGTACACGTATTTATTAATCTGAGAGAATTCTCCTATGTTTGTTCTCCTGGTTGAGAAACTTACTTGGAGCTGTGTGTTCAAATATTGAGGTCCTGAGGAGTAGACAGCTCTCAGTGATGACACTGTGCAGATGAAAGGAGGGGCAAGGGGACCCTGTGCACACATCTCCCCATGCTCTGTAGCTTTCTTAGTCTGCCTTGCAACAGATTGCATCTGTGCATAGGGAATCCCTGATTGGCTGACACATGCTGCCCATGGTCAGCCTGTGTTTCCCAGCACCACAATATCTGGATTGTGAAGAAGGGGTGTTCTGCTCCAAGATGAAATTGAGCAGAGTCCCACAAGTATAGTCCCAAACTATAGTGGGCATGTCTACACAAGATGCTAAATGCACAATGGACTAATGGTCTTTGGCTGTTCCCAGATTATTTTTTTTCCTGTGGTGGCCATTTTTACTCTGGGAGAAAAAGCCTGAACATCTGTACACTTTTAATTTCTCCTGGGAGAGCAACAACTCTCCCAGGACAAACTTCTGTCCGTATAAAGCCTTAGATTCCAAGTTTGTAGTGCAAACATGTTAAAGATTAATGGAAAATGCATAGCTGACTTTCACATTTAGGGGAAATAAGTAATGCAGCAGAACTTCTCCACTGAAGTCTTGTAGGCTTATTTACAAGTTCCTTCGAAATCAGGCACTAAGTAAATATGAATCTGCACTTCTTCCTGGGATCTTTTAAGCATATAGTAACCTTTACAACAACAGGGTGTTGGCCACCATGGTCCCTGCTTTACCTGTGGCAAGTTAGGGTATTATGTCCTGTGTTGCATCAGGGCTGACTGTGTAGTTTTGCTAAGAGGTTAGACAATGGATTTATATAGGATAGTGCAGATACTTCTCTATGATTCTATGAAGGATAAGCTGCTCGCACAGTGCAGCTTGAATGTTCTTGCAACATAAAGAGGCAGTTTTTTATCATTTTATAACTTAATTATAGAGTCTATAATTGAGCTATATTCAAAATGTCTGGTTCTTTGAAATATATTAATTTTAGGGATGTTTGCAAGCACCCAGTGGCTGAAGAATAATCATACAAGAAGACAAAACTTGAATAATGATGACAGTTTCAAGCCACAAATAACAGGAGCAACCTTTCCAAAACAAAGGGTTTCACATTTTCCAAATGCAGGAGCATTATTATTTGTATATATCTGCAATTTGTACATGCCTTGGAGAGACAAACCTCAGCAATAAGCACTTGGAATGACTGTGGTAAGACATCAACAAGCAGTCTTTTACTGAGTCAATCATATTTCTATCTGCGTACACTAGCTTTGTGCATTATTCAGTGAATGGAAACCAAAAATTACCTTTATGTCCCTCAAAGTATAAAATAGCAACTAAAATAAGCCACCTATCCAAAATAATGTTTTCTTATATAAAACAAGGCAAGGCAGATGCATCACAGGAGGATTTCTAAACATGGTTTAACTTGATCTTTTCTGAGGCAGAGACAGAACCAATCACAGAGGGTTGCTGACCCATGCCTGGGGTTCCTTGCCGCTACTGAAATATAAATCACCATAATAGCTGTAGTGACTAAACCTTTCTGATTTGCTACACTGCTATTCACAGTGTATTCTAGGGCATGGTCTATATTTTATTTCTCTGTTTCAAGTGGTATTCTGAACTTAAAAATACACAGTTCTGTCTAAAAATGCTACCTATTTCTGTTATAAGTAGTACCTTTGATGATTTTAAATCAAGGGTGTCAAAGATACAGCCCATGGGCCAAATTTGACCCAGGGAGCCCTGTCATCCAGCCCCCAGTTCTGCCTCTGGGTCTAAATTGACCCCCATGCTGTCAGACTGCTCCCATGCATTGGGCCCTGGGTGAATGTTGCACACAGCTCCGTTCCAGCCCATCCAGGATCCACGCTACAGGCGGTGCCCAGCCTGGATGGTTCAGGACATGCAGTGCATGCAGTGCCCCCTCCAAACAGTTCAGGACCAATGTTGTATGTGGTTCTCACAGGCACCACATGCAGCATTATTCCCAAACTAGCTGGATTGGGTGCTACACATGGCACAGTCCTGGACCAGCAGAGTTGGTGGCAGGTGAGGGAGTACTGCCGCATGCAGACCAGTCCTCAACTGACAGGGGCAAGTACTGTGTGTAGTGTGGATCCCACCCTGGCTGGAATGGGTAGTGTGTGCAGCATGGATCCTGGACTGGGCACTGCATGTGTTGAATCCAGCATGAGGGTGGGGAAAGGAGCAGGGAAGGCCATGGGCCCAATCTGGCCCATGGACCACCTCCATACCACTCACCTGGTCTGTGGGGCCAGATAGGTTTGACACCTCTGTTTTAAGTCATAGAGATTGGGGAAAAAAACCTTTTCCCCACAATTTTTTTTCATCTGGTTTATTTTGTGCCTCTGACAGTTCATTGTACACAGTCCAGTGTCATTATGTTTGGTGTTCACTGCTGTTTGAATATCCCTGTTGTTTGTGTGGGTTTTTCACATAGCAATAGAGGAATGAAAAACTTGCTATAAAAATAGAAAAAATATGATTGTAAAACCACCAAAATTGGCAGAGAGATCCTCAGGCAGTTGTATTACATGGAACTACTTTCATTTTTTTTTTATTAACCAGATATTAACTTGACCATATTTTATGTAACATAAAGGTTTTATTTCCTCTTAGTAACAAAGGCCAAAGCAGTGGCCACTCTGGACGCATCCACACATGCAAGCATGTGTGCTTGCAGCTGCTCAAATAGAAGTGGTGCAAATTTGAGCTGGGTTTTTTTGCTTCAATGCACATGCTCGAACATGCACTTTGGTGTGGAGCAAATTGTGTCATTGGGGCAAAATAAGCCTGCCTGGCTCCTTCTGGATCTGCAGCCAGGAGGAGCTAGAGCCCAGGGCTAGCACCTGTGCTATCCCCAGCAGTATATTAGGGCTGTGTGAAGCTTCAGGTGGTGATTCGATTTGGAGGAGATTCGGCCTGATTTGGTGGCTGAATCTATGAATCTGAATCAAATCAGGGGATCAATTTAAAGGTCTGAATTGATTGAAAGCTCTCTGAATTTTCAAAAAAGATTTGGAGAGCTTTGATGATTTGGGCGCAGTCCCTAGTGGCTGCAGCAGGGAGTTGCAGATGACTCCAAGCTAATAAGTAGGGGCAGGGGAGGAGGGGCTGTGGAAGGGGGGAAGGTTCATGGGGACACCCCTGCTAGCCACCTTGATCCCCCCTCCCCCAAACCCTCCAAACCCTGCCCATTCCCCCTGCCTCCCCGGTGGATGCCCCTACCCACCCGAGCCTGGTACTTTAAAAAAAGCCCCGGTGCTCACCGGGTGCTGCGGGTGAGAGGATAATCCCTGCTGCCCCCCACACTGCTCCATGCTTCATGGGAAGCTCTTCACCCCCACTTGGTCCCCCAACCTGCCCCTCCATGGGTGCCCTGCCCAGACCAGCTCTGGCCATTTCAGAAAAAATAAACCAAGAAAAGCCCTGGGACTCACTGCTCCTGCAGTGGCCTCAGGGCTTCAGAATGGCTCATGCAGAGCCCCCCACATGGCAGGGGGCAGCCGGGGGCAGCAGGGATCACCACCCTTGGCAGCAACTGCTGAGCCAGGGCTTTGTTTTTAACAAGTGCTGGGAGCTGGAGCAGCCATTGCTGGGCTGGGAGAGGCGCGGGGGATGAGCCTGGCCTGCCTGATTTGGATTTGATCAAATTGGAACAGTGATTCAAATCACCAAATCAAATCAGTGTCCCCTGAATCGGCCAAATCCAAATCAGAAGCGAATATCAGCTGCTTCACACAGGCTTGACAATTATGCTTCTCAGAGAAAGAGGTCATGAACTGATGTTCATTTCTACCGGTGGAAATTTTTCAGAACAATTCTTAGAAATGTCCAGTGGTAGAAATCTTTCTGGAAGAGGAAGTGTGAGGGCATTCAGCCTGCAGCCACCTCTTCTCCCCTGCTCTCCATGCTTTCAGCAGACACAGGTGATCCCACTGTGGGGAAGGCATGGGGAGAAGTAGCTGCTCTACTCCTTACAGTCCCCATGGGAGATTAGAGCTATGGGGAAAGATGCCCCTTGCCCTCCCCAGACTGGGGCTGGAGAGAAGGTAAAAAACAGTCTCCCCTATGGGCAAAGCCCTCAACCCATTCCCCAAGGCAGTACACAGTTTGAAGAAAAGGCAGGAAGCAGTGGTGGCTGCTCCCTTCCATCTCAGACCAGTCTGGGAGGGGATAAGAGGGAGGCAGCATGGCAAAGCCTCCACCCACTCTTCAGACTGGGGTCCCCAGTCTGAGGAGCGGATAGGGGACTTTGCCACACTACTCTAGTCCTCTTCTGAATCAGTCCATGAGGGGACTAGAGCAGTGCCCCTTCCTGTTCACCTGACCCGGCTGTCACCAGTCTGGGGAAGGATGAGGAGCATTGCCTGCTGCTTCACTCCCTTGCCAGACCAGACTGGGAAGGGACTGTACAAGTGTTTACTCTTGCGAGAGATTTTCTCTCCTCAGGGAGATCTTCCAGATTGACGTTTGGAATATCTCCTCCCATAAGGAACATATTTCTCCCAGGAGAAATAGAGTGAACGCTTGTACACTCATGCTTTCTACTGGGAGAATGGCAACTCACCCAGTAGAAACATAATGCCTGTACGTGACCAGAATTTTCAGACCATGTAGATATACTCAGACACCCCAGAAGGGAAATCATTTGCTTTTCTGAAGTATATATTGAGCTTCTAAAGTATGGAAATATGGCAGACTTACCAATCCAACCTGGCTC
This sequence comes from Caiman crocodilus, assembly GCA_030014935.1. Classification (NCBI taxonomy): domain Eukaryota; kingdom Metazoa; phylum Chordata; order Crocodylia; family Alligatoridae; genus Caiman; species Caiman crocodilus. The sequence goes on from JAGPOW010003648.1 coordinate 103,400,500, forward strand.
AAATGGGCTCGGGAAATCTTTGTTTCGATTGGTGGAGCCTGTCCACCAATTAGGTAAGGGCTAGGAAGGGCCAGCCCTTCCCCTTACACAGAGGTGGTAGTGGGGGATCTGCACTAGGCAGCTGGAGCCCCAACAAAGGGCAGAAGGTGAGGCCTGGGTTTCGGGACCTGAAACGAGGCAGGCCAAGCCCCAACAGAAGATAGAAGGCAGGGCCCTGGGTGGCCCCAAAAAGGCACCCATGGCTCCAGGAGTCCCTCTGAACTGTCTCCCCAGGTCTGTGAGTACCCAGGGAATGGGTCCTCACAGGGGAGAGAGCCCTGAGAGGGGGTTCCAAGGGACTGGGGACCAAGCGGGGGGGCAATCAGGGGATAAGGGGGTACTGGGACCCTCCCCTTATAGCCCTTAGGAGACGTGCAAGGGTTTGGCATCCTGGGGGAACGTGCAGTGGTCTCAGCCACATGAATACCTGGAAGGGGGTACTTCTGCCTCATATTTTGTAAATATTTATATAATGTTATCCTTTAATGTGACCTGGGTTATGTCATCTATCTTAGGTTTACCTGTATCTACTTCTTGTTATTCTTCTTGCCTGAACTTACCTATTGATACCTATTGTTTATCTGCCTTTATTATACTTATCTGTTGCAGACAGTTGCTTACCTGCATAGGAGCCCATGCCCTCTGAGGTGGTAGACCTTGGGGCCTTTGCTTGTAGAGCATAACAGTATTTGGGTGATATAGATATTATACATATTTACCAATACTCTCATATAAATCTATAAATATTGTTACCTGTATATTAATAAACCTGTACATAGCTAAGCTGTCCTGGCCTGTCTCTATAAAGGATAGAGGGGGGCTGACCTGCACAGCAGACCCTTACAGCACTCCCGCCTGACCACCTATCTCCTCCAGTTGAAGTGGGGGGGAAACATACTGGGGTGCACCCAGGTTACAGAAACAATCCTAACCTTCCCTTCAGCACTAAAGTTTTAACAAGGACCTGGAGAGCAGGTGTGTGATAGCCGCTCTGGGGTTTTGAATTCTTATCAACGTCAACAGTCATTGTTTACCATACATGTATTTTAGAGTCTGTCACAGGAAGATTAAAATGACCAAGTCCTTTGCAAAAAACGCAGAATTTTGAATGAGTTAAAAGTCATGTTTTCATTAGACTATTATAAGTATACTGGAAAAATATTTCTTTTAGCTGTAGACTTTGCAAGAACTTGTCTTCACAATATCTCAATCAAAGTTTTGCCAAATGTATACTCTACAGTGTCTCATGAAAACAAAAAGTGGGTATCTATTTTGAAAGCATTCTTGGTTTTATCACAGCTGTGTGAACCATATTTTAAGGACACTCCCTAGTAAAAGAAAACAATACAGTGGCCATTTGGAATTTTCTTGCCACATTTCCTAAAAGTGAGTTATGGTCTGGCATACTGACCATTGTGCCAATAAAATTGTGTGGTTGTGTTATAAGTTTATGTTGTTTATACAGACCTGGAGACGGAGATGAGTAAACGTAGATAATTTTCTCAAGTTCTCTTGAAAAACAATCTCAAACAACACATTGTTTTTCATTGTTTTTCTTTTTTTTCTCACTTTGGAGTTCTAGGTTATGGCTGAAAGCAAAATAGTCAAGATGCTACCAGAAAAATAGGGTACCTAGTACTGAAAGAATGCATCCACATAGAAAGCATCCAGGTTTGGGGATTTTATCTATCTGAACTCTGTCACTTTCTCTTTTTAATGAAAAGAGAAACAGAATATCTAAATCTGACAACTTTAATAATCTCTTTGTCAAACAAAAATCCATAATATCTTATTTCTGGTTAATTATAAATTAAGAGCATAGATAGAAATTATATAGACAGACCCGTGTAGTGTTACGAAAAGCAAGCATACAGCTGTTCAGGCTGTTTGTAGCACTGCAAAGAGGATGGAAGGGCTACAACCAGTACTTCTTTCAAAGAGAAACTTCTCTATTTTAAAGTTTTATGTAAAATGCCTGTACCACTGCATGTAGTGCTACCGGGTTCTCTAGCCCCACAGCATACCGCAGTCTACAGTCCTCTGCTCTGCCTTCCCCCTTCAAAGTGGAGTAGGGTGCTGAACTTTAAAAATCTCCGCATATTGTTGTTGTGGTGATGATTGCAACCACTGAGAGCTGATTGTGTCAGTCAGGATACAAACACACAGCAAGATTCATAAATCTGAAGGCAGAAGAGATCATGTAATTTGTTTTCCCATAGACCCACAGATTTTTATTCATTAATTTAATGTTGAGCCTAACAATTTGTATGTAACTAAGGCTATCTTTCAGAAAACTAGCATGTCTTGATCTGAAGTTTCTAAGAAGTGGAGAATCCAGTGTGTTTAAGTGGTCATTCACTCATTTTAATCATGTGCTCCTTATAGTTTGAATTATTTATTTAGCTTTATTTTCTACCAGTTGGTTCTTATTTGGGAATAAGAGAGAAGGATGTTTCCCATTAGCAGATATTAGTAAGTATAATTCCATAATTTATTAATTACAACCTGTAAAAAATTGAAATGTCATGTTTTATTGCTGTTTACGAGGAAAAAATACTGGGTTTTGTCATTTCTTTTCTAATTTTTCACTAAGCATTCTCTATTTTTAATGAAACAGTTGACTGGTGTTCTGAATTTCCAAAACTCTAGCCAAAAGGCAGCAAAGTTTTTCATGACAAAATGTCATCAAAAAACGTAGAAATAAAAAAGAATTCAAATAGCTTTGCTGCTTATAGATTCTTACAAGTATATTTTGGCAGATGTTCTTTATTAACTTCATGACATAAAAGAGATGGGAATGGTTCTTCAGAGGTTGTCCCAGATAGTAGTTCCCAAGAAAAATCATTTATGTGGAAGACCAGTATTCAATCAGATCCTAAGATTCCTGGAGAATGGGAATTAATCAATGTGTATCATTGTAATTATTAGAGCTCATCAGAGGTTTTCCAACTATTTTTCTTGGCAAAAAAATCTTTAGGAAAAAAATGTAAATGGGCAAAATAAAACTATGGCATTTTTAAAGGAAAAATTCTGGGTAGCCCATTCAAAGCAATGTTTTGTTTAAATATGTAAGCTGGTATGAGTTAAAACACCAAAACCAAAACAAGTTAAAAAAAAAAGGAAATGCTTCTGTTGACCAAGAGAATTTCAAGATTTCGACTTTTGTCCCAATTTGGGATGGGAATTTTTTTCAGTGCCTTATTTGGGTTTACTTACTGTTTGAATAATGTTACAGCTATAAAGGTCCAGGGAGTATAAGAGGGGCAAGGATTTTTGTGGGTGATAATTTATGTGGCAAGCTTGTCAGGCTTCACCAGGCTCTCCAGTCTTAGGAACCTGCAATTGTGATTGGTGGGGCAAAACCCACCAATCAGAGACAGGCAAGGGAGGAGCCAGGAGGGGTCCACTCCACCTCTACTCCAAAGGGGCCCAACCTGATTGGTTCCTTTTCAATATTGGGGCAGAGCCCCAAGGGGATATAAGCAGCTGTGTGCTAAGCATGTGGCACAGTTGGCAAGGGACGAAGAAGGAAGAGGTCCTGGGGCCAAGAAGACCTGGGAGAGCTGCCCAGTGGTCATATCTGGCTGCCCAGAAATGCCCAAAAGATTCTGCCACTGGATGGAAGCAGGAGGCAATTCAGGAATTGCTGCATGTAGGGTCCACAAGGGACCAGGATCCTGGAAGCCTTATCAAGGTGACTTGGGTCTCCAGCCCCGGCATGAGGCCAGGCTGTGGTGCAGGTGTTGCACGTAAGTGTTACATAGAGGGTCCGCAAGGGACTGGGACCCTGGGATCCACGTCAAGGCAGCTCAGCTCACCAGTCCCAGCATGAGGCCAGGCATGGGAGCCAGCGCTACTGCACGATGAGTCATTGCAGGGCATAACACCCTGGAGAAGGAGGGGCCAGGCAGTCTGTGTCCTATCCCCTGTGGTGGGTTTGCAAGGGCCCCGGAATGGAGCTGTCCCCAAGCACGAGGAGTGGTATTCAGAGCGACCCGGCCTTGTGCACACACGAGATAGTCCAGGCCCACAACTCCCTCTGCTGAGAAGGACTGAGCTACTGGGGCACATGACTGAGTCCCACCACTCCCCTGGGGCCTGGAATTGAGCACTCCCCTGGAGAAGCATTAGCTTCTAGGGGAGCTGATGGACACTATCCCACCCAGCTCCTTGGGACACATGAGTCAGTGGGGCAATGGGTCTCCCACTGAGGAGTGACACTCAGGTGGAGGTAGCCTCACTAAAGAGGCAGGAGAAAGAGACCCTCTAAAGGAGGGGACCATTAGAGAACTCTTGAGCCTCCTATTTTGGAGTGTTTATTAATTGTTTGATATGCACTGTTCATTTTTGGAGTGTTTATTAACTGTTAACGCTGGCTTTCTCCTTCTATTGGTGAGCAGGGGGCATTCATTTTAGGGACACCCAGATTACATTTATCTTGTACTCTATAGTTAAGAGCGATATTGATGAGCTCTTGAGTAGCAAGTACCCCTCCTCAAGTGTGGAAAAAAGGAGACACAGCTTGACTAAAAATGGCAGATAGCACAGAAGCTATATAAAAACTCCCTATGTAAGTGAAAATGGAATAAAAGATGCATCAGATTTAGCATCTGAAACATTTTGGTGAGTTAGGAGGTGCAACACTTGCAATCCAGTAGTGTTACTCCAGGGCTATATCAGTGGTTTTCAAGCATCTTGGACCAATTATCTTCGATCTATGTGCCTATATTTAACTGAAAAGGGGACAAGGATGATACCACCAGCAGAACACCTGTGGACTTTGCCATGACCTCGTAGATGATCAGGGGTTCACAGATGACAGGCCACGACCTTGGTCTCCCACAGCAGGTCACTCCAGTCTGCCATCTCATTGGAACACGGGGGCAGACACAGATGGCCGAGATATGCCATTTGGGCCTGGGCACATACCCATTCCCTGCCAGCCAAGGGCAGCTGACCTCTTACCCTTTCCTATATAAGGTCCTGACCTGAAAGAGGAAGTGCCCGGGCAACAAAGTGCAACCAGGTCTCCTCCTGACCTCATGCTCTGCCTGACCCTCTGCATCTCTGACTCAGTTTCTTGGACATATATCCTGATCTCTGACTTTTTGGCTTCTCCTGACCCCACAGTGATCTGACCACCCATTGGTTGTCATGACAAGATGCCTAGATTACTACATGTAGCAAAAGGGGCTCAGCATGGAGGCAAACTCCATACTGAGGGCTCCCGTAACCACTCAGTCCACCAAGGACTTCTCCTGGCAAGTGCTAGAAAAGCAGGTCCAGCAGTTGTTGGAGAATCAATCCCTGTATTCCCATATCAACAGCTCTACAGAATCATGCAGCTATCAAATTAACACCTACTTAGTTACTGCATGATAACACACATGTAGTTGCCTTGCTGTGCAGTAACACTGTATGTGGACTGACTTGGGACTAACTTGGAACTAAAGTTAGTCCCAAGTCAGTCCACATACAGCATTAATGTGCTTTAATGCCTGCATGTGTAGATGCTGGCCTATGCCCAGTTACTACGCAGTAACTTCAACACTGTGTAAATGCACGTTTAGACACACACCCTGTACCTTGAGTAATCCCATGCCTGGTGAAGCCTGCCAACATGGGGTTGTTCAAAGTCCTCAAAGCACCCACAGCACATGCATCGTGTGGCGAACCCAACCCATGGAATCCCCAATTATTGTTATCCACCCACCTCTGAATCCCAGGGCAGAACAACACATTCTGCGTGCTGACTGCCCTGCCGGACTCTGGAGCTGTGGGTAATTTCATGGATGAGACCATGAGATGAAGACTATAAATTGCTTTAAGGCAGAGATGCAAACCTGAATCCATAGAGACCACAGAAGGCTTGCTGGTGGCTTCAGGACCAATGGAATAGGCGACCATCATCCTCGAGATGCATCTGCTTAGTCATATCCTTTGGAAATATTCACTCTCTGTTCTACAGCTAGATTCTGGGGTTTCCCTGGCTCACTCACCACAACTCACTAATTAGGTAGAAAGGCCTGGAGGTGCATTTGAACTCAGACCGCTGCTGACAACATTGTTTGAAGAACAGGGGGACAGAGCTCTTGGTGCGATCCAAGCCACCCTGCTGCACCCCCCAGTTGGAGTTACCACCTCCAGAACCAGAAACCCTTTTGCCCAGGAGATACTAGGTGTTCACAGATGTCTTCAAAAACAAAAATGCAGGGCCTAGAAGATTCCATCCTGGAAAAGATTAGGAGCTGGAAGAAGGAGAAGATCAGCCATAGAGTTGAGAGAGAACCATCTTCTATCACTCACAGGAAATTAAGGAAGAGGTGTTATTAAAAAGACACAGGCAGATCTCACCAGCTGCACTGTAGGCATCACTCCAGAACTAGGAGTCACTTGAGTTTTGACCAGTTTAAAAGTTTCCCCTCCATTACACATTGGCAGGTCACTACCAGTGCAATTACCAAGTATAGAGGAGCAAAGCTGCTCCAAACCAAAAGTTGCTTCGGCACCACCCTGACCCAGTTTCAAGAACTGTAAACTGCACGCAAGCAAACTCACTTTCTTTTTCCTCCATACTGTAGTGGGTTACATCTATGCATAACAGCAGTAAATGTTTTGGTGCACATGTAGCCACCCTGAGAAGTCAGATGGAATCAAGATTTTGGCAAGAGATTCAGTGTGCAGAAGAGAAGTTGAACTAAATCTACAATTCTAGGCATCTCTGCTGTCCAATTGCTGCACCGTTACTTTTAACCTTTTGACTTCTTGCACCTGGCCAGTCAAAGTCAGTCAGTCCAATACCCAGCTGGCAAACCTGACTGCTCTGTATTTGGCTGCTATAGCATACGGCATATGCTTTTGCCTGGATAAGATGTGTCATTGTGTCTGTTGGTGATTTGGAGTTTCATTCTGCACCTTTTTTTATCTAGGTCATCAGAAATGTTTTTGTTCCATGGGCAATCCAAAAAAGTCAGCAGCTCTTCATTCTGAAACAGAAAAAAAATGAAATAAAGGTTTTTCTAATGCCAGAATTAGCTATGACAGACATTTGGTTTTCCTGTTAAGGGAAAATGGTCTGTTAAAAATAAAGGGCCTCAGGAACACTGTTTCACTGTAATTGGTTACACAAGTTTAATAGCGAGAAATGGTTTCAATATTACATTTTCAATTTAAATAATAAAACCATATGTTCGTGGGATCGCATCATAAGGAGATAATTCAGTGCAGGGAACTGTTACTTTGTTTTGGAATTAGATTAAGTCATAAATAAATACTACTTTGTCTTTAGGTTAGAAAGGCATTCCCATCCAGCCAGCCTCTTAAGACATTTTCCACCTGTTAAAGGACGTGTAGTATTGGGAGTCTTTCATAACAGTGGAAACTGGCTCAAACTTTCAACGGGTTTTTTAAAAAATAAACTAACATTGATTTATGAGTTGAACTAAGACAGGGAACATGTAAGCAAATAAAAACAATGAACTGAGAAAAAAGCAAATATACTGTTGATTTGGCACCATATGAATCATGCAGGCAGATCCAAAAGGAATAGGGAGACTAAGCTACAGAGTGATGGATTGGGAATGGGGATCTGATCCCTAAGTAATGAAATGTGAGGGGGTCTTGCCTTATGCTATTGACCCAGAGGTAGCCTGGAGGAAAGTGATTCCTTCTGACTACACGGTGTTAGTTAAGCCAATCCCCTGGGCTCAAATATCAGCTATTAAAATAAATTCAGGAGACAGAGGAAGTGATGTTTATAAGTTGGAAGTTTGAGCTGCTTTTTAAACAATTGTGGATCTACAGATTCTAAAATGGAAATGTGATACATTGGGAAGAGGGCAAAAGGAAATGAGAAGAGGGTAAACTAGGGGTGAGGTGTTAGAGAGCATGGAATCTGGAGGAAAAAAATTGTCCTTGTCTTGTTCCTTTTTCAGGAGACAAGAGAAAGGAAGAGGCAAGATTTCCTGCTTAAGGCTAAATTTTGACGGCCTCCCTGCTGCTGAGTGTCATCTTGCTCCATCAGCCTACTCCCAGAATACAGAGCCACACAGAACATACCTCATGTGGCTCTCAGATATGAGCCAAAATGCTTTGCTCTATAAAACACAGTCACTGTGATTCGGGATACATTATAATGCAAAGGTGGCTTGTCAAAATTCATTACTAATATTGGTCGTTTTTTTCCCAATAGAAGTTTTAATTCAGAGAATGTCATTTCACTGACATTATGCCTTCCCATTGGAAAGTGCTGATTTAAATTAAATCACATTTGTGAAAAAATACAGAAACCTTATTTCTTTCAAAATCTGTTTTATTTAATGTTACAGAATTCAAACATTAAAGAGTCAAAAATCAAACTCTTCTGGCTTGATTGATGCAAAGTAGTTCAACTGACCCTAAACTGTTTTTTTCTTGGAAATTTCATAGGGAATTTCAGAATACCTTGCCTTTTCTGTCTGCTTGACTTAAAAAACAAATCTTGAAAAGGCAGAACTTCTCATGGAATAGCAATTTGAGTTCTGAAGAGCTCTGCTGCTGATGGAATGGACAGCATTTATTGATACAAGTATTTTAGAAATGTGTAGGTCTAATTTGGAAAGCAGCCTGGTCCACTGGATAGAGTGATAGTCTAGAATCAAGAGGCCTGGATTCTAGTCTCCCCTACGCCGTGAGCCTGCTGTATTAAGTTAGGCATATTACTCCATCTCCCTTAATCCTCCCATTGTCACTCTTTGGGACAGGAACTGTGTATGCATACACCCACATGCACCCATGGCATAATGAAACACTAGTTTGCTTTGGATCTCTGGGTGTTGGTGTAAAATGGAACGTAATAAATAATATAAGTAAGAAGCATCATTAGTTTCACTTCACTTGGAGGTAAAGTTGCTTTAACACGTTTAGACAAACGGAAAACGAATAGTTATGCTAAACAGAGAAAAGTGAGACAGGTTTGATTTGCTTGCATTTTTTGTTGACAAACAATATTTTTTTCCTACTTAGCAGACTTTGCATTATCAAATAACTTTGTGTTGGCCAGAGAAACATTAGAGCTTTGACCCTTACTGATGGCACTTTGAAGACACCACAGAAGATTTTGGTCCATCCAGTCCATCCAGAGGAAGGTGACTGGTAATTGGTTCTTGCTTATAGAAAGGTGACACCGTGGGAAGGAGAAAGTAGATTATGTGGAGGAACAGGGTGTTCTTTACATAAATGCATTAAATTACTATCTAAGCTCTGGACCTTGGAGGTTCCCTCAATATGAGAGTTAAGTGATTTGGTTATAGCGAGGCTAATTTATTGGTCTTGGTATTAGTGCTAGTCAATGTATTGTCTAGAGACCTAAGTCTGGATCAGGACCTCCTGTGTTTTTATATGTAGGGAGGGGTTTTCAAAAGTGATTGGTAGCCTGTTCAATGCTTGACCACCCTCGCAGTCAGAAAGTTCCTCCTACTCTCCAACCTAAATTTCCCGTGTTGAAGCTTGAGGTCATTGCTCCTAGTTAGAGCTCCATCCCCTCTGTAGTCTCCCTTCAGGTATTTGAAGATGGTTACTAAACTCCCCACATTCTTCTCTTCTCCAGGCTAAATAACTCTAGCTCTTTCAGCTTTTGCTCGTAAGTCTTGCCTCCCATGACCCTAAGTATTTTTGTTGCACTGCACTGGACTCTTTCCAAAAACCATCCACATCCTTCTTGAAGTGTGGGGCGCAAAATGGGCACTGTACTCCAGGTGAGGCCTCACCAGAGGTCTGGATAGAGTGTAAGAATCATTTGCAAATGACACTACTGCTATTACAACCCAGTATGCTATTGGCTTTTTATTGCAACAGGAGCAAACTGTTGGTTCCCATTCAGGTTACGGCTTATTGTAACCCCCAGGTCCTTCTCTGAAGTACTGAATGCTATTAAGTCATTTCCCAGTCTGTATTTGTCCATGCAAACCATTTCTCCAGTCCATGCAGAATTATCCTGGATCCTAGCTTTACCCTCCAAAGCATCTGCTACTCCACACAACTTGGCATCATCTGAAAATGTATGGACAGTCATCTAAAAATGGTGAAGATCATTTAACTGAACACTGGTTATATCTCAGAGAAAAATTCCTATAGGTCCACTTGTTTAGATTTCTTATGCCCTGGTTTGGCTTTCTCCTTCAATATGAGCAGTTCAGTGTGAAATTCAAAACTGTATTGCATTCATCTCCTTTGTCTTTATTTAGTTTAAAAACAGGATTGATTCTTGGCACTTTCAAACCTACATGTGTGGGAGGTGGTGGACAAGGTGGGAGATTCTGGTACATAGTTTTTCAAAGAGTTTGAAAGGCAATGAAATCAGATCCTGGGCTTTCAATGACAACTTGACAAGTCAATTACCCCATTAGGATTTGACAATGACCCTGATAGTAGAAATGATCTATTTCCTTGGCTTTAATTTATCACAAGTTTCTATGTAGCTGCTCAGTAGCATAAACCTAAAATGTTGGTCTAACAGATACACACAAAGAGCAGGACATTTTAGCTATGGCAAAACTTATAGACCAAAAATAAAGACGTGCTATTTAGGAACAATTGTATGACTTATATGGAATTTGATATCTGGTACACCTAATGCGTTAGATTGAATAACATTGCTCTATATTGATAACACTGTATAGCCATGTTTGTCTTTTCATGTCTTAATAATTTTCTTTATCATATATTGTTATATATTCTCAGGCATTCATAATGACAGCTGATCAAAAATGAATTACAGACCAAGTTTGTGAAGATTTTTTCAAATTAAATCATATAAATATCTTCCTGTGGAATTCGGGACCATTTTTTACAGAAGAGAGGTATTTTGCCTTTATGATGCTTCAGACATCTAGTCATGGAGAATAAGTGAGGGATCATTAAAAAGGAGGAAAAATGAATTCAGAAGAATGTAGATGGACATTTTTCAATTTGTTGTCAGAATTCAATATTTGAATGAAAATTCTTATTGAAATCTTAACATTGAAAACACAAGCATAAACACTACGTGCCGCCCCTAGGATTCCTTTTACCAGAGACCCCCAAGGATTGACAGGGCCCCTATGGTCCGATTTGGTAGCAAGTGAACTTTTAATAGTAACCCCTAGGCGTATTACAAGTATTCTTCCTCGCTATCGCACCTGGCAAGAGGTTCCTTCAGGCATTACAGCAGCGACCATTGGTGGTACTGGCCTCAGATCCTCTGCTGGGTGTGGGGGATGTTAGTTTCCAGGGTCCTTGGTGTTCAGACAAGAAGTCCTGTCTCCCAAGGGTGGCAACACAAGACACACGTGCGTTCCTTTGTTTGCCCATCGCTTTTGTAACTTCTCTCATCCCAAATTGTCCAATCGCTTGGCTCTTTGCCCAGCATATGGTACACCCATCCCCTAGCACTGTGCCAGCCATGTTCCTTATAGGGAAACTGCTGTCCCTTGCTCGCCTACTGCCCAGTCACAGCAGTCGCATCTCCCAGCATTGCAGAAGGCGCTTTGCTCAATTTTGTTGCTTAGTTCTGGGAAAGCCTGGACTATGGCTAAGAGCCTTAGCATAACTCAGTTTGTTGGCTGCAATATGAAATAGCCAGTTTTAGAGCTGGTAAAAAACAAAGGAATTTTATTTCTAAATTTTTATCCATCTTGAAAATGTGAATAAAAAATCACTGAAAAATCAAAGTTCAGAAAATGTCAACCACACCATATTATTTAGGTCACACGTTACGGCTATATTTAAGCTGCACACTTAAGCCAGTTAATTAATACTTAGATGTGAGCTTCAAGGGTAGCTTAACCTGGGTGAGAACATTCCCACAGCAAATCCTTACCCGCATCACTATGTTCTCACTGTCTGTACACTGACCCATGCACTCTGAGACATGGTGAGATGGTTTAGTCAGGGATGATCCTGTTTTGAGCAGGGGGTTACACTAAGGTCTGGGACAGAAGGTCCATAAACCAATTTGACCTAAATCAGTTAAGTCTGATGCTACATTCAACCAGGTTTATCTCAAACCATTTTTAGACATTTTGAAAGTGGTTTATGTGCACTAAGCTTCTGTTCTGTTACAGGTTTAACCCAGTTTCTGATTACTTAAGCTGGTTTGTGTGTAAGTTTTATCCCTAGCCTAAATGATCTCCTGATGTCCCTTCCAGTCCTCCCATTTGCTGAATCTGTGATTCTAGATCTTACTATACTTTGTGCCAAGATGCTCTAGGACTTTTGCAGTCAGTTGTATAGAATCTGAGAGAACGTATCTTTCTTTTTGGGAGAATTTTAGGTAGGATATTGGAAGACAGTCCACACTTGAAGGATTTAGCCAGCATCCTCACTGCAAAGTAGGTGGGTTCTGGTCTAAATTAAGATGAGGCCCAGGTTCTGATGTGCCCTAACCCCAGTCACCGCCAAACCCAGGTGAGAGGCTTTTCTGTCTCAGCACAAAGGAAAATAAAGCTGAAGCTAACAATGCAGTGTAGATATAATGTAGGAAAATAAATAGCCAAGAAGCAAAACTTGCTAGCTAGTGAACTGCTCATGAATGGATATGTTTCCATATAGCGTTCATCGAATACTTTTGAATAGCAAACACATTCATAAGCATGTAAGTAATTAGCAAACAGAAAAAGACTAAATGCATTAGTTACATTTATTGCAACTGCAAACAGCAACGTATATTCTTTTGAACAAATGCATAAAATACAAGATTGGTATTTTAACAACCCTTGGAGCAGCAGGACACAAACTACCATTGTCCCCCTGCTTTACCTATGCCAGGTTAGATACCTGACCTGCACCCATGTCGGGTCAGGTTAGGTGTGATAGGATTGATTGTGTAGTTTTAGTAATAGGTTAGACAAGGATTTGCATGGAATGCATTGCATAAGAATGATCCTGGGGTTGAAATGGATGACCTCCAATGGTCCCTTCCCGCCCTACTTTTCTATGATTCTATAATTCTGTCATAGCTGCCTCTGCTGCAGAAAAAAGCATTATTTTAAAAATCATATTTGATATTCATGCTTTTGCTTGCGAAGTGTTTATTCTGTGGTGCCCACCATTGTAGTATCTGATACCCTCAACAAGCAATTTCCCTTCAAAATGCCTTCGAGAGGTAAGGGAGTTTTACTACCTACATGTTACAGATGGGGAACTGAACCACAAGAAAAGTAAGTGATTTGCCCAGGGGCACACAGGAAGTCTGTCAGAGCCAAGATCTGAACCCTCTCCCAAGCTTAAGTCTTATAACCATGAAGACACCCTTCTATTAGCTTCTAGCCAAACTAAAATCCATTGGTATAGAAATGTCTCCCTTAAAATGAATGGTGAAGTGACCAGGAAGTTTATCTAAACTTCAGAAGCAGGTTAATATGAAATTACTCCTTGTACTGAGTCATTGGATTGGCTCTTTTAGCATAACCCAGAGCACTGTGAACACTCACTCCCTTGTGGGGTTACTTCATTAGTCTGTTCATATAGATCAATCAGCCCTTGTAGCTATCTGTTGCAAAATCTTGTCAATATTGCTTACCATGAGGAACAGGCATGGATTGGACTTGTGCAAACAACAAAGGAAAAACAAGCAAAAAGTTAGTGATGAGTGGATCTCATTAGGTTTGGAGGTTTAGTTTGGCTAAGCATCTAAAAGCTGCTTATCTGAAATGCATCCAGAGCTCTGTTTTAGGTCCCCAGTGGCTTTTAGGAAGCAGCATTTGCTATTTTTACATGACAGACAGCAGCAATCTACAAGCAGCCATCAGAAGGTTGATAATTATTTTTATGAAGCCCTCATCACTGGACAGGATGTTTGTAACCACATCTATGTGGTAATTCTGATAAAGGATGGCGGTGGTAAGCATCCAAAACTGTTTGCATGTCACCTTTTATTCTCATGTTGTTCCTAATGTCATTTTGGAGATGTATGTTTTGGGAAATCAGCTAATTCCGATATCCTGAAAAGTCATCCTTCCTTTTATAACTGAATTGGTTTACCTGTGAGCATAGTACATGTACTGCTGAAGCAGAAGTAGTCATTAAATAAAATGACAGAAGACAGCAAGAGTCATTATGGTGCTGCAATTTTTAAGGGCGTTAAAAACAAGTCGGACCTATCAGTATTGACTTTGAGTAACTATACACACAAAAAAGCTGCAGGATTTATATATTCATTGGTGCACCTTCACTCTGTTTTCTTCTTTGAAAATGGGGGTGATTATGAATGCTCCATTCGTGCCCAGACTGGAATGGACCATGGGAGGTTTTGCTTTCCCCTTTACGGGGGTGTTGCCTTCTTCATGGGATCTCGTGAGAACGTATTAACAACCTTTGCAGCAGCAGAACATTGGCCCCCATGGTCCTCCCGCTTTACCTGTGGCAGGTCTTGGGTTTTATGTCAGGGTTGACTGTAGTTTTGCTAAGAGGTTAAACAATAGATTTATATAGGATCGTTTGCCTCAGGCAGAGAGTGGACTAGACTTATGGAGGTCTCTTGCAGCCCTACTTCTCTATGATTATATCACTGAGCAAAGTCTCAACTCAACCAAGTGTTTAAACCCGTCTAACTGTGTGCATATGCTTTAGTCCCTGTTGAGCAAAGCACTGAAAGGAGATACGCTTTACTTGGGCATGTGCTAACATCCATGTCTAATCAACAAAGCACTTAGCCACGTGTTTAACTTTAAGCACATGGAAATGAAGTATGTTTAAAACATTGTGTTTTGCTGTAGTAAATTCATATATTGGGGATTTGCTGAATTGGATCTTAAGCACATAGTAGGGTAGGGCTGATTATCAAAATGATCAACAAAGTCCTACTTCTCAGTGTTTTGTCCCGCAGTTTGTCTCCAGTTAAGAAGAGTGTGTACGTGCTCATGTGCTTGTTCACAACCTATACCAAAGACTATATAAACTCCAGATTGAGACTTCTATCCCTTACAGTCCATGGTTTGTGTTTGAAGGACTTTTGCAAATTTCTGTACCTGTGAATGGGAGGAAATAATTTATTTTGCACCCTAAACTTTTTTGTATAATATTATACTGTTCCTTGTTAATAGCAAGATCTTAATCAACACTTTCTATCATGACTGCTTAAAGCCAGGCAGTCAACTAAGCTGGTTGAAAAAGATGACAAAGTTTTTTTTCAGAAATGTTCACAAAAGATTTCAACAGGTATTTTTAAATCTAGAGAAATGTCACTCAATGTTATGACATTGTTAGGTTGGACATTAGGAAACACTACTTCACAGTTAGGGTGGCTAGGATGTGGAACCGGCTTCCTAGGGAAGTTGTTCTTGCTCCTACCTTGGGTGTCTTTATTAGAGCAGCAGAATCCATATCTGAGACCAGGCAATGACCCCATTGATCACACTGGGTGTGTCTACATGAGATGCTGACTGCACAGTAGCTAAATAATACTGTGCAGTAGCGCATCACAGCGTGGACAGTACTAATATGCTACTGCGCGGTATTACCAGGCTACCGTGCAGTAGTGTCACTTAAAAGATTTTTGCTGGTGCTACTGCTCAATAACTCCAGTTACTGCACATTTATTTAGTGCTTGTATATGTGATTACCATGCATTTATTTAGTAGTTGCTAATATAAGTACTAAATAAATGTGCAGTAAGCACTGCACAGTAGCATCTCATGTAGATGCGCCCTCTGAGAGGAGTTACCCAGCTCTTTTGATTGACATCCATACTAAAATGAGGCACCAGAGACTGGTCCTGTTTCAAAGTGGCCTGCTTTTCAGTGAGTTGCAGCACTATCTTCAATGCAATATGGCACCATTGAAAATCACTGGTATAGGTGCTTGGGTATAGATTTCTATTCATAATATTTCCAGTCTCCCACTTTGAACATTTTTGCTGAGAGTTTCAAAAAAGGCTTGAATTGACTTGGGTGTGAGTCACTTAAGACTTTGGAAACCCCAGCCTAAATTTATTCCCTACTTCAGCAAAAGTGCCTACAACAAGATGTCCTTCTCTGTAAAGCATGTCCTGTAACTAGCTCTGGCAAATCAAGAGACATTGTAATGCTATTTGATAATCTCTTTCCCTCAACTTTAACCACACCATAAGGGTTAAACTGTGACAGGCAGATCCACTGAGTTTAGAAAGAAAGTATGTTGTCCAAGAGTCTGGGCTGCAGAGTATGTATGGTTTGTGAAATTTTGTAAAGTATCAGTGGTTCCAGTGCTGATGCAGAGTGTGTGCACAGGGGTGCACATGCGCTCCCTGAGAGTGCTGGTGCACCCCCCTGGATGGCTGCACTTGCCTCTTAGGCGATGGGCAGGGAGGGCAGGCGGGAGCGCCAGTGCCCCCCCTACAAGCTCCGCCTGATTATTGTGATCTCTACAGCTGCTTCCAGGAGTGACTGCAACCGCTTCTGGGAGCAGCTGCAACGTTCAGCTGGCACTTGCTCCCGGAAGTGGCTGCGGCGATCACAGTGGTTGGCCACAGCTGAACTGGTTGCCACGTGCCCCCCGCGACTAAGGAGGCACCAGTCGCCCATGAGTGGTTCCAGTATCATGGCTGTTTTGAAAGGATCTAGTCTTAAGTGTGGGGATATGCAGGTGAGTGTGTGTGTGTGTTATATATAGCATACACACACACACATACATACACATGCCCACACACATACATCCACACACACACAAATATACTTACAAACACACATATTATACATACAGACACTGCACACTCCTTACTAATTTCTTTGTACAGGGTTACACGCGGCAGTTCTAGGTATTAAAAACCTGCTTATGATAAATGTGCTGTTATGTTGGCTGCAGAATTTTATTTTGAGGATATCAGTTGGATTCTTATTATGAAAGCCGAAAATTGGAGTTACAGCTGGTGACTGATGCATGTGATGGTATCACTGCAAGGGATTCCAGCTTCCTGACGCTTTTCAATTAACTCGGTGCACTTTCCTTCAGGTGCTATGCGCTTAATTTTTTTTCAGCACGCGCCTGCTTCCAAGCTGTAAATCAGCGAGGAGGTTATTGTATTTTTGTAGGAGCCCTTTTGCCAGTAAAATGAAACAGTAAATAATAAACCCCATGGAGATTTATATAGCATGAGTTGTTGAAATGGTTGCTTTCCCTTTCCTATGCTCTTTCAGAAAGGCAGGTTAAAAATAGCTGGAAATTTACAAGAGCCTAAAACCAAATCTGAAAAGTACAACCTCAGCAACTTATTGGGCCGGCCTAGTGAACACCAGATTTACTGTTTGCAATTTCTTCAACTTGTTCAGTCATTTTTATTTTTTTTTCAAATGCCCCTTCCTCCCCAAGTTGATGACAGGGCTTGGCAAAAACATCTGTGCAAATAAAGCAAGGGAAAGGGAAGGGGAACCTTGGCATAAAGCCTTGTGTGTCTGTTATGGATGAAAGCACCCCCTCCTCTACCACCCCAAGGCCTCATGGGGTATAATTTGTCATATGGCATAGCAGGAGTTTATCATCAGTCACATTGTTATTACGCTTGTTATCGCTGTTGTGTTGATGGGGCCTACAGAACTTGGGGGCCTCTGCCAGGGTTTAAGACCCAACTGGGTA
This sequence comes from Caiman crocodilus, assembly GCA_030014935.1. Classification (NCBI taxonomy): domain Eukaryota; kingdom Metazoa; phylum Chordata; order Crocodylia; family Alligatoridae; genus Caiman; species Caiman crocodilus. The sequence continues at coordinate 103,418,104 of JAGPOW010003648.1, forward strand.
CCATGGGTAAAAAAATTAAATAGTATGCAAGTGACTCTAGGACCTAAGATGCATTTTTGGAAGTGTCTTAGGAACTTTGGCCCAGATCCCCAAAAGATCTTTACTGATGTGCTGCTCAGCAATGTCCCGCCTAAAGTTAAGTTGCCCCACACCAGATGCCTCAGTGTCCCATACATACAGGTTGGCATATATGTACATTGGCTTCACGCTGCTCTTGCAACTATCACTGAAAAGTCAGCTCACCCACCTGGGCCTGCTCTTCTTACTCAAGACCAAACCCAGGACTTGAGAGTGGCAGGGGGGTGGAAACCACAGAACGTCCTCACCAACTCGGTTCTTGGTTCCTAGCCCACCGAGCAAGGATATGTAATGAAACCACAGGAAATGCTGAAGAGAGGGGCGGGTTCAAAATGCCATCTCTTCTTCTGAGTGAAGCACTTAACTTTAGCCCTGAAACAGGTGCCTAAGTGAGACTGCAATTCACATCTCTTCCTGCAGTGAGGCACCTAAGTCCCTCCTTTGGGTACGGTGACTGACTCACTCTCCTCTCCTGAAACACTACCAGAGGAAGTAATGTGTGCTCCCTTTTATATAGCAACCTAGCGGTTCAAGCACTGTGTTTGATAGCTCAGAGCATGCCTGACATACATTGAAAGCATTGAGTTCACCACAAAGCACAAGAAACTGGCTGTGAGACCCTATTACTAACCACTAGGCTCTTAGGCAGGCAGCAGGGTGTGGGTAGGAGAGCCAGGCTCCATACTCCGCTCTGCTGCAGCAGCTTCCGCCTCCCGTGGGTGGCAGCTGAGGCTCAGGCACTGCTGTGGGGACAGGGGGCTGTGCCCCAGGTCCCTGGCCCCATAGCCCTGGATGCTGCCCCTCCTCCTGGCAGGGCTAGGGGTGGGGGACAGAGGGTCATGGGGGAGTGAGGGGCACAAGCAGGGCTGGGGGGCTGTGGCTTGGAAGTCATGGGCCTGGGCCTGTGTTCTGTGAGCTAAGGGTGCAGAAGGAGCTGTTATACTCTAGGGTAAAAAACCCCAAATCAAATATCAAAATGTATAGGCACCTAGAATGTATTTTATTGTATTAATCAGGGCACTGGTAGGCTTCCAAACGGCTTTAAAATTGTAAACATATAAAAATCCATTGTGTTCCACCGATACCTATCTATATAGTGGCGTTTCATTTTAATAATGGATTTTGGCTTTCTAATCAGAGAATTTACAATTTTTCAGGGAAAAATGGATGCCCTGCTAATCAGGATTATTTTTTGTAATTTAGGCAAGCAAATTGTGCTTTCATCTCACATAGTTACCTGGCTTAGCAGGATTCTGGCCCCAAACCAGATTTTCAAAAGAAAAAAGAATTGAAATCTCTTTGGGCATGTCTACACGTGGGCCCCACTGTGCAGTTGGTACTGTGCAGTCATTATTTAGCACTTGTTTTAGCAAGTACTGAATAAGTGTGCAGTACCTGCCAGTACCTGCCAGTATTGCACAGCCTGGTGATGCATGGGTCGTTTCTGACCCTACTGCACAGTACCAATGAGCTACTGCACTGCAGCTTATTGCTACTGCCCAGTAGTGGAAGCATCATGCATAGTTAGTGCCCACCAATGCTACATATTGTGTAGATGTGCCCACTGAAAATCTCCGTCACTTTTGAAAATGGGTCTTACAATCATACAATCTTGTCACTTAAGTGCTTTCAGCAATGTGACCCTGGGTCTATCTGTAATAATAAAAGAAGCTTTCCCCCTACCTCACCCACCTCCCAGAGCATTTCGTCCAAGGCTCATGCATCCGCTAGACTAAAGAGCTGAGCATGTGTGTGAGTCTTTTCAAGGTTGGAGGCTTATGATGTAATAAGAAACATTGGGTGAATACACCACAAAGGAGAAACCCTAGGTGCACAGACAGAAGTGACAGTCTGTCCCTGACCGGGCTCCTGAAAGTGCTTTACAGCCAAGACCAATAGGAAGTGCACATCTTCAGAACACTTTAAAGGGGCATTCATTGTGTGAAGGTTGAGATGAAGACGCTCCAAAACATAGTGGCTTCAGTAACTTCTGACTGTGCCATTTCTCAGCCCTGGCGCTGCCTTCAGAATAGAAGGGGGGAAGGGGAGTAGAGGGAGCTCCTTCTGGGGGTTCTCCAGCAAACAGCCAGCAACTGCATTCCCCACCCCCTGGACTCAATAGCATGCTTTTGGTGGGGCGGGGGGATCATTGTAACTCATCAAGCTTCCTGCAAAGCGCCATGAGTTGCAATGGGGAGCTGCATTTCTGTCTGCGCCCTGACTGCCAGTGAGACAGTTTTGAACAGCACAACAGAAAACAGGTACTGGGGGAGGCTGCCAGGTGGTTCTTCAACTAGGATGAAGGGCTGATATGTTCTGTACTGTCCCTAAGCATATGTCTTGTTTTAGCTTTGCCTGATACATCTGTCTGATAAGTGCACCACTGACAACATCAGGATTTGGCTGCCAGCACTTTCCATTTGGAGACATGCACTGAGGCCCCATGTTAGCTGAAGTTCATGCACTTAGGGATGGATAGGGACTGAGAGCTCTAAGACGAAGTTTACCCTTCTGCCCCCACTAACAGTGTCAAATACTAACATGCACCTTTTGCTTTGGTGGCATATGATGTAATCCAGTCATTTATTATTTCACACAGCCAAGATGCCCTCTTATCCCTATTGACTCTCTCTCTCTCTCTCTGCGAACTGCCTGATTCCCTGAGAACAAGAACAAGCCGGATCTCCTTCTGAATCATTTCTGACTCATGGCCTCAACAAGAAAACACCAGATGCCCACACGCCTTGGGACTGGCTTCTTTATCGTCCTTCCAAAACCCCTCGAGGTCTGGCAATAAACTACAGAAACCCCAATAATTGCATCATCCCCTGTTCCCTGCTGAGGCCTCTGCAGCATAATATGACACACAATTCACAAAGTCCAACTTTCGGTTCAAATCAACATCTTTATTTTTTACAATGATCAGCAACCAGTTTCCTATTCACCCACTCCATATGGAGCACAGTCATGTCAAGGATGAATAATACATTGCAGCTTCACTCCTTTAACCTTGCCTCTCCTGCACTATGGTACCGCATTGCGGAGTACACACCATTCTTCTAAAACACTTCGTTTTAAAACTCTTTGGAGCTGATCCGGCCAGCATTGGTGCAGAGGGATGTGACTATATAGCTGCTTAGGATCTGATTATCTTTTTCCCTGTGAAAATGTTTTGCAGAAGCTGCTTGGTCTACATTTTTCTGCAATGTTTTTCATTTTTACTTTTAATTAAAGTAATGGGAAATTATTTTAGTTTGGTTTCTTTTCCAGCAAGTAAAAAAATTAAGAGGGAAAACTAAAAAACTTTAGTTTTTCAGCTCAAAAAAAAAAATTATGGTATTTTTCCAACATATTTTTTTTTTCCCCTGGGGAAAATAAACTGTAAAAATACCTGTTGGGTCAAAACTCCAGTTTTCTGTCATCAGGAAAAAGTTCCTACAGCAATTTGTCAACCAGCTCCATAAGATCTGACCTTCTCCTTTGTGACACATTCTTCCTTGTGCAGTGGTTCCCATTGTGTCTAAATGTTGGCAGCCAGAACTTTTTTGAGAACCAGGACCTATATTTGCTGCAAATTTTCAAAATAAGAATGGAAGCTAACATAAATAATAATGCATATTTTAATGAGCTGTCCCCTCCCTGGATGCTTGCATGTAACTCCCCTATTTCTGTCATATAAAAGTATGGATGAGATTTCCAGAAGCATTTGTTACTGGCCCGACTTTGCTCTCACTGCAGTCAATGGGAGTTTTACTATTGATTTTAATAGAAGCAGAGCTAAGCCAACATTGAGTGCTTTTGAAAACCACACCCTAAATATGCTCCAGACCCCACACACATTTTTTTACTTTCATGGCATGGAATTTGTTTTCAGTGTATTCCATGCGCCTTGATGCCTAGGCATAATGGAAGGAACGAAGGAGGGAGTTCAACATTTCTTCTGTTCTGGCTTGGCTGTGTGGGTCACAAAGCTTTTCAATCAATCAAATGTCAAAGGCAATCACACAAGTAGTCCCTCTGAAGTGAAGACAACACAGGGGGCAGGAAGGAAGATGGGCTGAGAACTCCCTCACTCTCTTTACTGTCATCACAGTGGTGCTAACTCCCTGTTTTCTTCCCCAGAAAACTCCAAATAATAAAGATCTGGCTGAAAACCCAGCATTTTTTCATGCTTTGACTTGAAAATATTTGGGTTTCAGCTTCCAAAAAACAAAAAAATTAATGCCTTGAGTTTTCAAGCTATGCCTGTACTACCTCCATGCCAAGTCTGGGACCAGGGCAGATAAACAAGCCCTGCCCACTCTCTCCTCATCTGCCCATACCTGGCAACTCAGTGGAGCACAGGGCTTGGAGAGGGTCTGAGCACACCAGTCACCGTCAGGCTTAGGCTGTCTCTCAGGAGCAGCTGGGGCTAGTTTCTTGGCAGCCATTCTCAGATTGGCTGGGTGATAGTACAGGCATAGTTTCAGCTTCTTCCTGCAAAACTGATTTTTTTTTCTTTCTCTAGTCTTTTTTTTTTTTTTTCCTGAAAGCAAACCCATTTTCCAGTTTAGGTTTATGCTGACCAAATCCCAAGTGCCGTGCTGAAAGTCTACTGGGAAAGCAGCTGTCATAGAGAAAAGTGGCTATGAGTTCTCTGCTGCAGGGTAATTTGCAGGGAATCAGCGAGTGGATGGATTCATTATATTCATCAGGTGGGGCTTTTGGTGGATGCTAAAAATGCTTCCCACCAGCAGGAGCACAAACTAGAGAACGGCAGACATTTCAATTGCCATATCCCAGAGATGAAGTCCCCTGGAAAGACACCCAAATCTGTCTCCCTGTTTGGGAAGGGAAGGCCTTTTTGCATTGCCATGTCTCACCTGGGGTGAATCTGGCCCACAGACTGTTGCTGGTGTTGATCCCGATCTCCCAAATGCTTTTGCATATTCTAGCTAATAAATGTCCACAAATGTTTTGAATTTCTGCGTTCATTGGGGCTTAGGTTATTTGTCAGGCCCAAAGAAGTCTTCTGCAATAAACCAGCAGCTGTCTGCAAAGAGCGAGGAGACATTTGTTGCAGTTAGCCCAGACTGCTGTCAGCAAGCAGGCCCCTGACCAGTCCTAGTAAATGTTTTATTGATTTAATATTAAATTAACTGCCTGGGCATAAGGAGTGCATTATTTTTAATGACATTCTGATATTAGGGATTGCAGTTTGCTAGAATGCACCTGTAAAATTAGTAGTCCATAGTATTCTGCTGCAGCTATAAAATCTAATTCTCTTTATGTGGAGCTTTCAAGAGCTTGACATGGGTAATGTTACATGATTTCAGTCTGCAGCCTATCTGATGGCCAAGCTAGGTTTTCCTATAAATGGAGGGAATTCTGCATTCTCTAAGGCTAACACACTCTTCTTACTCATGAAATTATCTAGACTATCATTGCAGTGTTTAGCACAGGTGGCTTAAGGGGGGCATAATCCAGGAGATAGGAAACTGGGCAATAGCCAGTGCTATTCTTCACTATGCTGGCCAGCTCTAGGAAATAGTAATACTGGCTAGCTCCTACGTACCACTTTTTACTCTTAGATCTCAAAGCACTTTGCAAAGTTATTTGCCGTTCCAAAATAGTGGTTTTAAAAAGCTCCTTTTGGCCCAAACTTAACATTTTGTTCACCCTGACTGTTTCATCAAAATTCAGGATTTTTTTGAGCTTTCTCAGTTTCGTAAGATACATGTCATTCAAAAATGCCGCGTCACTCAGAAGCAAAACATCAGAATGTTTCACTTCAAAAACATTGTAAGGAAGCACATTGACGTTTTCTGAATCAGTTTCGCATGTTTTGAGCAAACTAATTTTGCTGAAATCAATAGGCAATCCATGACATTTTCTGCCAACCTGAATCTGCAAGTTTCAGTGCAAAAAGTTTTATGCAAGAAATTAATTAAATTCTAACAAATATGATCTAACTGTGGGAACCAAGGCACAGAGAGAGGCAAAGTGACTTGCCCAGTCTCATCCAGTAGCAGTCTGGAAAGACCACAGATCTCCTTTCTCCTGGTGCAGTATTAGTCACCTTATACTGCTTCTGCAAACCAGCACTGGAGCAACTGGAAAGGATGCATGGAGTAACCTTGCTCCTAGAGCCATTGTGTTCTTGAAAACCTGATTGTGAGTCGCTATGCCTACTTCAATCCACAGCTGCTGCAGTGAAAGTGGTGGAATTCAGAAGAGATTGGGTAGTAAAAATATTGGGACCTCAGGTATGAGATTTGCTATTTGTCAGAATAATTTCCTTTTGTGTCTGTCTTTCACTCTACTCCCTCTGAATTTTGAGTTCTTCTGTGCCGGAGTCAGCGGAGAATTTTGCTCTTTATCAACGTCATGAACTTTACCATAGTTTTACAACTGGTACTTGTTTCACTTAGAATTACTATGAGTGCACTTATGGCAGCCTCCCTAGTTTCTTAGCTGAAGTGTTAATCAGTCATTTTTATTATTATTATGATTGGAAAAATGTCACATTGGAGTTTCTGAGGGTTTGGGGTTTTTTTTTACTTTCTTAGAAATGATTAAATACTAAATCAAATAGTCCTAAATGGAATTTAGATTGACATTTTGGAGAGGTTTATTTCACATTGACTTCAGAGACATATCCTGGAGCATTAAACTTACAATGCGTCAAAACATAAGAAGAAATTGGTAAATATAAAAACATACTCTTGAGCCTTTTAATTAACTATACAACTTTATATCTTAACTGGTAAGTGCCTAAATGAGGGGAGATAGAGTTATGGGATTGTGAATTTTGCACTATTGAGTTATTATTGGTTTGAACACAAGACAGGTAAGAGAATGACACAGCCACCTAATGATCTTTTTGTGGCCTGTGTCACTGCAGGGGTGGTCTCAATAGCATTCTACTGAACAGCAACATCACATCTCAGCTGATACTCACTTGCTCACACAAGTAATCTTTCATATGCGATTACATGTTCAGCTTTGTAACTAAGCACTGCATTGTCATGTTGTCCATAGCTCAAGTTTGAGGAAAGATGGAGAACTCATTGCTTGTTTTACGCCTGTTCTGTAGGCTGAGTATATAGAATCATAAGAAAGTGGGGTATCTAATAGGACTGTGCAACGCTTTGGTCGCTGATTTGATTTGGTGGAGATTCGGCCCAATTCTGCACCTGAATCTTTAAATCCAAATCGAATCAGGAGACCCTTTAATCTCTCCAAATCGAATCAGAACCCTTCCAGTCGATTTTGAGAGATTCAGAGAGATTCGATGATTCGGACATAGACACAGCTTTAAATGTTTTTTTCTGCATTCCTCAAGGTACCAGCCATCTCATGAATGAAGAGATGCTGGGGCAGATGGAGAGTCCCATAGGACTGTGGGGTGGGGTCCTCTGCACCCTTGGCAGCGGACCTGGAAGTGGACCAGAAGCACCCAACTCGGTGACTGGTGCCTCATGGGTCTGGGGGGGCACCCAGGGTCCCCTGGCATCCAATCACTGAGCTAGTGGGACACAGGGGGATCCAACACTGAGCATTTGCCCCCTCCCCCCCCCCCGGCGCTGCACTCCTGTGGGAAGCTGCATCCACCCCACCATTGCAGCGATCATGAGCCACACCTGATACCTCAAGGTATGTAGAAAAAACATTTAAAGCTATGTCTATGTCTGAATTGCTGATTCTCCTGATTAGCATTGAATCTTCAGATTTGGATTTGGCCAGATTGAATCAGGACAGTGATCTGAGTCAACTTATTGAATCACTGTCCCCCAGTTTGGACCAAATCCAAATCGAATACACCCCATTGTGCACACCCCTAGTAGCTAATCCAGCCCCGTGCTCCAGGCAGGATCATCCTGACTAAACCATCCCAGCCAAGGGTCTGCCTAACTCTAAGGAAAGGCTTTCCACAAAGCCATTTGCCTTCTCAAAGCCTTGTTCTTTGTGTTTTTTAACCATCTCTAGTCAACCATAAAGCCATTCTTTGTCTCTCTTTCTAGCCATAAAACCATAATCTACCTCCGTGTTCAAATTCTTCCTCCAGCCTATGGATTTTTGGAACGTGTTTTCTTTCTCTGGAACTTTTTGTCCTAAACAGAATACATTGTGTTCTCATCACAAATTTTCCACAGAAATATTTAGGCTTTCTTCAGAAAATGGAAACCCCTCAAACTGACTTTTCCTCCTTGTTTTTTGGCAACTAAAAATCAAATCAGTTTCAGAATTTTTTACTTGTTTGGTCTGAAATTACAGAGAAAAGCAAAGACTTTCTGGGAAAGAAAATGTTTTGACCTACCCTACTGAAAGGACTCACTTCTGCTGTGACACAGATATGAAAACTCACAAATGATAAGAAATGCAGCCAGGGAGACTGAGCAGGCAACTGCCCTGTAACTGTCTCTCTTATGTTTAGGCTCAGGAGTGATAAAAGACTGAGGCCTATTCAACTCGATGCCTAGTGGGCTGTAGTTCTTCTTGATAGTGCTCTCACTATCCTCATCCACTCTTGCCTTGACCTCCAATATGGCTGTTACTATCTTGTGGCACAGGTCTGGTACTGGGTGCTGCAAGCTCCACCTTCTCTATGCCTAATGGGTTGCAACCATTAGTGGAGACTGATCCGCTTTGTGGCAGTCTTGACACCTAAACCCAGTCTTGCTCCAGCAACTGTCCTTTGTGCAGGAAGGTTTCTTTCCTAGTTATTACAATTTTCAGGTGATTATATAAGCAACACACATAAGACAACACTACAAATACAGCTATAGCCAATAACATTTAAGCTAAGACTTAAAATCTATGGGCATTTATACACATACATTTTCATCCCGCGACACGCTGAAGATCCTTTGCTTTGGAGCAGGCTCAATTAATTAAGTCTGCTCTGCTTGCGAGCTGATGAAAACTGCACTGCACCATGTGCAGTTGTACAAGTGATGAAATGCATATCAGCACACAGAAAATGGTGGCAGTGCACTTTTGAACTAAAGCATCTCTGATGTGTTTTAGTTCAAAAGTGCTTCACCACCGTTTTCTCAGCACTGACGTGCATGTCACCACTTACACACCTGCGCATGCCACAGAGCCGGGCTCGTTTCAAAGTGCCCACTGCTGTGGCATGTGCACAGCACATATAGGTGTATATGTGTACAAATGCCCTATATGTTTAAAAAAAAAGCCCAAGAAAATAAAACTACATTACTAGCCTTCTATTTCTTTTCCTTCCATAATAACAAGACATGTTGTTCATTCATGTGTTGCTTCCATCATTTTACAGACAGATATAGGCAGAGTACAATACAAATAACAATTTGAATCCATAATACAATGATCAGGGGGTGAGTAATAATGTGAATAAGTCCTTGGGTGAAGTTTCAATAGGTCAGTTATTCCACTAGTTGCCAGAAATACTTTCTTTGATGCTAGCATTTGGTTCCCGTAGCTCAGAGGCAGGAAAAATACGGCCCACAGGCTGGATTCATCCTGCCCACAGCTACCCCTGCAATGCCCCACACGGGGCTGAGCCTCACCCGCTCCCACCTGGGAATCCCACACCTGTACTTCCCTCAGGCCTAGCCCCAGCCAGCACAAAGCTTCTGGTGGGGCTGTTCCTAATGCAGCTGAAGCTGGCCGGATGTTCCTCTGCTCCCCTCACCTCCAGTGGGAGCAGCCAGCCTCACCACCCCACATCCATATCCTTGGAGCAGTGCAGCTTGGAGCAGTGCAGTACCAGGCAGGAGTGGGAGGAGGAGTGGCAACTGGAGGCAAGGGGAGGACAGCAGCACCTGGATGGCTGCAGCTGCACTGGAACAGCCGCACCAGAAGCTGTGTGCACTAGCCAGGGCCAGCAGAGCTGTTCTGCTTCCCTCACCTCCAGCTGTGGCTCCTGCTTCCGCTGCACTGCACCACGCTGCGCCACGCAGCTCCGGGTGGGTGGGCAGGGGGAGCTTAAACAGGAATCTCCTGCCCAGCACATGGAGAGCCAGCTTGGGCTCCCAGCCACCTCTCATCTGCTCTGCCTGCCAGCAGGGGCTGCTCACCAGCTGGGTGGGTTGAGTGGGTGGAAGGTGGCTGGGAGCTGGAGCCAGAGTCCCACGTGCTGGGCAGGAGCGTCCCACTGAAGCTTCCTGCCTGCCCACCCACCCAGAGCAGCACAGAACAGCAGGGCCAGGGACGGAAGCAGTGGCAGCAGCAGCCACAGCTGAAGGCGAGGGAAGCAGAACAGCCCTGCTCGCCCTGGCCAGCTCACAGCCTAGCCTGGCACAGTGCAGTTCTGGCTGCAAGGCTGGGGACCACACAATGTGACACAGAGCCAGCCCAGCCCGGCTCATCCCAGTTGTGGCGCATGGTTCCATGCTGCAAGGCCAGGACCCACGTGAGGTGGCACAGAGGTGATGAGCTCTGTGCCAAACCATGTGGGTCCCGGCCTTGCAGCCAGGAACTGCTTGCCACAGCTGGGCTGCACTGGGCTGGACTGGTTCTGTGCCGCACTGTGCTGTCCCCAGCCTTGCAGTTGGAACTGCGTTGGGCCGGGCTGGCCGTGTGCCATGCCATATGGATCCCAGCCTTGCAGCCGGGAACAGTGCACTGAAGCTGAGAAAGGATGGGCAGGGCTGGCTTCCCACCTCCCATCATACCCCCAATACATACCCATACCCTAACACAGTCCCCACACACAGTCCCACACCTCCCACAATAACCCCCCACACACCCAAACACACTCCCACTCCCCCACCACATCCATACACGCCAACACCCTCCCACACACTGCACCCACCATCCAGTCCCAAACAAACCCACACCCGCCCACAGCCTTCCCCATACACTCCCACTTTCCCAACCTCACCATACCCACACCCACATCCTCCCACCCCCCCACTCCAACCACATACCCCACACCCATCCCACCTTTCTCCACACGCTACACTCACTATACCCACATTCCACATACACACCTACCACACCCTCACACCCACTCCCCAACTGCACAGCCCCCACATACACCCCCTTAACTCCCCCCCACACACAATACACAAGACCAAGAGTATATTTTGAGCTATTACGCAATTGCCTCCAGCTACACTATGCAAACATACATAAGTTGGGACAAAACCTTTTTTTAATGCAATTAAAATAAGTTATAAATGTTTGATTTTTTTAGTATATGATTTGGGGTTTTTTTCAGTTTCAAGATGGTCACTTCCCCTCTCCTAGAATGAGTATTTCTGAGGCAAGGGGAAAGACTTCTAGTGGCAAAAGTCAGGGGTTAGGAGCAGGACTTCTGGTCCCAAGATGGTGACCAGGAGGTGGGACAACTGTCAGGGGATGGGACTACTCATGCAGCCCTTGACAGCTCACCAAAAATGGTTAAGCAACCCTCCAGCCAAAATACTTACCTACCCCCTGCTTTAATTGCTTGGCGGGGGTGAAGGGTGTAGATCCACAAGCATAAATACTATTTTTCCTCCTTCTTATAGGAGAAACTATTCTTTCTGTATTTTACCAATTTCCTCCAGCTGCTTCCATAGCCCATGTGTAAGTTAAAGTGACCCACACTAAAATGCCTTACTAGGGTCGATTTGATATGTAAAATTTTGGATATGTGGTACTTGGTATCCAGGGTATCCTTTGGGCTTAACAGTTTTCATTGAAATGTTACTGCACCAGGTTCCCTCTTGTAATTCTTCTTCCCCTATCATTTGATTCTATGTGACATTTTTTACTGAGGACACGTGCAGGCATACATGCCCTCACTGAAGTGCCATGGGCCCTTACTAAGTCCTTTTTACAGACTCATGTACTTCACGTGCACTGTTTGCTTTTTCCTAGCAGCTTGTCCATTTTTCACCATTTCACCTTCCTGGCAAACTCACACACTCAGCTGGCATTGCTAGCACCCCCCCATGCACTTATGGCTATCCGGTGGTCATTTTCCCACATGATTCATTCAGGGGCTCCAATGGCATGATGACTATACTATTGATCATGTTTCCAATGTTTACGACAGAGTATGCCTTTCCCACAATCCTAGTTACTGGACCCAGTGTATATGTAATGCATTGGTTAAAGGTGCAGTCTTCTAGACTTTCTTCCCACTAATCTACCCAAGAAATATCTGTGTTACCAACTACTGTGTTGCAGCTGGAGGCCATATTTTGATGGGATGCATCTCATATCATGGATTTAATTTCCTCTACATCTGCATTTCAGCCACTTGGCAATCCCATGGCCCATGTCACATTATGCATAGCAGTAGCCTGCATTAACACCAAAGCTTTTTGTTGAAAAATTAGGGGTATTTGTATATCTGATTGCACCACAGCGCTGGATGCTTTTAAAAGCACACAATACTGCAATGCATGCATTTTTATAAATGGCAAAATGTGCGTCACTGCTGAGAAAATGGCAGTGATATGTTTTTTAACTAAAACACATCAAAGGTGTTTTAGTTCAAAAGCACACCGTCACCATTTTCTCAGCATTGATGTGCATTTTGCCATTTATACAAATGCACATGCCATAGCACAGGGCATGTCAGCTCATGTGTGGAACAGACTTAATTGAATCTACTCCAATGCACTGGATTTTCACACATCAGAATAGACAAATGTATGTATAACAATGCCCTAGGTTTTCAAAATTTCTGATTGTGCTGATCTCCAGCTTCTTTAACCCTAAAAATACATAGGAGAAACCAAACAACAACTGCATACCAGAATGAAAGCACACCAAAAATCAGTCCAAGACAGAAATACCCGATTACCTATAGGTACATGTTTCTCACAAGACAGCCTCTCAGTTCTAATCCTCAAAGGGAATTTACAAAACACCTTTTGTAGATGTGCCTACGAATTTCACTTCATAAATCTACTGGATACAAAATTTCGTAGACTAAATATAGACACTGGATTTATGACACATTATAACCTGCCTGCCATCCGATAACTGCAGGTCACCTTTTACCAGCTACATTCTATCACCCGGTCAGCGTTCCCTCCTTTTGCCCCCCGCCAGCTGTCTTGCACCTAGTAACTCCTGTTCCCTCCTATCTTTCCTGCCACACATTTGCATGTTCACAGACCTGCATTTTGTATATTGGCTTAAACTTTTGTTCTACCCAGGAGAGTACACAAACACCAGCAGATTCTCCCCACGAGTGACTGGTGCCACCTTAGATAGGGGGGCACATGTCCCCCCAGAAACCAGTCAGTGACCAGGGAGGGGGTCATCCCACAGCCGATCTCACTAACCAGAGGGGGTGGTCCCCCTGCGACTGCTTCGGTAAGTGGCTGAGGCTGCTTCTGGGAGTGCCACGGTGCTCCCACTCCCTGGTCAGCGCTTGCAGGGGGGGGCACCGGTGCTCCTGCCTCCCCCCACCCATCACCTAAATGGTGAGCATGCGTGGTCAGGTGCACTGGCGCTCTCGTCTACCCCCTATATGTTGCCACTGATTCTGCCTATGCCTGAAGAAGGGTGTTTGTGCCCAAAGCTTGCAAAGAACAATTTTTCCAACTATTTAGTTGGTCTGATAAAAGATATCACACCTACCCAAGGAACCTTGTCTGCCTGTGCAGTGAAATTATTTTGAATTGTTTGGCTGTAAATGCATTCCCATTGGCTTCAGTGGATATTAAGTAGAGGCCAGTTTTCTTTCATATGGCTTTTCATAACTGATTTTCAGTTTTGCCCCTTCTACCCCTTTAGCTTCCAATTCTATACCCATGTGTCACTTGTCGAATATTGGACTGTTGATTCTTTGAAAGCAGCTTGCTTTCCTATATTTTCGTACAGAGCTGAGCTCTATGAGGCCTTGGTGTTAAATAGGGCCTTTGGGTAAAAACCAACTAGGAATAATAATAAAAATATTGAAGTAATAAAAGAGTTTTTGCAGCTCAGTGTTGGTTTTAGAAGTGACTTTGTGTGAAGATGCCTGTTTCCTCCTGGCCCTTGGTACAGCTTTGAAATTGAGAATTATGCCATTATGAGAAAAATTGGATAATTTTGGATGATCTTTTTACAGTTGACAAATATAGATAATTCATTACCCAGGCAACTTAGTGGAGCGAGTCAATATGTACTTTTTTCAGAGGATGTGGTGAATTTGCTTATTCCTCTTTCTGTGTTTGATTTACAACCACATGATTTCATTAAATAAGAACTTAACAGGGGGATTTCTGCCAGCCAACTTCAGTCAGGGCCATTTTCCACAAATCCCTAAATTTGAGGGGTGGTGGGTAGGAGATTGTCATATTTTTTGAGCAGGCGTCCTTTTGCCTGTGGAATGGACTCTTTCAGGGTTTTTTTTAGCTTGTAAAGCAACATTTATCTTCTTCTATTGGATCATGAACTTTAACGTTTTCTTTCTGCGCCCTGCAAAGATGATAACTTTTCTTCACCAGTTTATGTGGGAAGGAAAAGAGAATCAATCTTCAAATGCAAGGCAGCATTTTGGGGTTGAATTGGTTTCAAATGCCGAAGGGAATAGTCAGAGCTCTCTCATTACTGTTGCCTACTGCAGTCCCATCTCTCTCACATTTGCTGTTAATATAAAGGAAAGTAAAATGTGTAATGAGAGTCTCCCCTTTAATTACTAGATGAGAAATCCATAACCCAGTGGCTCAATCACCCCAGCCATGTTACATGTATGTGGGAGGAAATGTCTAAAAAGGAAAATGCGATGAGATGGAAGGGAAAGAAAAGGGGCAGAGTGGGGGAAAATATATGTGGCCAAGGGAGTAAATTACACTTACTAGGCCAGATCTTCAGCTGTGCAAGTCAGGATAGCATAGCAACTAATAGCCTATCATCTGGTCAAGAGAGATGCTAATGGCCAAACCTAGGGGCCAGTGTCAGATCCCCTGTGGTCACAGCATCCTCCCTTATATTCTGCCTCTTCACCTTCACATTCAGTAATTGCCAGTGCACTTATAATAGGCCAGATCCTCATCTGGTGCTAATTGTGTAAACTGAAGTTACTGAAGCAAAAATGCAGTTAAGCATTGCCTTAGGGATAGGGTAGTGAACACAGAGGGCCAGATCTCATTTAACATCCCTGCTGTTCTGAAGGGGCACCTGTGAATTACTCGGCTCTAGAACAACGTTTATCAACCTGTGGGCTGCAACCCAAAAGTGGATCACAAGAATATATGTAAAGGTTGTGAACAAACTTTAAAAATGGATTCTTCCTTTAAAGGAGAAAACCTAGGGGAACCGTTTTCTGCAAGCTGGCAGAGCTCCAGCCTGGAAGGGGCTGCTTGGGCCCCCTATGCTCCTCACCACCCCCTGCCCCACACACCCACCCTCTGCCCTGCGTGCTGGGGACAGGGGACAGCAGGACAAGCATGAGAGGCACTGGGTCGGAACTGGTCATTGATGTTTACAAATGGGTCCTGGTACAAAAAAGGTTGAAAACCACTGATCTAGAAGAGTTAAGTGAGTAGACACAGGCATAGCCTACGCTATGCTGACTACCTCTCCTTTCCCCCAACCTCCACAACAAAGGGGCAGGGGCTGACATGGAAGAAAAAAGGCATAAGGACCTCCTGTAAGCCCTGTCCAGAGGAACAGAGCTTGTTCCTGCTGCTCTAAGGGTCTGTCTACATGGCACAGTGCAATGCTAAGTGGAGACACCTGCACTAGTTCTGAATGAGCCAAGGGTCAACTCACTGGGGGAGGGCGAAGCTGCTGAAGGGGATATTCCTTTTCTGGTTCCAGACCTGAGGCAGTGAGACCTAGCTCAGGTATCCCTGCACAGCAGTGCATTATGTCAGGCATACCCTGACTGCCCCCAAAGGATATATCCCTGCTAGAGACGTGGCTTAGAGTCATTCTTCATATTCTGTGCCAGACTTGGCTCAGCTGGGGAGATGGCTCTGTGTGCGTGTGCGTGCGTGTGCGTGTGTGTGTGTGTGTGCACATGCACGTATGTGTAGATTCTGATCAGAGGAGTGGGGGGACTCCACCTGCTTACACTTAGCTTGAATACCATTCTTTCTTTTGTGATTCCCCTTTATGAGCCGTTTTAGGCCCTTGGCTTCAGATCATAAATGGAACTGGCAGCCCACTACCCTCTGCCCAGGTAGGTGCTCCAGCACCTCTTTGGAACATCCCCAAGTGTTCTGGTCATCGCGCCCCCCTGCACCCCATAACTGTGTTTACATCATCTCTGAGAGACCTACAGAGTTAAGAGAAAAATAGCCAAAACGGTTTAGTGCTTTTGGCTTATTGTTTGAATATTTAAAGACATTGCATCTGGAAAGAATTCCATTAATTTGTGGCTAGCACCCATATATCAAATCCATGAGCTTCCAAGTAAACAGATGTCACTGTAGCTGCCATGGAGGGAAATTGGCCTTGCTAGCTTGTGGTGAGAAGTAAGGGAACATACTGGTATGGACAAATCCAAGAAGGAAACATTAACCCAGATGTGTAGAGGACAATGGAGGAATTGTTCCTATGAATATTTCAGCTTTTGGGGTATATTAAAACAAGGAGCAATTAAACCACAAATGAGTTTATTCTAACATCAACTTTAACTCACTCACACACATAGGAATAGGTATACTTGTATATCTATATATGTGTATATATATATATAGATGTGTTGTATATATGTGTGGTTGTACGTGTATACACACACACCTGTTCAGGGATTAAAGGTAATTAAGAAAGTTTACTTACAATGAATAAACTCATTTAATACTACACCATCATGAATAGCATTCTGTATATGCCACAGCCTAAATAATAAGTGACTAGTGGTCCCCTGATTAGTAGGTGGATAACTTGATTATAAACCTCTGGAGAGAAGGTAAGTAAAAAAGGAAAATACTTGTTTTTTTAATTCTTCTGTTTGTATGCTCAGAAATGGGTAATTTGACAAATTGGAAATTCTAAAATGCAATTTGAAAAGTTTAAAATGTTAATTGGCTTGGCATTGAAAAAATAGAGAGGGATAATAGGATTAATAAAACTCAAGTTTTTTTCCATTTTGAAAATGTTAAATTTCAACTTCAAATTTCAGAACCTCATTGAGTCTTGGAAATTTCCTGAAATGTTCTGAAAGTCAAGGGCTTTCACAGGTGTCTAAAGGGGGACCCCCTACTATAATGTAGTTGGTAGGTAAATAAATTATATTTAATAAAACATAATTAAAAATAAAAATATTGGGACTATATTGTCTGTCCCTCTACCTGTGAAGGCTTACTTAGATCACTCAGGAATAAAACTCATAAATTAAAATGTCCCAAGCTAAAAAACAAATTAAAAGAAAACAGACTCTCCCCCCTAAACCCTAAACTATCTTTTCCATCTGTTAAAGTGTCACAGCCTATAGGGACTCTTCCTATTTAAGAGTGAGGCTGGCAGTTGCACTGGGAAGCCTAGAATCTCACTTATTTAACAGCATGAAACTACTCTTTTAAATCCTCTCTGTTGATGGAGTGAATATTGAGCACACTGCACTTTTGATTCTTGTCGTTTAGAAAGAGAGAAATTCCATTTTGGGGGAAACAGAAGGAAACATTTTGCTGACGGTTTGGTTTTAAAATGTAATGGGCATTTGAAACTGCCCAGAGGTTGGGAACATGAGACTTAGTCCCAGGGAAATGGGATTTCAGATGGAAACGAAGTGGGTAAAGTTGAATTGTAGAACCCCAAATAGCATGTGTATACGTGTATCTGGATGCACTTGGATCAAGAGAGAAATGGACTCCCACTCCCAGGAAATAAACATTGCACTGATGCTCACATTGGTGCTAACTGGTTCTCCTGGTTTTAAGCAAGACCAAGCAGAGGACTGCAAGCTGGGTGCCAAGATGGACATGGCCAGTCCAACTTTCCTTTCCCCAAATCTGGGACTGCACGAGGCAAAGGGCCTGCTGCAGCACACTAGTATGCCACAGGAGTGGTGGCAATGTGCTGTGAGATCCTGTGGGAGGAGGTAAATGTGCTCCTCACCTGTCTGGCATCCTGCGCCTGGCTCAGCCACATAAGTGCTGCCTGCGGCTGCTCCTCTGGGGACCGCTGCAGTTATAGTGCCACTAGTGCAGGGAGCTGGAACCAGATTCAGAGCTGGTAAGTACTAGGGAAGGAGTGCCTGGCGGGGAGGGGACCATGGGGGTACCTCTGCCAGCCCCCACCCCACAGCAGCCCCACCCACCCCAGCTCCTGGTGCATTAAAGAAAAGCCCCGGTGCTCACCAGATGCTGCTGGGCGGGGGGGGGGCGATCCCTGATGTCCCTTACTGCCCAACGCTGCATGGGGGGCTCTGCCATGAGTCCCCCCACCCCCTTCTCACTCCCCCAGCCCCCCACACCCCGTGGCTGCCCCGCCCGGGGCCACCTCCGGCCCTTTAAGAAAAAAAAAGGGAGAAAACCCCTGGGACTCACCACTCCTGCAGTGGCCTTGGGGCTTCAGGGGGCTCATGAAAGAGCCTCCCCATGTGGTGCGGGGGGCAGCAGAGACCGACCCCTGCCAGCAGGAATTGTGTGTCCTGGGGTTTTTCTTGTTTGCTTTTTCTTAAAGGACCAGAGCTTGCCCAAGAAGGGCTGGGGCAGCTGGGGAGTGGTCAGAGAGCTCATGCAGAGACACCCCCCCCAACATAGTCGGGAGCAGTAGGGGACAGCAGGGATCGCCCCCCTCACCTGGCAGCTCCCGCTGAGTCGGGGCTGTTTTTTCCAAAGAGCCTGACCTGCGGCAGGTGGGGCAGCCATTGGTGGGCTGGGGGGGATGGGCCTGGCTGATTCGGAGAGTCGGAGATTCAGCCGAATCGATTCGGGACAGCGATTCAAATCACTGAATCGAATCACTGTCCCCCAAATTGGCCAAATCTGAATCTGAAGCGAATACTAGCTGCTTCGCACAGGCCTATGCAGTTACTGCTGCCTTTCCCTAACCTTGCCTGCACCCTCAGCCCATCCCCACCACGCTTTGAGAAGTGTGCTAGCAGGCAGGTGGTTGGATGCACAGAGCCGTGTTTTGTAGCCCAGCTTGTTCCCTCCACTCATCCCAAACTCCTACGGCCAAACTCTTTGTGGCACCAGGTAGATCAAAAGTGATTCTCAACTTCTATAGCCTCAAGCCCCCTCCCCGCTTCTCTGCCATGTCTTTTCTGCATTTTGATCTCTCAGGCTAGAAATAAATATCACTAAAACAAGAGGCTCAATTGTGCTGGTTCCCCACCTCCACAGACACACTCCAGAGATTACCAGGGGTTCTTCCCTGGAAGCAGGAAAGGCTTTTCTTGCTTCTCGAGGTGTGCCCTGGAGACTCCTGGGGCACATCTCTGGAAGCAGGGAAAGCCAGGCAGGCATACCCGAGGTGGCTGGAGAGTGCCAACAGCTCTGGGCTGCTCACATTCTCCTGCCATAAAGCAGATAGATGTCCACTGCAATAAAGCAGCTCAAATTATTACTGCCTTTTGTCACAACCACAACTCTGAGGATTTGTGGTGCGACAAAGGGTATGGACATCTATTTGCTTTCATCTTGTGCCGCTGTAAAAATTTTTATGGCAGTGCAAAGGTGATGAAAGGCAACATCTGTTTCCACCCTTGGTGATTTTCAGTTGGTGTGCCACGAAATTCAGGAAAGTTTTGGAAAGGTGCCTTGAGGCTAAAAACGTTGAGCCCCACTGGTTAAGAGTCAAATCTTTTGCTTAAAGAAAGATGTATTTTATGACATTTTTAAAGAATACATCTTAGCACTCATATGAGAGGGGAATGGAATATGTTATTTGTTTAGAAATATATATATTTTCCAAACATAAAATTCACAACACATTTCCTTCTGACACCTAAAAAAAGTGTGTGTGTGTGTGTGTGTGTGTGTGTGTGCGCGCGCATTTGTGTGTGCATCTCTGCATGCATGTACATGTGTTTGTTTATGTATACACATTTTTTCAGGTTTAACCATAAAGTTCATTGCAAATTTTAATCCAGAAAAAAAGTGTGTCCCAGGTATCAAAAGTCTGGGAAATGCTGGCTTAGGGGCAGCATAAGGACCCATGCAACCCTCCCCTCTCCATCCCACTTCCACCATGTGGCATCAAAGAAAGAAACTGAAAAGTAACTAAAGCAACCAGAGAAGGGACAATCACATCCCAGTGACGTTATCAGATGGCCTGTTGCAGTTTTCACTTGGATCATTCCATCACCTGGGCTGACTGGCTCTTTGCTCCAACCCCACCCGTGCTCTCCATCACAGTCCCTGACCCCCTCCTTTCATCCTTTCTTTATTTTTCCATCTTACTAAAACCCACATAACAACATAAAGCCACTGAAGGCCAGACAGCAAAATATCATAATGAAGGGATTTAAAAAGCAAAACCAAAAAAGAAGTGTAGACCTAACCTCATGTGTTTTTATTGCTCCTGCTGTCTGTGTCTGCTTTCTGCTGTTCCCTCTGTCTTGCCCATTTAGATTGCAAGCTTTTTGGGGCAGGGACTGTTTCTGATTTTTTATTTTCTTAGCACAATGCAGGGCCCTTACTCAGAGGGCCCCAAACCTCTCCTGAAATAAACATTATGAATAGCAGAAACATCTTGGTAAAAATATGGCATTTGTATATAATGCTCAAAGCTGCGTTGTGTGCTTCTTTCACTTTAAGACAACTAAGCCATCTTCAGTCCAAAGCCACATTTTTAAGTTTCCTACTTTATTTGGCAGACTTAAAGCATGTTAACCCCGTGTCACTCCTGAAGGACCAGAGTCTTTCTTTTCACCTACACAAGTATAGGGTAGGTTTCAATCTAAATGTCTTAAAGATATCCAAATCTAAATGTCTTAAAGATATCCAGCAAAGAAGGTGCAAGGACTGATGATGTTGAAGGTTTGTAAGTTAAAGTGCATTATTAAACACTTGAAGGGGTCTTTGTGTGCAGATATAAAGTGGTCTTAGATCCAAAGCTATTCTGTTTCAGATGTTTGGCTTCTCTGCATTGACTTTACAACATCAGTTGTTCAGGCATATATTCCTTGCTGTCTGTGGGCATGGCTACACATCTATTTAATCCATGATCTGTTTACTCATGAGTAAATTGCTTGCAAGTAAATGCTTCTAGGCAGGCATCTAAACATGCAGGGAAGTGGGAGCGGATTTGCTGCTAAAGCAGCAAACTATTTTTACTTCCTGGGGCCCTGCAATGGGCCCCTGCTGCCATCAGAGGGAGCTTTAGGCTCCCCCTGGGTTCTAGCTCAGGGGCCCGCAGGGAGCACGGAGCCTGGAACAATGTCCCCCTGCCTGGCCAGCAAAGACCTTCTGTCCCCAGCTCCCTGATCAGAGGCAGAGGACTTAGAAACTGCTGCACGGGAGGGGCAGGTTCCAGCCGCTTGCCCCAATCTGCTGATGGGGTAGTTGGCAACTATCTTACCGCAACTCTTTCCAAGCCCTCTGCTTAAGCCACCTGACTGGGGGATGGGATTGAGACCTGCCCCCGACCAGGACAGTTGGTGTTTGGGAAACAGGCCATGGGAATATTTCAATTAAACTTAAGTAACCAAGGTTAATTCAACTTTTCTGCAACTTTCCCCAACTCCAAGTGAAAAGCACAGCCTTCTCTAGAGAAAGCTTAAGGGGCTGAGATCAGGTTTTGGGGGCTAGGATCAGGTCAGCAAGGGTTGATGGAGGGCTCCCTGCAGCACGGCCCTCTGCCCTGACCCCCCTCACCCCGGGACAGGAATGCAAGGGGCCTGGAGAACGACTCCACAGTCCTCCTGCCTCCATGCCTCTCCACCTTCCATCTCCATGCTCCTGCTGCTGCAACCCACCGCTCCTATCCCCTCCTCTGCCCCTACCCAGAGCAGGGAAAGACCCCATGTGTCCTGGCTCCTAACCATACCCTTGCTCACCAGCCCTCTAGTGGCAAGTCATAACTGCGCGGGCAAGAAACGGTGTTAACCTTAGTGTTGAACTATTTACAGCATGTTCCTACTTTAACACTGCTTAATATTCCACGGATTTAGTATTGTCTAAGTGTAATGTGTAACTTCACCCCATACGTTATTTAGCACCGGAATAATCTGTTTCTTTGCATTGCACAGCATCAAATATATTACGGCTGCTACACATACACTGAATTGACAAACTATCATACAGCTTGAACAAAAAAAGCACCACGTGAAGTTTAAAGCAAGGCACAATGAGGTTGGAGCCATGCTTGTAGGTCACTTAGAGCTGTGCAAAGTGTTTGCCTTGAAAACTGAAATGGTTTTGATATCAGGGAAATTTGGACCTAAAAGGCCTAGACTGACTGTGATTTTTAAATCCAAGACGCATGAAATCTGTAGTTGTACAAGGATTTACTGCAAAGCATTGCCATAATCAGCAGATCATTTTGTTAGGGTGGGAGTGGAGCTGTTTTGAGTAAAATAATCAATTTGGTATTTTGAGCAAGGTACAGGAAGCTCTAATAGTACACGTGGATATAGTGCACTTATTAGTTACACTTTAATAGTAGTAACATCACCACCACCAACAAAAAGCCCCCCAGTAAACAATGAACCATTCTCCAGTCTTTGGAACGTGAGATCTGAAAAGGTTACATTCTTAACAAGTGGGGCGGGAGAAAAGGTTTATGATTGTCATTTTATGGGTGGGGAAATGAGGCTCAGAGACATAAGGGGATTTCCAATGTCTACAGGAGTCGCACAGAATTGCTCATTAGCCTGAGGAGAAAAAGGTTATTCCTTCTCTGAAGCTCCCCACTACTGGCTCTGTAAACTGGACTCAAGCTTTGCTCTTTGTTTACCGCTGACCCAGACTGAATTTGAACCAGTGACCTGAAGGTGAAAGGCTCTGCGTCTTATTAGAATTACTCTGAGCTGCTGAATGAGTCCCCCATGGCAGTTAATATTTGATTACGGCTCTAGAAAAAGTTCAGCCCTTACAATTAGTGTCAAACCAGTGGTAAGCTCCGCTTTGATTTCTGGATGTAGTCTGGTGCTTTCCTCAACCTCACACGTATGCTGGCATATTTACAGTAAGTGCTCAGTGTTTTTATTTCATTTTTTTATTTTTATTTTTGAATTAGAAATTAAAGTCCCCCAGGGAAATTATGCAACGGGAAATAGCCACTTCAATAAACTCGACTCACACATTTTATTGATTATGGTAAATTTAATTATTCCATTTAAGCCTTGCTTACACACACAAAAAATATATATCCCTTTCTTCCTACATGTTTCTTCCTGTTTTTGTATCCTTCACTTCAGGCTAAAAATCATCCTACACGTTTTTTTCAAGAGGAATGTTCTAAGCAACTAGTTTTTCATTCTGTAATTATGAATGAAAAATTAGAAAATATATAATAATAGCTATTTCAAAACATGCTTGAATTGATTTATTACATACTAAATGACATGGCAGGAATGATACTTTTTAAAATAGTGTTTTACCTTGGATACATAAAGATATATTTGCTTTATTTTCAAATGGGATCAAATCATTGGAGTTAAAAGTATTACACTAAACAAAACGTAAAACTGTATAAAAAAGAAGGAGCTTCTCCCAGTCACTGGTAACTTAATTGGTACCAATTGATGGTTGCTAGAGGTCTCAACCATGATTATGGTCTCAATCAGCTAGGTACCATACAAATAGGATGGGCCTAACTCTGCCTCTGGAAGGTTGTAATTTAAAGGGCCAGGAAGAAAAAAGTCTGTTATCCTCATTTTGAGAGTAGGGTGTCAACATACATAAGCAAAGATCTTCTAAGATAATTTCAGCAAAATGGGAGAAAAAAGAAAATAGACATTTTAATTTTGGCCTACCCAGACAACATTAGTATTGAATTCAGCCACAGAACTGAAAAATCAGTTGACCCCCACCTCTCTCCAAAGTATGTCACACTCATGGATTGATTCAATTTATATCTGCAGCTTCATATAAATACCTTCTTTCCGTCATTCTGTTCCCCTAGCCTTGGCTTTCTCCCCATACAACAGTTCACATGTGGGCACATCTTTCTTTATCATGCAGCTGTTGTGATGCCCTGTCAGCCTTAGAGCCACTTTAATTCCCTTCTGTGTCTCTTAAAATTAGGACAGAGGCTTCTATTTTATGTTCTATCATATATCCCAGGTAAAGAAAAAAAATGTGTGATTCGATTTCCAAGACGATAAGGGCCAACTTTGGGGAACCTTCTTTGTGGGAATGGGTCTTCCTTCTATGAGCAGTACAGTTAAAAACCCAGGGCCTCCTTCTTTGGACAAGAACTATTTCCATGAATATGGGTTTGCAGAGCCTGAGACATCATCATTACCTGTACCTGGAAACTTGTCAGTATAGTGAGCAGTGGAGAACTCCAGTTAGCATTGCTCAGAAGAAGCAAATGGACCAGGAATTGTGCAAAGCCTGAAATGCCTCCTGATTGAGGGGAACACTTTGTGGAGGACTCTATGAAGTTCACTTCCTGAAGTTTCCTTGTGGCACATCTAACTCATGGGGCCGAGTAAGCTGTCCCCATGGTTTCAGAACACAATTGGCTCTACTGTACAAAATAACCAGGGAAGTTGATGGAGCTCTTCTGATTTACACGAGGTGAGGTTTTGGCTCTTACTGTCCATGCAAAGCAGGTTTTGATGGCCCTAATAAAGAATTTAGAATAAAGACGCACTTGGAAAGAAAAACCCCAAAGCATAGCCTGGATAATGTTGCCTTTTTGGTTTTGGCAAGCAGTTCTTTCCAAGAATGTGACCCCGTTGCAGTGCACATTACACTAAGCCCTTTGCTTCACAGGCCCTCTGCCGCAGACATTGAGCCCCGTGCCATAGCTCTGTGAAACATTTCAATTGACTTCCCCTCAACTGTGGCCACATTTGCTCTGCTCGCATCACAGGGGGAAACCAGTACTGCAGTTAATCCCAGGCTTATTTCTTGGCTTGATGACTCACAGCAGAACCAGACCAGCCAGCCCGGAGCACGTGCTCCCAATGGAATGAACAGTTGCCTCAGTCCCTGCTCTCTGTCTAACAAGGGAGGATGCGGCACAGGAGGCAACCACCATTTATGGCCACAGAAGTGATTTCAGGTCATTATTTTTACCAGTGGAATGCAAAAGCAGAGGAGGAGGGATGGTGTTATGATTAAAAGACTGGTCTCAAACGTAGAAGTTATGAGTTCAATATGTGTGCCAGTAACTCCTCTGCGTCTCAGTTTCCCCATCTGCAAAATGGGGGACACCTGTCTCATATATATCCAGTTAGGCTAAATATGTTGGTATTCATGAGGGATTCAGGTATCTTGGGGTTGGTCACAGTATACAGAGATCAACAAGGCTCATATTTAATATCTGAGATTTCCTTTTGTATCTTCAGAAGTGAGCTGGAAATATAGCTGTCATCTGCTTGGGGAAGAGTTTATAAAGATAAGAGCTGCTTGGCACTTTTCAATTGAAAAGTTTTGGGGTTAAAATGGCCTTTGTGCAAAAGTATTTTGACATTTTTCAACATTTTTCATGGAAAAATCCTGACTATACACACGCATGCACCTACATAGGGATAGTCAAATACATCTACATACATGCCTGTACTCACATAAACACACACACATGCGCATTGTATGTATATGTACTGAAAATATTGTTGATATGATTATTAAAATCTGATTAACTTTTCAGCAAATGAAAAATGTTAATAATTTGTTCAATAATCTTTTAAAATTAAAGATCCAATTAGTGCAAAATGAGCGTGCCATTCTTTTAAATAAAAACATTAACATTTTGTTTCCTTCTTTCCTTCCTTAATTAAGGTTCTGTTTTCCAATCAATGGCAATGAGAAATGTCACTGCATGTGAGAATGTCAACCCTTGGATCAGAACTTCTTGTCACTGGCACATTAGGACTGTCCAAGTATGTATGGTTTGATAAGAGTCCAAGTACCATAAATGATAAATAATGTGCAAGCAAGCTAATGGCAAAGCTATTGAAGTGGATTAATAGGTGCTTTTTATCTCATACTTCTCACTAGAGAGGTATGATTTTGACATTACAGAATTTCTCTTGCTTCTGGATTGGAGACAAAACTGAAAATTTACAAACCTTTTACAAACCAATTGAAGTACTATGTTCCAATTTCATTTTCTTTATTTTGTATTATAATCATCTTTTTAAATTTCAAAAGGGAAAAGCAAAATGTTTCATCCTGTAAAATTTGAAGCTGGATGTTTATCACTACTGGAATTTTATTTATCATTTTCTTCCAAAACCAAGTTTTGATTTAATCAATCTAATTTATATGGCAATGCTGAAAACTCTCCAACCAGCTGTACTTACCATTACTTCAACAGCTGTAGCCTCAGGGTGGCCAACCTCTGGTTTACATGCCAGCCTCTGTATGTGACACATGCTAGATCAGGGAGGGGACAGGAAGCTCAGCAGCAGATGGGGCAGGTTTCAGAAAACACAGCAGCAGACTGGGCAGGGAGCATGATCAAGAAGCAAAAAGCAAAGCAACAAATAGGGTAGGTAGCATAGGGCAGGGGACAGAGAGTAAACTGGTAGACTGGGGAGAGAAGGGGGTTGGAGTTGCACTTGGGGAGTGTGTGGGTCTTAATTTGTGTCAATCCTGCCAAAAATGTGGGCCCCACTTCAGTGACCCTTGAAATCAGTGTTGTCCAGATACGACCAGAAGTCATAGATGTGGGTGGTAATAGGAATCCTCCTTGCTGGGGAAGGAAGGCTCCCTTTGCATTCAACCTGTGCATTCATCCCCTACCCCACCATCCTCTTCTTGTCCCAATACATGGCACATGTCAGGAGAAAGAGAAGGTAAGGTCTCTGGGGGTGGATATAGCCAGACCACATCCATGCTGTGGCTGTTTCCAGTGTGCAGGTGATCTCATTGGCATTCTGGCAGCTGATGTATTTTATTATTAGCTTGCTGTAACCCTGACTGGAGTACAAGCTGTGCAAGATTCCTGGGTAACTTATCTTCCCTTCTATACCTAGTGGATCTCATTGCAGTTTTGAATCTGGGTCTTTTCTATTCAAAGAATAATTTTGTCTCCTATCTCTCTTTCCCTCTCCCACTCCCCATTTAGAGGAGCCCTATTGTTTTATGGATCTTGATTTTTCACACAAAATCCCCTTATTCTATTACTGCACCCACCCTGTCTATTTTTTCATGCACTGGTAAGTCTTGCAAGATGTATTTTTTTAGCAGGCACTCCATATAAGTTGTTTTCCTATTTCTGTTTGGTTCAGGAAATAGGAGTTTGGATCTATTGTCTGCCAGAAGGCATTGAAGCATGGGTTTCCTCTTCATTTAACTATCCACTTGGAATAAACGATCATGTTTGTCCTGAGCTCTTAATCCAAAGAAATATGCCACAAAGCTGGTCCTGGGGCTGGAAGGTAGTAAGCTTATCAAGTCACATCCTTACTCTTAAGCTGCTATTTCCTTTTGCTCAGTCCCCAGCCTGGTAAGCCCCACATCCTACCTCCAGGACCAATTTCCCCCTGCCCCCCAACTCTGCTACGTTAATTTTACACAATTGGTATGACATTGTTGAAGAAGAGGAGTAATGACAGGGTAAATAGTCCCTAAGCTGCTTTACAGCTAAGGATGGCCAAACAAATTGGGAACCAAGCACCAACATGAATCTTCATCCACGCTTCAGGCTAGCCTCATTTTGTGAGTTGAAATCACTGGGTAATGTTTTCTTCCTTATTTGTTTTCATGTGTAGCTGCCAGCTGCCACCAGAAAGGGCCCACTCATGGCATCATGAAGCCATTAGGAACTGCTACAAAAGTCTTTTTCAAAAACTAAACTCAGGAGATTCCCCACCAAATTTTGTACAGCGAAAAAGGTCCACAGAAATTTCTCAACATCGCTCAGTCCTAGAAGTGCCCACATAAACCAAGCATTTGAGGTCCAAAGTGTAGAGTGGGCTGAGAGCAGTCACACAGCTCCTCATGGCAGCACACCACAGAAAGATCTTCACTCATGCTCTCAGTTAGCTGGAAACTTCTCCATAACCACAGAGCGGAGGTGTCTCCCATGACAAAACTCAATAACTACTAAGCCATTTCTTTCTTTAGGTATATCTGTATTATGGATGGCAGTGTGTACCAGAGAGAGAACACAAATGAGTTTGGGTACCAGAAGCATTCTAGCCAGTAGTGGGGTCCCCTAACCCCTGCTATTTAGAGACTAGGTCAGCAGCGTTAGAGGGCTGCAATCCAATGCAGGCAGCTGGGCAAAGACTAGGTGCAGAGAAGTATGCAATTCCAGGGAAGATACAGAGAAGATGCCCTGCAATAAGCCACAGGGGCAAGCAGACAAGTAACTAATGGAAGACAGCTGGGTAGACTGTAGTAGAGCAAAGCAGGAGAGCTGAGCAGAACCACCTGAATTAGTCAGAGGTCAAGTGACTGGAAAGGTGGGGAGCCCAGGATACTTAAAGCCTAGCTCCAGAGCTAGAGGGTCAGTGTGGATCTGACCTGCAAAGAGAGAAGAGTCTCTGAAAGCCTGGGCTGCTAAGGTAAGGGGCCCAGTCAGCCCAAGTACCCAGAAGAACTGGAGGGAGCCAGCAGGTGGAGGCTGGGACCTGAAAATTCAGACCAAAGGTTTGGGTGTGGCTGATAGGGGTGATGTGAAGGCCATGGATGGGCTGCCGGGGTTGGGGGGGAGGGAGGGAGATACTCCATGTCATAGAGAGCTGCAGCCAAAATAGAGCACTTTCAGAGTCTGGCACCCAGGGCACTGTGTGGGCTAGAGCTGAAAAATGCCCAGGGGCCCAGTGCTTGAATAAATAAGGGGTTAAGGCTTAGAGAGAGCCTTGCAAGGGTCTGGGAGCCAGAGCTGAGACAGGGCCAGGGGCCCAGAATGTGAATAGGGAAGGAGTGGAGGCCAACATTGAGGCCCAGAAAAGTCTAGGACCCAGCAAGCCATGTGGGCCAAGGCCAACAAGTTCATAGGCTAAGGGGAACAGCACACAAAAAGTGAGGGGCTCAGAGGGCTGCAACCAGGATAGGGACGAAGGTGGTGAAGAGCACAGGTGTAGTGCACAGGCATGGTGAAATGCATAAAGAAAATCTGCAAGGCATGGCTGTGTCTATAGAGGTGGCTGAAGGCCACAACTGAAGCCTTGGAGGCAGTCAAGGCCTAGAAGGCCATGATTAGGGCTGACAGGACCCAGTGAAAGGCAAGCAGGGCCAATAGCCTGGTACAAGGAGTTACAAAGGGGGTCAGAGCCCCAACCTGAGAGAGTGGAAGTTCTAGAGGGAGTCAGAGTCCCATGGGGCATTGTCTACAAGTGCATTAAAGTCCTTTTCCTAATGTGCATTAAATTGAGTCCCTCCAATGTGCCAGCAATGTGCACTAGGCTGCCTTAATGCACAGTGACGATTGTGCATGGTTTTTAGCTGATGCTTAATGCGCAGTAGCCTATTTTACTGTGCATTAGCATAGTGGCTTAGTTGTTTACATAATGCTTTAATGCACAGTAAAATAAGCTAATGAGCATTAAAGTGCATGTGTAGATGCACCCATGGTGAATGAGACTGAGTCCAGAAATCTCACATTGGCCTCTGAGGGCCATATCCCCAATTTTACCACCAAAGTATGGCAGGTAGGATAACATGGTGATCCCTAAGAGGCCAGAGGGGAGCATGCAGAACAAGTAGGCCACTGGGGGATGCCGTGACCTGCTATAGAGCCTGGTCCTGCTACATAGTCCAATTAATTTACTTCGTTTCTCAGCTCCACATTGCTGAGGAAGTTAGCTCATTCACACCTGCCTCAAATGTCTTTACATCACACTGCAATCTTCCCTATAGATATATCCTCAGGTACTTAACATGACCTCCATCGCTGGAATAGCTGAGCACTGAGTAGTCTTTAGTGCCTTTATTCTTAGAGTACCTCTAAGCAATAGAGAAGTGTTCTTCTCTTCAGCATTTACAGATGATGCACATAGGGTATGTTTACTCTGTACTTTGCATGGGAATGGAAATGCTGGGCAGGCTCTGAATGAGCTTCTTCAGGTATCGGAAGCAGTACCACCATGTTAGACTGGCATACCCCACAAGTTAACATACCCTGTTTCTCAGCAGGCCTAAATAGCTTGGGTGGAAGGAAGCCCTAATACACTTCTACTGCTACTGGTACCAAAGCCATTACATGTATGTCTGATTCAGGGGTGGGCAGTTATTTTGGGCAGAAGGCTGCTTAACAAGTTTGAGCAATCTGTCAGGGGCCACATAGGTAGCCCACCCTTTGACAGTTGCCCTGCCCCCTAGTCACCACATTAGGACCAGAAGTCCCACCTCCTAGCCCCTGACCTTTGCCACCAGAAGTCCCTCCCCTCACCCACAGAAATACTCTTTTTAGGAAGGGGGTTGCCATCTTATAGTTTCATAGTTGGTAGAGTCGGAAGGGACGTGAGCAGATCATCAAGTCCGAACCCCTGCCATGGCAGGAAAAAGCACTGGGGTCAAACGACCCTGGCAAGGTGTTCATCCAGCCTCCTCTTAAAGACCCTCAGGGTAGGAGCCAGCACCACTTCTCTTGGAAGTTAGTTCCAGATCCTAGCTGCCCTGACAGCGAAGTAGCGCCTCCTGATGTCTAGTCTAAATCTACCCTCTGCCAGCTTGTGACTGTTATTTCTAGTCTCTCCTGGGAGTGTTCAGGGGAACAGGGACTCCCCCAATACCTGTTGGTCCCCCCTGACTAGTTTGTAAATGGCCACTAGATCCTCCTTCTCCAATAGAGGCACTAGATCTTCCTTCTCCACTAATGGCCACTAGATCCAGCCTTCTCTTGTGGAGGTGGAACAGGTTCAAGTCCCTTAGCTTCTCCTCGTAGGGCCTGCCCTGCTGACCCCTGCTCATGTGGGTGGCCCTCCTCTGGACCCACTCCATGTTGTCCACATCTTGAAGTGTGGCGTCCAGAACTGGACTCAGTACTCCAACTGTGGCCTGACCACTGTTGCACAGAGAGGGAGGATCACCTCCTTGGACCTGCTTGAGATGCATTTGTGGATGCATGACAAGGTATGGTTGGCCTTCCTGACCATGACCCCACACTGTCAGCCCATGTTCATTTTGGCATCAATAATTATTTCAAGATCCTTTTCTGCCTTTGCACTGACAAGGAGTTCCCCAGCCTGTACGTACGCTGCTGGTTCTTCCTCCCCAGGTGCAGTACCTTGCACTTGTCAGTGTTGAAACCCATACTTTTCTCATCCGCCCACCCCTGTAACCTGTCTAGGTCCAACTGCAGCCTATTCCTCCTTTCTAGCGTGCCCACATCCCCCCACATCTTAGTGTTATCTGCAAATTTGAACATGGTGCTTTTTACACCCCTGTCCAAGTTGCTGATGAAGATGTTGAACAGTGCAGACCCGAGGACCGAACCTTGCGGAACTCCACTGCCCACATCCCACCAAGTCGAATAAAACGTGTCCACCACCACTCTCTGGGTGCAGCCCTCCACCCAACTAGTGACCCATCTGACTGTGTAGGTATCAACGCTACAGTCTCCTAGGTTTTTTTTTAATGATAATGGGGTGAGAGACAGTGGCAAAGGCCTTTCTAAAATCCAGGGCTGACTTAGAACCAGAAAGAAAGAAAGAAAAAAAACTAATCATACTCTAGAAATCAAACACCTACTGTCATATTTAAATTTTATTACAAAAAAATATGTCATGATTTGTGTTCATGTACTATATATACAAGAGATTGCATAATATCTCAAAAATAGTTTAACTTATATTGTGTGGGGGTCTGTGTACTGTGTGTATGGTGGGGTGTGTGGCAGGGTATAGGGGCATAGGGTATGCATATATCAGTGTGGGCTGTGGGGGAAGGGTGTGGGTATGTGAGCTTTATAGGGTGGGGGGACCCCCCCCACACTCTTCCACATGGCATGCAATCCCTGCCACTGGCCTAAAGGTGGAATGTAAGGACCTGGCTGCCCTTCTGCAAGGGGAGGCTCAGGACCTCGCAGCAACCCAGTGCTGTCCTGGCCAGAAAAGATCCAGTGCTCATCTTTGGAGACCTGCCAGGACTTCAGAGAGTACAGACAAGGTATGTAAGCAATGCCAGAGCATAGACAGAACCAGCACACTCCCATACAGGGAGAGACAACTCAGGAGCCCATGCCCAGAGCCGTTCCACCACCCTTGCCTCCAGCTGGTGCCAGTTCTCCTTCAGAGAGGGGTTTTGGGGGGGCAGGTGGACCCCCAAGTACAGCAGCAAGCCCATGCTCCAGCAGATTCTGTGATGCATGGGTCAAAGTGAGCCCACCTGGCACCATCAAGACAAAGCTCTTGAACCAGTTGACCTGGGTAAAGGACACTGCTGAATACCACACCTGGCAGGCCTCCACATCTGCCCAGTCACCTGAGTCTTGGACTGTGAGGAATACGCCATCAGCATACGCTAAGAGGACCAGCCACACTGCCGGCTCCTGGAGCATCCAACCCACCACCCACTTCCACAAGAGGACAAGGAAAGGCTTCAGGGCGAAGGTATACATCTGGTCTGACAGTGGGCAGCCTTGATGCACCCCCTCTATTGAATGGGATGGGTTCCATCAGGGTCCAGTTGAGCTTGACCAAAACACTCTGCAGAGGTGTACAGCACCTGGAGAGCCTGCACAAAACGGGGCCCAAAGCCAAAGGCCCACAGCATGCCTGTGATGTACCCATGATCCACTCTGTCAAATGCCTTCTCCTGGTCCAGGGCTAGGAGGATGAATGACAGACCCTCCTGGCACAGTAGCTCCAAGAGGTCCCAAACCAGGTACAGGTAACTGAAGACAGAACATCCAGGCACTGTGTACATCTGATCATGATGTATCATGTCCATCAGTGCAGACTACAGGTGCAACAAGATGGCCTTCAGTGCCACCTTATAGTCTGTGCAGAGGAGGGACATGAGACTCCAGTTCCTCAGGTTGTATGGATCCCCTTTCAGCAGTAGGGTCAGCATGGCCCTCTGGCATGACAGGGGGAGTTCCCCACTTCCCTCAGATTCAGCCCAGACCATAGCAGAGTTTGGGCTGAGGATGTCCCAAGAGGCCTGATAGAACTCCACTGTCAACCTGCCAATGCCCAGGGTCTTGTTGTCAGGCATCAGGCGGAGGGCAGATGAAAACCCAGCCAGAGGGAGAGGACCCTCCAGCCAGTCCTGGTCTCTCATGCTGACCTGCGGGAGTCCCTCCCACAGGGTCTGACAGGCTTTAGTGTTGGTCGGATCCAAGGAGAAGAGCTCTTTGTAGAAGGTCCGTGCACAATGGAGTATCTCACCTGGATCTATGAGGGGGGTTCTGTCACCCACTAGAAGGCAAGTGATGTACTTCTTGGCCCCCTGCCTCCTTTCCAGGGCATAGAAGAAGCAGGAGCCACAGTTCGTATCCCAAAGAAGCTGGATGCGTGAATGGACAAAAGCACCATGGGTGCAGTGGTCGTCCAGAGCATGAAGCTCTTCCCTCCTCTCCCAACACCCTTTGCAGGGTTGGTTGGGTCGATGACCAAGTACCTCTCCAGCTCCAGCACTTCTTGCTCAAGCTGCATCTGGACCATCTCCCTCTGCTGAGCATACCCCCAAGTGGAGCTGCGGCAAAAAAGCCAGATGTGCATCTTCCCCATGTCAGCAGGGGCCTTGTGCATCTCAACACCCGGTGTGTGGATCGTTGGCTCACACGGTGCCGTCTCATAAGTATAGAGGGCATCTATGAAACTCTGGGACCACTTAAAGATCCGTGTGTTGCAGCTTTTGGCCTCTTGCCTTCCCCTGCCAGTGCCCTTGCAGTGGCAAGTGGCATATCTGTCAAACATGATAGCCCCAGAGAAACAAGGCAAGCTGTACCTTGCTGGCAGACCAGCAGGTGTAGTCGCAGTCAAGAAATGCAAGTCTACTAGGACTCCAAGATCCCCTTCCACTTCTGTGCCACCCAGCAGGCCATTTCCTAGGCACTAGGTATGCTGGACATTTTTCCTTCCTAGGTGCAACACTTTGCATTTCTCCTTGTTGAATTGCATTCTGTTGTTTTCTGCCCACTTGTCCAACCTATCCAGGTCTGCCTGTAGTTGTTCTCTGCCCTCTGGCGTGTCCACTTCTCCCCATAGCTTTGTGTCATCTGTAAACTTGGACAGAGTACACTTTACTCCCTCGTCCAAGTTGCCAATGAAGACATTAAAGAGTATCGGTCCAAGGACAAAGCCCTGTGGGACCCCACTGCCCACACCCTCCCAGGTTGATACCGACCCATCCACTACGACTCTTGGTGCGACCCTTTAGCCAGTTCGCCACCCACCAGACTGTGTAGTCATCCAAGTCACAGCCTCTTAACTTATACACGAGTATGGGGTGGGCACATCGAAGGCCTTCCTGAAGTCTAAGTATACAACATCAACCCCTACTCCTGTGTCACGCATTTTGTAACCTGGTCATAAAAAGAGACTAGATTAGTCAGGCATGATCTGCCTGCTGTGAACCCATACTGGTTTCCCCTCAGCATAATTTGTCCTGCCGGGCTCTTACAAATGTAAGCCTTGATAATTTTTTCAAGGATGGAGGTGAGACTGACTAGCCTATAATTGCCCAGGTCCTCTTTCCTCCCCTTCTTGAAAATGGGAACCGCATTGGCCCTTTTCCAGTCCTCCTTCCAGAAGCCCATGGCATTCAAATATTCCCGCCAGTGGCTCTGCAATGATGTTGGCTAGTGCCTTCAGTACCCTCAGATGGAGCTCATCCAGGCCTGACAACTTAAAGGCATCCAGTTCCTCCAAATGACTCTGTACCATCTCAGGGTCTACGCATGGTAGTCTGGTGCCTTACTGCTGCCTCTCTACAATCCCAGTGAGAGACTTGTCTTTCCCCTCTTTTAGGAACACTGAGGCAAAGAACTCATTGAGGAGTTCAGCCTGTCCGTCACCAATTGCTTCTGCCCATTGCTGGACCTTCTTTTCGGTGGGCCTCAGCACCTGTGGCCTCAGGGGCTAGGCCCTGGCTAGCAAAGTGAGGGGCTTCCTCCATGGGCTTCTGTTCAGGACTGACCTAGTTCAGCCTTCTGTTGTCATGGGGCCCTTGGTCCCTGACTGCATGTCATCTTGCCCTGGGCCCTCTGCAGCCCTTTGTGTGTGCCCTCACTGGCACTAGCCTTTACATAGCCCCTGTCACTGCACTCTCTGGCATTAGGCTCACCATGCTGTAGAGTGTCCCAGTGAGGCCTCCTCCTTTCCAATAGCCTCAGTCTGGTCCACCAGTTCACACAACTAACAACATAAATACAAACCCCTAGGCATCATCACAACAACAACAACAGTGGAGGTCACATTCTGCCCCTTTAAGGAGGCAAGCTTCTCCCTTAACAATTTATGCCTCCTAGCTCCAGATACTTTAGGAACTTCTAGAGCCCATTAGTCTTACCAGCAACATAAAAGGCAACCAAGCATTTCCGCAACAGCTCCTTGCCCCTGACTGCTGACAGAGAACTAACCACCTGCCAGCCAGAGCCCTGGGGCTTATGTCTGGCCAGGCCCCTGCTTCCTTCTCATCAGGTGACTGGGTTCAGGTGCCAGGTAATACCCCAATTAGCTTATGGACAAGGCAACCTGCAGCTTCGGAGCCCTGCCTCACTCTCAGGGCTCCCTAACTAAGCTGCCTCCACTCTTGAAGAAACAAGCACACCTTAGTGCCCTGCAACACCATGGGGCATTCATGATGCAAGTGCCCCAATGCATAGCACCAGAAGTATCGCAGGTCCCCCACCATATAGAAAATCTTCTGGTCCCCAGCTCTTCTGGGGGTTTGAGGGGGATGTACTCACCCTCCACCATGAGCCCCCTCTCCACCACCTTTTGTGCGGCAGCCTCCAAGGCAAGGAGAGAGACCCCCTTGCCATGAAAGCAGGAGGCCGCTACAATCTTGGGGGCCCCCCACTACCCTTGCCAGGGCCTCCACCCAGGTCTCAAAATGTAAGTACTTCCACTTGGGAAGTTGGCACGTCACCCCATGCCTGCAGATGAGTGCCAGAAAGGGGGCCCCACCACCCAAGCTGGAAGGGTCAGTGGTGGAGGGTCCAGGTCACCACACAGCCATCTGTGCATAGCTGTGGTTTCCCCAATGGAGGACTGCATTGGGAGGGCTGGGGCTAAGGCCAGAATCAGGCTGAGTGAGTGTGCTGGTTGGTGTGGTGCACCTGGTCCCTTCAGGTGCCAATGGTCTAGGTTTGGAGGCGTGGCCCTTGTCTTTCCCACACCTAGCTGTGGAGGAGGCTGAAAAGGAGCCTTTCCCACTTCCCTTGCCTTTGATCCCTGATGGTGGGGAAGGGGGCTTGGGAACCCCTCCCGGAGGGGCCTGGCCTGGTGAGAACCCCTGGCCCTGCTGGCTCCCTGCCAGGGTCTCGCCTGCCCCTGCAGTAGGGGGTCTCAGGCTTCCTACCCCTGGAGGAGATCATTTGGACTCTTCCTCTGGGGTGCGGCTGCAGGGGAATGCATCCCCTCAGGGGCTTGGCTGGGATCTGCCCCCATAGTGGGGGCTGCAAGAAGTTATGTGGGGGCATCTGCTCCCACCAGAAGGCCCCTGCCCTGCCATTTCTTCACATAGGGGAATGGGAAATCAATAAAGAAAAGCAAAATATACGGTGAGGCTGGTGAGTCCAGTAGGAGCAGGCTGGGGCTGTGGGGGAAAGAGGAGGGGGCTGAAGCTCACTGAGCTACAGCCCCACAACAGACCACATGAGCTATGCTTGGGGAAGGGGACACACAAACACACAAGGCCTAGGGAGACTCAAGCTGGCTTACTCAGCCACACAACAAACACCAGGGCAGGGGGAGTGGACCACAGGATTTACCACACAATGTCAAAGAATATACAGAAGCTGCTGAGGCAGATGTAAGAGATGGTTGAAGCTGTGGAGGTGCCTTGTTTGTGGAAGCTCAGTCCAGAAGCCCCTCAAGCCTCCAGCCAGGCACTCGGCAGCAGGTAGGAACACAGATACAAGATTAGATATGATGAGTCAGCTTTGGGGGAGTGCTGAAGCAACAGTCAATTAAGGAAGTAATCCAGTGCACATGTGGTATAGAGCAGTACAAGGTGATGCAGCAAGGAATACCCCCCTCTCCTGAGGGGGCAGCAGCAGCCACAACAGCACCAGCAGCGGTAGTAGCCATCCTGTTCAGCCACTCAGGGTGCGCTTCAGGAGAAAGTGAAGGTGAAGGTGCGGGGTGGCCTGCCAAGGCAGCTGAGGCAGGCAAGGCACCCTTAGGCTCTGGCTGTGATGGTGGGGGAGGGGCCCACAGGCAGCGCAGGCTCCCACCCCAGGCTGTCCCCTGACCATGGCTGGGCAGCAGGCTGGGCAGCGGGCCAGAACAGGAGTGCAGAAGCTAGGATGCAGTGCTGGGGTGTGGTGCAGTGCAGTGCTCCCCCTGCCAAGGGAGGGGGGCAAGGACATGCAGCAGAGGACCCCCCACCTCGGGGAGGCAGGAACAGCAGCACAAGGCAGGAAGGGGTGCAGCCAACTTACCCCCTAAAGCTCTGAGAACAAGCTAGCAGTAGCCAGAGGCAGGAAGGGGCCTGGCTATCTTCTCCCCAGAAGCTCCTGAAACCAAGCTAGCAGCCTGAGACAAGAAGGAGCACAGCCAACATCCTCCCAGAAGCTGCTTGCCAGGGCAGGTTTTTATATTGCTGGGGTCAGCACAGGTGCTGGCCCCAAGCTCTAATTCCCGTGGCTGCAGATCCAGGAGGAGCTGGGTAGGGTTATTTTGGCCCAAGTGGCACAACTTGGCCCAGACAGAAGCGCTTGTCCAGGCATATGCACTGAGGTAAAAATCCCCAGCTCAAATTTGTGCTGCTCCAATTTGAACTGCCGCAAGCGCACGTGTGGACACGCTTATTGAGTTCAACCTACCTGCCATGGTCTGGTGCAAACATACTAATAAATCCAGATTTGTTTTGGTTGCTTTGTATCATACCTGGATACAGACTTAGTCTTGCTCTGCTGAAAATAAAGGCAAAAAATCCCTTCGACTACAGCAGAAACCAGAATAATGCCCCAGAGCTTCTAGGGCACTTGATTATGAACTTAATTTTAAGTGCAGGCCCACATCTATCCCAGTCAACCAAAGCAAAATAGGAGCTTTGCCATTCATCCTAACAAATATAGCATCAAATTTTCAATTCAACAATGATTCCTAAACATATGAGAAGTATGGGGAAGAAGCAGGAGGAACTCGCCCTCCTCCTAGCTGTCACCAGCCCAGACATAGTGGGGATCACAGAAACGTGGTGGGACTCGTCGC
>JAGPOW010003648.1:103456529-103496135 GCA_030014935.1 Caiman crocodilus
GTCATCTGACCCCGGTGCTCTTTCCTGCCAAGGCAGGGGGTCGGACTAGATGATCTGCCCAGGTCCCTTCCGACTCTAACTACTATGATACTATGATGAGAAACTAGGCCCTTTGCTGAATGGAGGGCTGAAATCATGTAAAAAGCACATTCTTAGTACTTTTGCTGAATTGAGGTCTGTAAGTGCAAAGCCATAGGGGGCAGGGGGAAGAAAATTTTATAAAAAATATTATTCTGATAGATTTTCATTATATCGCTATATAGGAGTAAAATGTAATTTATTTTTGTTTATAGTTATATGTGGGTGGGTGGGTGTAGTAATTGGCATTTGTCATACAAAAACAGCAGCACAAGTGTAGCACTTTCTTTCAAGGCATTTTTATATGGAATTATATGGCATAATTGCCCATCGTAAATACATCATTCTGCAACCTCATTACATGTAATAAACACCCCATCATGCAACATCTTTACACATCATAAATATATCATTAAAGACACAAATTACACACACTAATGAGTTTCTCACACATAAGTAATCTGCTGCTTGAAGATGTCAAAACAATTATACTAGGAAAATTATACATAATGTGTTTGTTTTTTTTTAATGGAAAGTCTAATAACAAAAGCAATGAAAAATAATGCTTTGAAACCACTCAGGAAAAGTGAAAGAAAAGATCATATTGAAGAAAGAAGATGGGATTTTCAAAGCCAGTCTGGCTTGGAAATGAACATTTGGTATCTTGAACATTTGATATCTATATATCTTAGACCTTTTTTTCCTTAATTGAAGTCAGTATGAGATATATTTGTGACTTTAGACTGGACACTGGACAGAGTTTGACCATGCTGAACACTTTTGAAAATCCCTCCTTATTCCTGACTGCATTGCCATGTTTTACTATTTTGGCAGTCTCTTTCTGTGCCAAGTTGATCTTAAGATCTTATATCAGCAGAATCAAACTCTCTTGTCTTTGGCCACGTCTACGCAAGACCCTGACTGCATAGTAACTTGTTTCTACTCTGTAGTAGCATCACATGGTACAAAGTGTGACACAATGCTTCAGAGCGGTCTTAATGAGCTACGGCACAGTCATCATCACCTAAAAGCCATTCGGCAATGCTACTGTTCAGTAACTCTAGTTACCATGCAGTCATTTAGTACTTGTGTATGCGAGTAGTAAATGACTATTCAGTAACAGCTGCGTAGTCAGCATCTCATATAGATGCAGCCATTATGTAGGCACATTTACTATTGAAGCCTTTTAATAGTCAGGTATTACAATCATTTTCCACTCCTAAAGTTTAAGAAGTCAAAAGAGCACAAGAATCACCCCTAGTTAAACAGAATGTAGTTTCTGAACACAGAAACTAGGCGGAGGAAATTGTAAGTTCTAGCCATTAAATTAAATAGCGTCTCTAGCCATGTTGCTTGCTGGCTACAAGACAGGATCTACCTCAGTTTTCCCATCTGTAAAATGGAAGAAATAGTAAGCATCTAACTAATTATTACACTTTTGTCTATGAAAAGCAGCACACAAATTAAACTGCAATACAATTAACCAGTTTTGTTATTGCTGGTATTGTGGGAGTGACAGCACTAGTTATTCTTGTCAGTATTATGGAAAAGTTAAAATATGTTCAGAAAAGTCATTTAAGAAAAAAAGTGATCTTGAACGAGCTTTTTTCAGTTGCCTGGCAATCACTTCTGTGTGATCAATTGATTTCTGATCTACAAAGCAGGGTATAATATTCCAGGACCAGGTATAGTCAGTGAGTGCGATCTTGGACCTGCTGAAGTTTTCCTTCTAAAGTTAGGTTTTTACCCAATATGTGCTGCCATCCATTACCAACAGACAGGGAAGGAGAATGGCTATGTTTTGAGGGCAGATATTTTGCATTTGCTTCTCCAAATGAGAAAAAGAACAGTTGATAAAGCCATGTTTGGAGTATGTAGTGCATAAAGATGGACGATTTGTATGCTATCAAAAGTAGCAGTGTGGTTTTATGGACAGAGCACAGGTCCAGAAGTTAAAAAATAAGGGTTATATTCTTCGTCTCTTTGCTGATTTACTGAACAACCTTGAGCAAGTCACGTTACCACTGCACCTTTTCCCATCCTTTTTGTCATTGGACTGCAACATTCAGGGCAAGGCCTGTATCTCTGCAGTGCCTCTCCTAAGAAGACCTTGCCATTTTGGTATCTCTAATGTGCTATCACAAACAACAGCAATGCAAAACTAAAGATCCGTAAGAGGCATATTTTAATATGCTCTAGACTATCTCCAGCCTTCATTTCTATCTAATAGAAAGCTAAGAAGATATTGAAATCTGCATTTCCCCTAGGATGGGTGGATCTGTGTTAATACCCTTGCATTTTAAATGAAGTTATAAGGCTGGGAAAATAATGTTGAGCAATTTGTATTATGATTGAAAAGATCATGATAAAAAAAAAAAGAAAAGGAAGAGAAGGAAATGTGAAAGATGATGTTGTTACTGAAATGAAAGAACTCAACTATAACCATAGCAGTTAAGGAAATGTGTTTTTAAAGACCTTAAGCGAGGTCATAATGAGAGTTTACTTTGTAGATCTAATCACAGTTTACAAGATCATATTTCAGTTCCCAGTTGCGTCCACAGTTAACAACAGGACACCAGTAATTTTCCAGATGTGGCTTGCCCTTCACAAAGTGAGCAAAACCAGTCAGAAGAACTGGAGTGACCCAGCACTAGGAGAGCCTCTAAACTCTTCTACACCACTTGGCTGGGATGCCCTCCAGAATAGTTTTGGTTGTTGCCTGGGAACGTTGGCATAAATTCCACTGCAGAGCAACTGAGCGCACAGGAGAAGCAAGAGCTCAGAGAGGACTATATGATCCAATTTTATGGGCACATCAGACTCCTTGCTTGGACCCACTTCTTCACAGATGAGTAACTGCCTTTCAGTAGCTGTTCCAGTTGCTAAACAGAAAGGCAAATTGTTGCAGGCAGCATCAACATCTGTCTCCTTGGCAAAAAATACTCCTGGAGTACAAAGTAATGGTCCATAACACTGCAGCTGACAAAAGTGTTACTTACTGATATGTACTGGACCATTACCATAGAATACCAGAGTACTATTTTTCCTAAGGGTTACCATGGGACCGAATGGAGAGACACATGCTGCGAAGAAAATATCGACTCCAGCCATTGGTCATGTCTTTGCAAAACTGCCAATTAACACATGAGGTAAGGTGAAGCTTGGGTGGATACAGGCCTTTGACCTTTATTTTCAAGAGGGGATTCCAGTATGATGATGATGATGCGGTTGTTTTTACATGCAAATTCAAATGGTTTAAATGCACAGTTGTAACTTAGCTATAACTTAAACGCAGCAAAACTAATACATAGCTGCTGATCTGGTTAAAATGTTTAAGACATGCAAGATTTATTTTAGTTTCTTATACTTTTTTTACCATTCTTTCATTTTTGTGGAATAAAGCTGTATACTTTTAAAAGTTAAAAGTTTTAAAAAAATAATTTTTTCATGTATAGAAGGAACTTTCACCTACTTCTGCCCACTATAAATCTCCCCCTTCTAACCATTCCTCATCTTCCATCTCTCAATGAATTCCTCCACAACTTTCCCTGGCTATAGTATTCATATCTCTTATTTTTAACCCACTACATCTCTCCTTGCATTGCTCATTAGCCACGATCTAATCCAGGTCATTGGATGAGCACCACCTTTTCAGAGCTTCCACCTCAGACCAGACCCTTCTTCTGATTATATAGAAACCTCTGCTTGGATAATGGTCTCTTTTTCTAGGGTAGGAAGATAAAAATGAGAGCAGCTGGGTACTGTTAGTTTCATTCTGATAAGGCTAAAATATTATATCAGAGCAGATTTTATAGCATTCCTTAAAGGTGTGAGAGTCTGAATGAGTTTGATCTTTTCTGGGAGGCATTTTTTGTTTGGTCACCCCCTAATCTCTTCAAACAAGACTGATTCTTCCTCAGTTCTCCCATGTTTTGCCATCTGTACTATCTACTAGTCCAGTTTTGTCTGTGGTTTGTAGGTGGTTATATGGTCTTTTACATCAATTCATTAATAGTTTAGAAGGTTAGGATCAAGAGGCCTTGAACTGGCTATGGAGGTTGACTGAGAGCCAGTGGATGAACAAGGGCACAGGTCTTGATATGCTCAAAACAGTCAAAACTAGAGGGCAAGGTGCTTTTTGCACTAGCTGAAGATTATATATTGTTTACATAATTAGATTCACATGCAGCAGGGTAACCAATATTTGTATCACTGTGGCTAAGTCCTGGCCCAGACAGAAGGGGTAGAATTTCCTAGGGAGCTGGAGGTGAAAGGATGCTAGTCATCAACACTACCTGGTCATCTGAGGGCAGCAATGCGTCCCACTGGACATGGCTAGTTTGCCTTGCTTTGAGAGTCCTCAGTGGAGAAGCCGGACAGGAACCCTTGTTATGTTTTATCTAAGCACCCAAGTGAGAGGCGGACTCCAGTCATTGTGTTTGCTGAAGAGAAATGCTGCTATATGTATTACTGGGATTGTTAGAGAGACCTGGAGAAGAATTTTTTTTTTTTTTAAAAAAAGGTCTCATGGGAGATAGAGTATTTTTAATGAGTCCAAACCTCTTCCACAAATTAAGTGAACATTTTTAAAAGGAAACAATATTACTTTGGTTTTATTTGTTTCAGCTACTTGGTTACAGCTCCATGTGGACACAATTAATGGAGGAAATAGAGTATTTTATTAGCCCAGGACTCTCAGATAGTCGTTCTGTGACCATGTGAAATTCCTTGCCTTCATCACCACACATTCCTTGTGGGAAGGTTGTATACTGCCGAAGATAATTAACCTGGAGTCCGCAGAACTGGTGTCTAGTCACTGAGTGACAAAAGTTAAAATGCTGACCATTAAAAGACCCCCATTGAGTTAATTAATTGTGGATTCTGTCCTCTATTTATCATTTAAAAAAACCCTCCATAACATTAGTTTAAACCAGGTATTCTGATGCAAGTGAGAAGCAATTGTTTTGACACTGGACTGGGATTTATGGCTTGGGTTCATTTCCCAGCTCTGTCCCAGACTTACTGTGTGAACAGGACAAGCCATTCAAACTTGCTGTGCCTCAGTTTCCTCCTGTAAAAGGGGAAGAATATTATTTCCTTTCAGTCTTGTCTATTTAGATTGTACCTTTTCAAGTATGTTTGTAAAACAACAAGGGTCTGGCCTCCACTGGTGCTGCTGCAATAGAAATAACAGTTTAAAATGCAGAGCAGACAGAGGTTTAGCTTTAGGATTAAAATTTCTTCCCTGCCTTAATTCCTTGGACTTATAGATATCCTTGCATGTCATACTCCAGCCCAGTGGAGGGAAGGAGACTGGTATTATTCAACCATCTGAATGTCTCTATAAACGTCAGAAAAAATATCCAGAAAAGATTATGCTGAAGTCTGTTTGCTACAAGGAATCTGATCGCACTGCAGGATTTCTGGCTGTCTACTGTAGGGCTGTGCAAAGCTACAACTCGGAGGAGATTTGGCCTGATTCAGCGGCCGAACCTCTGAATCCAAATCAAATCAGGAGACCCATTAAAAGGTCTGAATCGAATCAGAAGCCTCCGAATTGATTCAGAGAGATTCAACACCCATTCAGAGATTCAGGCATAGGCTAAACATGCAGCACTCCTCAACCATGCTGAACACAGTTGCCTCCAGCTGGTAAGTCTGTTGTGGTGGGCAGAGTGGGGAAGGACGGGGCATGTGGGGGACGATCAACACCTCCACAGCAAGGCAGGGATTAGGGCCGGGGCTGGGACAAGCTGTCCAATTGTGGGGGGGAGGGGGAGGGACTCAGGGAGGGGGCCCCCACCACTGCGCACCGCCGTGCACTGCCAATTCGGGAGGGCATGGGCGCAGGTGTGTGCC
Organism: Caiman crocodilus; assembly: GCA_030014935.1. Taxonomy (NCBI): domain Eukaryota; kingdom Metazoa; phylum Chordata; order Crocodylia; family Alligatoridae; genus Caiman; species Caiman crocodilus. The sequence continues at coordinate 103,462,467 of JAGPOW010003648.1, forward strand.
CCCAGAGCTGCATGGGGCAAGCTGGGCTGCACTCCAGACAGGTGGCAGAAGGCACTGGGAGCAGGGGCTATGCCCTCCCACCACTCACCCAGCTGGGGCAGGGAGGTGTGGGATGGTGCCAGCGCGCTGCCTTAGACAAGGAGTGTGCAGCAGCAGAAGCAACTGCAGCCTCCCCATGCCTCCCAGACAAGCCATGGCTTCAGCCTGGCTGGGCGAGCAGTGGGAGGGCATGGGGGTGAGGCCAGTGCCAAGGGCTATGAGGAATTTTAAGGTGGCTGCAGCCTACCCCATAGCCCCCACTCCACTGTGCTGTGCAAAGTGGGCAGAGCCATGGCTGTGCTCTGTGCTGTTTAGTCTTTGGCTAATTTCTGAATCGGTGCCAAATCTTTCAATCCGATTCGGCCAAATCGGACCGAGACAGTGACTCAAATCACTGAATCAAATCACTGTCTCTCGGGAATGGGCTGAATCCAAATCCGAATCCAATACTTGCCACTTTGCACAGGCTTACTGTCTAGATAGGGACAACTAGCCTGTTCATCAGCCAGTTTAAGCCAAGCTAGCACCATTTCTTTCTGTTGAGCCATGCTGATTTACACAAGTCCTGAGGATCTTCTCCAGAAGCATGTTAAAGAGATCTGATGTAATGTCTGCACCTCAGTGCATACAGTATGAGGTCCTCCACAGTGCAAAACACTTGACTCTCAGAGGCTGACCTATAGGCTTCACTGTCTCAGCTCTCATATGTGCCCTACTGAGGTTTGCTATCATAGTCTGTAAGGCTAAGTAAAGCAACCTCGTGTTAATGCCATATTCTTCACAAACTTTCCTCTCACCTAAATACTGCAGGAGAAAAAACAAGCAAACAACCTGGTTTCCACTTTCCTGCCACCACTCCAATAAATATAGTTTATAGGGCACATTACTTTTTGACACCGGGTCCCAATGGGTATGAATCCATTAGTGGGGCAAGGGTGAGTGACTTCTGACTTTGACGGCCCTTAAACTTAATCCAGTGTTGTACAAGCAACATTCAACATGATGAGCTCTGAAAGTGTGATAAGACCAGCTTTAAGTGCACAGCTGGGCAGCAACCTATAAAGGCAGAATTTAAAACCGTAATAAAAACTTTGTAATCTAATTGCAATGGTGAAGTTAAAGGTGAGGTATTTACACTCTGAATCACATGCAATGCAGCCAGTCTCAGACATCTTGAATATTTTATGTGTTCTTCATGACGGGCGTCAATCTTGAACTGCATCCACTCCAGACCAGGGCTTGTTTTCATTCAGGTCTCTGTCCTTTTTGGTTGTAGGAGGATGAGGATGTTGGGAGAAACTGTTTCAAAAGCCGCTTCTCTTTGGCTTGCCCACCTTGAGATCCCAAAGGACAGGCTCCCACAATTTTGAGCACTCATAGTCCAGACTGAAATCAGTGGGTGCAGCAGGTTCTCCGTCCTTTGAAAAATCATAGGTTCAAAGTCCTTGTGTTTGCCTTAGTCTCCTGTAGCTGTGACTGATTGACTTGATTCTCACTGCTCCATCTTATACAGGAAGCCACAGTGCTGTTTAAGGAGACATGCAAGGACACAGCACCAGTCTGCTAAGTGTTACCAGGTGCTATGATGCCTGGTGGTCCCTCTGACCTGCTATTCTGCCTGGATAGGTTGGATCAGTGACTACAACTCAAGACCTGTCTCTTACATGGTTATTCACCTTGACAGCATCTACCCTGCACCCAGAAGAGTGACTGCAACATGGGCACACATCCTCAAGTAGTTGGCATCTGGCTAGTTCAGGCATCAATAGTAATGAAGACACAGCAGCATGGGCTCCTGTGCAGGCCACACACGCCAGTCTGAGACCCTAGGTACTTACCTGTTCAATCAGTGCGGATGAAACTTGTGCGTCCACATTTTCATTGTGGTCACTACCCAAGCTAGCCAGGTTACATCTGGCCAAGGAATGCTTACATGTCCTGCAATCACATCTGCCTTTGCAGTATATTCATATCCAAAAACTGAGGCTACCATAATGAATGGACACTTAATTTGGAGCCTGGCTCTCATATATGCTAAGGACATTCTGTTCCCTTGTTGTCATGTAAGAGGGCCTTAACGTGAGGGGTGAATTAGGTCCTTTTGTCTGAAGAGGACTCATTGAAAATTAGAAAGTGTTCCGTTGTCCTCAGCAGTATGCTGGATTTGATCCAATGCTGGAGATTTTTCAGACATATTCAACACAGCTTTTAATGACTGCCAGACAAAATTTCTCTTGACCCTGCTCTCTAGAGGGCCATTCGCCACATCTGACAAAGTAGGCTGTAGCCTACAAAAGCTCATGGCTCTGAACGAATTAGTCTGTAAAGTGCCACTGTGCCCTGCCTTCTGACTAAATTCAGACTAACCTGGCTAACTACTTTTCTCTACTCATGGATTGCAACATGCTCATCTGAATGAAATTTCCTCCAATCAATCTACATTTAATTCCCCTACTCTATGCAGGTTCATTCATTGCATCTGACTAAGCAAGCTGTGGCCTATGAAGGCACATGTCCCTGAGTGACTTAATCTATAAGATGCCACACTATACTGCCTTTTTGACACTTCCTGTAAATCTTTTCCTCCGTATCCACAGCCTTCTCTTGCCCCTAAGTCCAGTTTCACATCAACATGGTAGCCTGCTCAGGTGTTTCAGTGGCCTTTTCCTCTAAGGGCATGTCTACATGGCAGTCTTACCATGCCAAGCAGTAGCACCCTCCAGCACTCTGCGTGATCCTGTGAAGGTGTGTCCTAAACAGCAAGTAGTGCAGCCACATCTTCCCATTGGCAGCATCACTGTAATATGACTACCCTGTTGCCAGGTTAGGAGGCAGCTCAAGTGGAACAGCATGGTGTGTTTGAGAGCACTGTTGCCAGCGTAGTTTACTGTGTAGACAGAGCTTAACATCTAAGGGACAGGGAGAAATCACTGCTATCTATGCGGGTTTGCATTAGACAAAAAAGAATAAGATGCACATATTTAAAAGAGTTACGCTTTACAGCAGGAGTGCAGGATTGGGGCATTACAAGCTGAATGTAGGCATGCAGGGCTGGATTGAGGTGGGACAGGGCATAGTTCAGGTGCACAGGGCCAGGGCAATGTGGGGCTCGATACGTTGTGTTTAGGACCCAGGTTAGGACCCTGTGATGACACCAGGCAGGATCTGGCCTGGGGACCAGCTCTGTGCCACACATTCATCCCATGGGGCTAAGCACCACTACTTAACAGGAAACGTATGTGGCCAGTTGCTACTGAAAGGCTGTGCATCTCTGTAGCACATTCCATCCATATATTTCCAAGACGTTTATGAAGGAGAAAAGTAATGTTAACCCTACTTCATGGAAAGGGAGGGCACAGAGGTGAGGTGACTTGCCCACAGGCATGCAGCAGGGTGACACCAGAATTCAAGCTGAAGGAAATGAGAAGCTCTGGTTCACAGGACATCCTTGCATCTCAGTGTTCATTTCCAAACAACCAAACATGGAAACCTCAGTATTTTTCATGGAATGGAAACTCCAGAACAGTTTTATTTGCAAATGCTGAAATATTTTATCTTGGCATTTGTGATCAAAATGTTATATTTTGACATTCATGAGATGTCCTGTTGAGCCAGATCAACTGTAAACTGAATTTCCCTAGAGCATTGGCTTATGAAAGCTGTAATTCAGGCCCTTAGTGTCTTCTGAGATACCGCCCCTCCCCATTAGTTTTATCTCCCACAGTGCAATACATACAAAACGTTTTGGAATACTCAAAACATTTCCAAATTGAGTCCAACCACACTGAAACATCATCATCATCATCATTATCTATTGGCAAAATAGAAATAAAATCTGCTAAATCAAATTTTTTTTCATGGAAAATTAGGATTTTAGGGGAAGAGAAGGAAAATACATTGTTGACCACATGATCCAGGCTTGTACTGAAAGCTGCTCCCAATTGATCCAGTTATAAATGGGTGCCTAGTGACTCAGGCTTGGGATCACAGGGGGCTGCACATGAGGTTAACCACATCTGTCCCTTGTGTGCTATTATGGACCTTTGGCTTTTGCACTACAGCAGTGCAGCTGCACCAATAGTAATTTCTCCAGTGGAGAAAGAGGAGGTGCTGTGTAGGGAAGACAATGAGGATAAGTCAGGACAAGCCCTTCAGGGTACACATCACAGAGTCAAAGCGAAAACTAAACCAGCAATAGCTCCCATTGTACACCTAGTTGTGTGCAGGCCAGCAACCACCATGCATGTAGATGAAGTTAGAAATTCATGTAATTTGCTACTTTCTCTATATCTGAGCTCATTATGGTACAGAGATAGGCTTGAAGCACTCAACAACACCAGTCTGAAATACACTCAGTAGGCGATAAACACCTAGATAAGGAAACTGGCGCAAAAACCCCAGCTTTAGGCAATCCAGATTTTATCACGGAAACATGCAGGGATGAGTAACAGCTGATGTGCAGATGTGCCTATGTGTACAGATGCCAGCATTAGCAATCTGCAGGGCCAGCCATCTTCATTCAGTGTACCGACTAATGGCTTGTGCCGCATTTTCAACTCCAGGTGCCTACATGTACACATGCCAGTGTCACCAATCTGCACACCTGCCCGTCTGCACTTAGTCCACAGACTGATGTGCCATGCCATGCCATGCCATGCCATGCCATGCCATGTTTCCAAATCCAGGTGTTCCCAAATGCACACATGCTCTTGCATGGGGAGGAAGGGGGGGAGGGTCTAACTAGTGCATGGGGCAACACCCAAATTACGGGTACATAATTGCCTACACATCCCTAAGTATACCCAGCATTGCAAATCTGCCCCACTATTTCCATTCTAAGGTATGGCCGTGCTCCCTAGGTAAGGGTCCCAAACCTTATGTAATTAAGTCATTCACCTCATTGTATAGGGATACACATGTTTCTTGTTGCAATTGAACCCAGTCCCAGTGCCCAAAGAAGGCTCAGAGAAACAGCTGTCAATGAATATTTCGTATTGCACATATTAAAGGCTGGGCACTGTCAGGGAAAAGGGGCAGGGGAAAGCTCTGGCTGGATAGGCCCTGCTTATACATTTGTTGCCCCTAGCATCCACTCTACCCCTGTGAGAAACAGGATACTGACCCAGTATGGCATCTCTTATGTTCTTAGCATGCAACATCGTCTGACTCAGAACCAGGACTCGTTATGTCCAGCAAACCCCTCAGTTCACATCACAATGTAATTCATGATAAAGGATGGCACATCAGGCCCATTTTTGGTAGTAAGGCTTAGGAGATGCTTCAGATGCTTGGGTGGATTGGTGTTAGGGAAGCAGCCTGCAGGAAAAATGGAGGACTTATTTGTCGTATTTGCACATATAAGTACTTGGGACAGGGCTCTTAAACTGAGACAGTGTTTGAGGGGAGGTGTGGATGGGGATAGTCAGCTTGTGGGAGATTCTTGGTGTGCATAATGACACTGTAAGTAGGAAACATAGGTACATTATTGAAGTGATGGGACATGGCAGGAATGGATAAGGAATGAATTGGATGGTACGTGGGTTGAGAGAAACAAAGCTATGTTGTGCCAAATCCAAAGGCCACTAAATCAGTGGAAAGGCTCCCACTGGTTTCCTTGGACATTGTGTTTGGCCTATCATGCCTCCACAGGAAACTGTGGGGACCAGGAGCAATAACTCATGGTGTGTGTTGCACAGGGATGAGCTGCAAGTGTTTCATGGTAAAAACAGATGCATCTTGCAAACATGCCTATTTGGCTCAAGTCACCATCATCTATTAGATCCTAGGTAAGTTTCATGTGGGGTTTTGGACTGTGTTGCCAATATTTTTGCATGGCTTTGTCAAAAAGGGGCCTTCTCTCTCCCCGCCACTTTCTTTGTGAAGTGAGGGGGAAGTGATCAAGTTAATGCCAGGGAACATGTGCCTAGCAACTGAGGAAGGGAGAAATCAGACACACTGAGAACTGTTGGGCAGTGGGGACTTTTACGGTAGGGCCAGCAAGACAAATATAATGTAGCACAGGTGTTTCTGTAATTGTGAGGCATTTGGAAAATCCACATTTGTCCAACAAGTCTCCCACTCACATTCCCATCAGGATGCTATGGCAGAATCTAGTATTAAGGGCTGCGAATATAAAACAATTCAGAAGACTAGCTGACTTAAGGCCTGCTGTCAATCCTCCCCCTTCGCCCCCCATTCTCCTTATGCTGTCTGTGCTTTTCTGTTTATATAGGTGTGTTTCTTTGTTTCTGCTTTTACATTTAGCCCACGTAAAAAACGGAAATAGGTTTCTGCAGGGCTTAGGAGGCCAGGAGCTTTCCATGCGTATATTTATCCTTCTGCCACAGGTGCATGCATCAATGGGTCAGGTCCTCAGTGGGTGTAAATTGGCCCAGCCTCCAGTAGGGTCTATAGAGCTTTATCCCCTTAGCAAGTCCTTTGCAGGAGTGAATCAAGCAGAGGGATTGAGAGCGGTGTGATGTTTGGACCCACAGACATGGCCTGTTTAGTCCAAGCTGCTCCTCTGCATCAGTGACAAGATGGTTCGTATGGCAATATCTATTTCTGATGGAGACTGCAACCGAAGGAAATGATGGTAAGAGTTAAGTAGCACAGAGGCAAGGTATAGAGTGGGAAGTATGTTGCACATCATGGGGGGCAGGGGAGGAAGTGAGTATTTTAGTGTTATAGATGGGACTGGAGCTATTTTTGGGAAATACTCATAATTCCTTGCTTCCTTGTTTAACTCCCTTTCGCCCTACTGTCCTCTCCTTTTTTGCAGCTGGGAGAAGGTTGCTGAAAATGCCTGATCTGAGGGTGCAATGCCACCTGAAATGTCTGGGAGGGACACTGGAGAAGAACCTAAAATAGGTGAACTTAAAAAAAAAATCAGAGCTCACACTCACAAGGCTGCCTGTATTTCTCCACTAAAATCAAAGGGGCTACTTAGGTGGACTCTGCTCCTTACCTTGAACAAATTGAAATCAAGATTGCTCAAAGTCAATGGAGCTATTCCAATTTATGCATGGTGCAGGATCTGGCCTGTCATCCCCATACCACCCGAGCCCCTATCGATCTGGGTATCAAAGAAATGAGCTTGGGAATTCACGTTCACGGGATAAGGCAGCCCCACTATCAGCTGAGACCCCTGGGCTCACTCAGACCTTTTCAGAAGGTAGCAATGCTCCCTCCTTGTCCCACCACCCACTTGTTCCAATGTTCATTGTGTTCATAGATGCAACTGATAAACATGTTTGAAGAAGGGTGTTTGTGCTCAAAAGCTTGCAAAGAACAATTTTTTCCAACAATTTACTTGGTCTAATAAAAGATATCACATCTACCCAAAGAAGGTTGTCTGTCTGTCTGTAGACCAACACAGCTACAACCAACAACCCCCCCACATATAAACAGTCATTCATTCCCTCATTTGTATTGGCTGCACTGTGCATGTGTTGGAGGTGCCAGTTGTGGCAGCATAGCCCAGACTGAGCTAAAGTTTACATTTACTAAACCCCTGAATATGCCCAATGCCCAGTCTCCAACGTGTGGTATTTTGGGTCACCTTATTACTATGGCTGCTAATAATGCAGTGAATGTTATCTGAGATGTTATCGAAGAACATTATTAATAAATGAAGCCTCACTCCTGTTGTGAGACGGGTCATTTAAAGTGCCTGGCGGAGAAGCTAAGCCTCTGATCATACAACAAAGCAGTGACAGAGCAGAATGAAATCCTGATGTGCACCCACAGCCTCTTATATTTAGGTGGCAGAAGGGTGGCTTGGTTATTTTAACTTTTAGCTTGTATCTCTTCACTTGGAGGGCAATGCAACTGCTGCAATTATATTGTAAGCATGTCCTGCTAATGGAAATGATTAGTCTATTCATTTTCTGTAAATGCTGTCTGGCTGAGTTAGCCTGGCCGTCTCTTGGAATTATCGTGGCAGAGATGAAAGCCTAGAAAATCTGGGGATTCATAACTTCATGTGAATTGTGGTGTTTTCCAGGTGGCAAAAGCTAGCATGACAATGCTATTGGATTTAGATATAAACAGAGTACTGGAGGAGATCATAACAGCTCTTCCCGGGTATTCTGGTAGCAATAAAGCAAGCATAGGCACTGTAAGGTACAGGCCGTTCCCCTGTGCATGCCGGCTCCTACTTTTTTTGTTAGAAAGCTAATTTCTTGAAAAAAATACACAACTTGCTGTTCTCTAATTTCAGATTAAAATGGAGAGAGATTCAGTTCCCATAATGAAACAGCATTTACAGTCCTAACCATACACTAGGGACCAAATCTGCCTGTAGTTCTTCACTGGAGTCACAGGGACTACCTGGGTAGAACTAAGCACAACATTTAGTCCTGTATGCTAACTCCAAGGCTATTTACCTTTCAAGTCAGCTCCAACTCCAGCTTTCTGCCAGCCTCCTCCCTCTTCTTTTCCCTTGAGTCTCAGGCATACCGCACACTTTCCTTTGGTGGAACTCCTCATTCCGTAACTCTAGACATTGCAGTGTAAACTTTGGCTACTGTGTATGGTTCAATTTGAAAACACCTCCGTGGTCTGGGATTTTAATTTGAGCAAATTTGAGAATGGTAGCAATAGGATTCAGCTGCATCCTTAAGAATCAATTGAAAATTTAGCCTAACATTGGAACTGAAATAACCTTCCTTCTTGTTCTTTTTTGTTGTTGTTGTTTGTTTTAGTAGAGGTACTGAGGAGGTCTGGAATATTGTAATTAAATCATCATTTGTTACTTATCTTCTTTAGAAGTCCTACATAATTAGCACAGCTCAGCTTTAACACAAAGTCCTTACCTACAGCAGAGTCTTTCGTTAAAAAAACCCTGAGAAATAAGAGGCATGCACAGCCTGCCTGCTAGAGTCTTCAGAGAGTGTATTGCCAGCCTCTACAGGTTATACATCATTAGTTCACATATTGTCCAGGAGAGCCCAAAGCTTGTGCAGGTGTGTTGGCAAAACATGCCCTGCTTCCCTCCTCAGCCCCCACCACTGCACTTCCAGCAAGCTGATACTTGAAATGCAATGTGTCAAAATTGCAAAGACTTCTCCTAAATGTGTTAGTTCGGTGCTCACCCAGCAGACGTGACTATAAGATGGTGCACAAGCCTGGAAGGGAATCACTGGAAAAAACAAAACTTTTGAGTCAAGAGCTTAGTATGTTTTTCCGTGATTATATATATCTAAAAGTGTGGCTTTTTTTTCTTTTAAAAATCTCTCATGCACATTGTCAGAAATTAAATTTTTGTGAGCAGAGACAGCTTTTTTTTTTTTTTTTAATTCTTTTCCCTGCCCTTGAACTTTAAGAATGACTATAGGGAATATACTCCAGCCTGTTCTCAATGACCCATTCATATGGTGGCTTTATGTAATTTTTTTTCCCCAAAAGGGAGCCATTCTAAGTGGATCTCTGCAGCTGAATTCAGCCAGTGCTATTTGTGCATCATGCTCAAATAATCAATAAAACGGGTGGCATCTGTAAATCATTATGCACACAGCTTTTAAACAGCATCCAAAATGGAGAGCAAAGCTGGCAAGGCAGTGTTTGCATATTCAGCACTTGTTAAAGGGAATGAAATACAGTACTGGGCTTTATTATTGTATCCTCAAACCCATACATTTAACAGCAATTTTCTTCCTATGTTTTGTAGGAAACTAGCCACATATCACATGATCTCAAGGCTAAACATCTCTCTTTTCCCAGTTGTGCTACAAAAAATCACTGTGTCTGAGAATTTTATATGTTAAACCATGGAAGCTTTAATTTGATTTTACAAATATAATTATCCCTTTAGTGGGGTTGCTTACAGGGCCTTCTGGATATAAAACAGTAGGGAGACCAGAACCTATTCCACTTATTAGATGCCTTACCACAACTCTTCTCAACCTTGAGTCACTGAGAAAATGTTAACATGTCTATTTTTGTATCACACCATCTTCTGATCCTTAAACCACAAAAGATGACACTGAGGAGGACCTGAATGCCTTTCCATTAATGTTTTTTTCAATGGTTAGTGTATACTGAAATAGAATTGCACTTAGGCAGCTAATAGGTTTAAGAGAATCTGACACCTTGAGTCTCTACCAATTAAGTTAGGTAACTACTTTCATCAGTTAGTGTGTAGTTGCAAGCCTATAAGTTTAATACAGAGGCTATAGTTTTAGTCTCCAGAAACGTTGCACACAAGGTAATCATTACAAGTGGTTGCCTGGGCATGGATTTGTATATTTTTGTAGTCTGAGATGAGTTTTCCCAGCCAGAGGAAGTGCAGGACCCATGCTAATGCTGTAAGACTCTGAGCCCCCATCCCCATCGAGTGACTGGACCTCAAGTCTTCCAACTAAGAACCTGATATGCCTATTCAACCAGCCAAGTCCTAATTAGTTAGTGGCACCCATGAAGCCATGGGTTGGTTAGTCTCTGAGGATATATGGGATGTGTATCTGCCTCTCCTTCCCTTCTTGAACATGAGGCTTACACTTGTGGGATTTCTATCTACATTTTTAACTTGCCAAATGAGTATGGCATGGATCTGAGCACTTACGCGCAGACGTGAAGATACACAATAATCTGGTTGCTTAATCCAAAAAAAAAAAACCGAGCACGTGTTCTGCAGGTGAAAATTGTACCTGAACAGCTTGGACTTATACTAGATAGCTTCAGCGCATAATTACTCTCACCCAACACTTTTCAGGCCTTCTGGCTCTGTTTCTCTCATATGCAATTTGTTAATATTTCTATGATCTCACTCCTTCCCCTCATCTCCCAACTATTTTTCTCTTTCTGCATCTCTTGTATTTGGCCATAAATCTGCTTTGTCAGCTCCCTGGGCTAGGTTTAAAGGTATTTAGATGCCTAACTTCCATTGATATCATTGGGAATTAGGCAGTTAAATACCACTTACAATCTGGCCTCAAGTGTTGATGCAGCCCTGACTACAGTGGGGACCCAGGTTCTTGATGAATGCCCCTGTGTACTAACAACCATTCGTATCCACCTTGCTCTTTATAAAAAGTAACCACCAGAGGCACTAGGGGATGCTATGGTTCTACAGACGGGACAATACATGACACCCCCCGCTGGGATCAACAGCTGATGACTTGCTTACTTTGGGAGTTTTCTGCCCAGCGGTGTATGCCTACACCACCTGGGGAGGCACAAAGTGATCACCCAGGAATTGTGATCTCTCCAAGCTATCCATCATATCCTCAGATTACAACACTTACAGGTCAGTGATTATCTCTCCATTGGAGCGACAAGGTCTCATGATGAGTCGCCTGATACCAAATCAGTTATCCGCTAAGCATGATGCTACTAGTGTATGAAGGACCAGTGGCCAAACACTAGGGAGTGATCATGTGTGAGGACTTGAAGGATGATTCTCCGATTAGTTCCCAATCATGCAAATGACACAGCATCATCCGTGACTATTTTATATTTTCTTTGACATTGTTCATATTCCATTTCCAACTTTTATGACTGTTTCCCATAGAGGTTGCTTGTATGATAATTCTAGCGGTGATTTATGTTAGTATGAAATTTTGATACATGTTATGTATATCTGATATATTTCTAATAAAATAAAATAAAATATTTCCCATAGCCACAGTACGTCAGCAGCATATAACTGAGCATTAAAATTGAACCTGTTCTGCCCATTTCTGCTTGTTACAAAGTGTTTGCTTAGTGATTAACTTGTCCACCAACATGCACAACCGCAAATCTCTCTTTGCTGTCTCAGTACTTTAATTCAATTAACTCTGTTGACTTAGACTCATTTTGAGTGGTGACTGGATTTAGATAAGGATGCCACTGTAGTACAAACCAAAGCATCAATTGTGTGACTTCTGACCTATCAGCATCTTGATTTGAAGAAGATGCTTGTGTGGATGGTAATAGAGCCAATGTGATGATTACGGTAAAGAGTTTTTGTAGGCAATATCTTTTATTGGACCAACTGCATGGCTGGGATAAATATAGAGAAGCTTTTTAGTATCATGGTGCCCTTCTTTGGGTCTCTGGGGGTCATTTGATGTAATCACTACAAAGTGAAAATGCTCAGGATGATTGTAAAGTGCAAGTAACCTGGCCTGATTTTAGCGGTGAAAGTCATTGTTGCTCCAGTGCTGCTCTACACATCATGCACCTGACTCAAAACTCACTGAAGCATGTCAAGACTTCCATAGATTTCAATATAGCTTTGATCAGACCCCATGTAAATAATTCTCGCTTTGTCCAACAAGACCAACTGTGTCTCGTTCACCTGCCCTTGTCACTTGCTTATGAAGACATCTCAGGGAAATGTAGAGTCCTATGAAATCAAAGAGAGCTGCAGCTAATAGGCATTTCCTCTACTCAATATTCATTATGAACAATAATGAATGAAGTCCACCCATTTGAAAGGATACTTGACTAGATTTGAAATTCCAGTTATGTAGTAAGTAGCAATACCCATCAGTGGGGGCACATGGATGAACAGCACTCGTATTGGTAGGAGGAATCCCAGCAGATACTGATATTATATTCAGAGTCTCAGCTGATAAAAACCTTGAAGCTGCATTGCTATACATTATGTTTAAAAGGTCCATTGTCTTCCACAGCCACTAAGTTAGATCTATCCCAGGCTATTTTCTTCCATTTAAGTCTTGATGCATTCTCGTCCTCTCAGAGCGCTCTTTCTGGGGCTGATTCCCCTGATGTAATGTGGCTATAGCCATACATCTCCACTCCAAGGGTGGCATAGATTGACTGGGGAGGTGCTGTTCCATTACCTGAGTGAAGAAGCCTTCAGGGTTGTAGTTCCTACAGAGCTTAAGGATGCTTTCAACACTCCCAAAACACTTAGAAAGACAAATAGCCTGGTAGTCCAAAAGTGCAATGGGTCCAGGTGGTCATTGGGGTGCAATTTATACCCCTCTGCATCAGGAAGAAAGAATATTGTCCCATATTATCCCATCATTCGTTAATGCAAACTCAACCCCGCGCAACGAATTCCTATTTCTTCTGTTTGTAAAACTGCGGTTTCGATCCTCACTGTTCACATGAAAATAGAGGGAGTGTAACATGAGCCAAATGCTTCCCACACAAAGGAATGCCTTTGGGTCACAGTGTATTGTTAGACCAGCAAAGGCACAGCCAGTAGAGTGGAGCTTCCAACTATTGCTGAAGCTATTCAGGTATCGAGCTCAGAGCAAGGTGGAGAGCTTGACTCATTCTGGCCTTCTGCCTGCTGCCACGTGACGATGAAATGTTTCAGTGTGACAACGTGTCTTCCCCTCAACTTTGCTGGAGAGGAAACTATCTAATCTTCCTCTTTACTATGTTTCTCTGCCTCTCAGTGAAACGTCTTCCTCAAAATCTTCCTTGCCTCCATCCTCTATACTTTCCTGACCTAAGGAAAGTATACAAACATTATCACACTCCTTAGCAGTACTAGAACTGCTGACAGGCATCCCAGGGTGACATGCTTCAGTGCACTGTCGGCTCCATTTCACTGAGCCGGCATTGCTCTGAATTGCATTAACTAACCATTTACATGGACTTGAGCCTTTATGGGAGGCGGTGCATATGCTGCTTAGAAGAGATTTTTTCCTGGCTTCTCCTTACCCTTCTCCCTGGCTATACCCCAATGAGCTATGAGGTTTTATGGAGAGAACACCTGAAGCAGTACAGAAGCAGGATACTGAGCAACCATGCATCCTACCAAAAGCAATGGGAGATAATGATGCCCAGGATCTTGAAAAACCCAACTGCTGTTTGTACTGTTGCACTTACTGTACATTGTACTGTTTATTTTTTTGCACTGCAGTAAAACTTGAGAGTCTTAGACCTGGACCAGGATGCCTTCTACTAGACATTATACAAACATGAACCAAGAAGACCCTGCCCTGAATTGCTTCCAGTCTACAGCTCCCTTTGCTTTACCCAGAGCCCTCTTGCAATTCAGGGTTTTTCTACATGGCAGAAGTAGTGTGGAAGGAGTTAAGATGAGACCGTCCAGGTGCTCCTCACTAACTCCCCATGTGAACACGCGCAATGCTTCGAAAGCATGCTCATGTGGTGCAAAGGAACACACTTTGATGTCCTTCAGTACTTTATTAAGGATTTAGACGATGTAAATATATTAAGGCAACACTACACAGAGGTGCTCCTGGTGGCAGGTACCCACATGAGGACTTAATGCAGAATAGTCAGCATGCTATGAATTCTTATGCTTCTTCATTCCCTAGTAGCTTCCAGTGTAGGCAAACCCTCCATCTGTGGTCTTGCTTTTCTCACAGCCTTCTTGCCAGAGAGGTTGGATGAGGCATCTCAAAGATGCTGCCTTTGGCCAGTGTTCCTTGGGATATTAAAAGAATAGCTAATGAAGTATGTAAGTGAGGTTGATTTTCAGAAGTGACCAATGGGATTAGGACCACAAGCCCAGTTGACTGTTTGGTTCGCCTAAAAACTAGGCTCTCTTGAAAAACCTCTCCTGGTATGCTGGGGTTGAGAGCAATTAGATGATGGAAGTTCTGTGCCTCCATAAGTGACCCATGTCCCTAGTAGGTACGCAGGCACAGGCTGATTTGATTTCTGGTATTTGGCATATGTTAATCATCCGATCAGGAGTGATACAAGAAGTAATCGGCCCAGTGTTTTATATATCCTGTGTGATAGCCAGGTCTTTGGGGAGAAGCACAGGTGAGGATTCTTAAAAAAAGATGAAGCAGTTGAGCCCCTCAGCAGCTTAGGAAAATCTGGTGTGCCCCATCTGCTTTAATACTATGACCCCATTCGGTGCCCCTGTAAAATAAGTGGAGTTTCAGGACTCCAGCCCATCTCCCAGCACTGAGAATGCTACAGCTATCATTAGGGATTGCTTTAGGAGAGGGCTGTCCAGCTGCTGGGCAGCCTTGGGCCACGTAGCAAGTGGGCTGCAGATCTGGAGGCTGACAACCACAAGGGCAGCCCAGCCAGCCCACTGCCTCCTGATGCACAGGCAGCCCAACCAGCCCGGTTCCCCGCCCTGCCACGTGTGCATCCCAGCCAGCTCAGCTCTCCCCTCCCCTGCATGCAGCCTCTCCCCTGCCTCCCCTCATGGCTAGGCACATGGCATGGGCTGCTCAGCCCACTACTGCTGAGTGAGCAGGAGCAGCCCAGCCCTCTCCCCTGCTGCATACACAGCAGAGGCGCCCAGCCCTCCCCCCACTGCTCTGCCTGCCCCACACAGCTGGGGCAGGGAGCCCGGAGACTTTGGCCACTGCCACAGCAGGAGTGATCTAGAGAGCGGCAGCTGGGCAGGAGCCCCTGGGCCTCCTGTTAAGTCCCTCTTATGGGTTGCATGTGGCCTGCAGGCTGCCACTTGGACAGCTCTGCTTTAGAGCATGCTGGCACAGCCTCAGGACCAAGCAAAGAAGTGGTATAGCAAGAAATACTGCACACTGCCTCCCAAAGTGGGAGTAATGGAGGTGCCTTAGTGCTCTCCTGAGAGAGAAAGAGCAAGGGAGAGCACGCTGATTGCCGCAACGTTCGGTACTACAGAAACTACACTTTAGGATGGGGTTGGTACCCCTGGGGGTATTTGAGTAGGGGGTGTGCATGGGTGGGTGGGGCCAGAGAGCCGCCACACACCATCCTGTGCTGCCATGCAGGCGCTGCCTGTCCAGCTGGATGCGGGGGAGTGGAGGAAGCTCACGCAGGATGGCTATTGCTGCTCCACATCTGGCTGCACTCCCCCAGCCCCTGCCTCCCCGCTCTATGTCCAGGCATCAGTGGTACACTGCTCCGCATCTGGCTACTGGGGATACGCTGATCCAGACAGGTTGAAACCCCCTGCTTTAGGATATAATATGTGTGGAGCAAGTCTGAAAGGCCTCAGTGTGGAGCTCCTGGTATGACGCTGCGGTGCTGCATCCATACTCCTAGTTCTATTCAGGACAACCACTTTTATCACACTGACACTCAAAGAGATGTTATCAATGGTTTTCTGTCAAACTGAGAGGACATCTCACCTGAGATCCTGCCACGGTCTGTCCCAAGTCTGGTACAGTTTAGTAGTATTTTCATTAGGGACTTGGACGATGAACTAGAAAGTCACTTTGAAAAGCTGAGCCACCCTAGGCTAGGTAGCGCTGGAACCACTTTGTAGGAGAGGACGGGAGATTAAAATGATCTTGACAGTTCACAGAAATGAACTGAAATCAATGAGAGGAAATGAGAATGGCCAGTGCAAAATGATTTGGGTAATCAAATGCAAAAAAAAAAAGGGGCGGGGGGGGCAAGACCTGGCTAGGCAGCAGCATCACAGAAAACTCTTGGGGCATTAGGGGAAATGACAAACTGAATAGGAGTCATCAATGAGATTTAAAAAAAAAAAAAAAAGGGCGGGGGGGGCAGGATTGTCATTTTGGGAAATATTGGAAAGTTTGCCAGATGTAAGACCCAGGAGGTAGTTCTTCTCCTCTGTGTGGCACTGGGGAGGCCCCAGCTAGGGCATTGTGTCCTAGTTTGAACACAACAGTTTAAGAAAGAGGTAAACAAACTGGAGTTCAAAGGGGAGCAGCAAGAATGGTAAGAGGTTCAGAAAACATGACCTATGAGGAAAGGCTGAAAGGATTGGATTTGCTTAGCGTAGAAAAGAGAACGCTGAGGTCTCCCATTATGTAAAAGGTCTTACAAAGACACTGGTGATCAATTGTTCTCCGTAGCCACTGAGAACAGGATAAGAAGTGACTTAATTTGCAGCAAGGGAGATTTAGGATAGAGTTTAGGGAATTGTTTCCAAGTACAAGGACAGCTAAGCACTAGTAAAGACTCCCTTAGGGAGCTCTAAAATCCCTGTCCCTGGAGGTTTTTGAAGACAGGTGGGACAACTGTACATGTGAGCTGGCCTGTGTATATCTGTGTAGATCAGAGCATGGTGATAGACTAGATAATCTCTTGAGATCTCTGGCACCCCACATGTCTATGATCAGCCTGTTTTTCTGGGGTTTTATTACACTGAATCTCCAGAGCCCACCGGCAGTGATGGCAACAGAAGATCTTTTTGACCCAGGTTTGGTTAACAGAGCTGGTTGAAAACCAGGGTTTGTTTCCTATGAAAAAATACGCATGAAGACAAGAACATATATTTACTGAAAGCTTCAGCAGAATTCTCTCCTCCCTACTTTTCTCAAAAAAATGAAAACAAAAATGTTTGGGTTTTTTTGAGGAACACTAAAATGTTTTGAGAGAAGCCCACACTTAGTTTCATAGTTGTTAGGGGCTGGAAGGGACCTTACAGCTCATCGGGTCCAGCCCCCCTGCACTTGGACAGGGAAGACTGCTGGGATCAGATGACCCCAGCAAGATGGGCATCAAGATGCTTTTTAAAGATCGTCAGGGTACATGACTGTACCACCTCTGGGGGGTGCCTCAGTACTCAATTTGTAAAGAAGTTTTTCCTTGTGTCTAGCCTGAAGCAATCCTCTATCAACTTGTGCCCATTATTTCTTGTCCTCCCCTGGGGAGCCTTGGTGAACAGATGCTCCCCCAGGCCCTGATGTATGCCCCAGACGTACTTATTAGGGCTTTGCAAAATGGCTGTGTTTCGATTCAGTTTTGGATTTGGCTGTTTCGGAGGACAGCGATTCATTTTGGTGTTTCAGATCACTGTCCTGTTTCATTTTGGCCAAATCTGTTTCAGAGATTCGGTTCCACTGAATCTCCTCCGAATCTGTTTTGAAGACCAGCTGGGCAGGGGTTGGAGCCGGGGGCTGCAGGGGCCCAGTGGGGAGCAGGATGGGGCTGTGGGTGGCTCATCCGGGGGATGGGGAGGGCCGCTGCTGTCCGTGCAGGCAAGGAAACCCCCATGCAGATCTCTGATCCCTGCAGAGCCAGATTGTGTGGCACGGATGAACACTGCCCTGCCACAAGACACGGCTCCTCAGGGAGCAGAGGTCTGCACCAGGATCTCCTCCCCACCACTGGCCACCCCATGCAACCCCAAATCTCTCCTCCCTGTAGAGCGAGGTTGCGCGGCAGAGACCAGCACCACCCTGCCGCAGGGAGCAGAGATCTGTGCCAGGGTGTCCTCACTGCAACTGCCTACCCCATGCAGCCCCATGTCTCTGGGGCAGCAGCGGTGAGGAGACCCCCAGGGCATATTTCGGTTCCCTGCAGAACTGAATCGCACAGCAAGGCAGCAGCATACAGCTGTTACCCTGCAAGCCTAGCTCTGAAATTCAAATAGTTTCCAAAACATCTCTGAAACATTTTTGCCTCATTTCATTTCAGAGATGTTTCTGAGCCTTCTGCTTAGATTCAAATTTGTTTTCTCAGGTCCTGAAATGGCCGAAAACACGTTCAAAATGAAACGGTTGCTGAAATTTCATACAGCTGTAATACTTATAGGCTGCCACCAAATCCCCTCTGAGTTTTCTCATCTCTAGGCTGAACAGTCCCAAGTCTTTCAACCTCTCCTTGTATGACCTGGTATTTAGGCTGCTAAGCATACATATGGCCCTTCTTTGGTCTTTCTCAAGCTTCTCCACATCCTTCCTGATATCCGCTAGTTGGCTAGCTAGTTTGCTTTTAATACCCAAATCCAAATAATTGATGACCATGCATTGGTCTGAGTACTGAACTGTGCGGGATGCTGCTGATCACCCTCCATCATGATGACTTAGCTCCATCAATGAACCAATACCCTCTAAGTCCTACCACAGAGACACTTACCTAGCCACCAGACCGTAAAGTAATCAAGGCCACATTTTCCCAATTTTTTCAGGAGACTTCATGGGATTTGTATCATGTTGAAAACCCAGCTTTTAACGGGGGACAGTTTTGATGCAACATTTTCAACCAGCTCTGTAGATGAACTTACCCAAAGAATCACAGAGCCTGTGAAACTGTCACTTATAATCACGGTAATGACATTTCCATGTACCACAGGAAGCAGGATAGACTCATTGATGTCATTTATGTAGCAGGGAGTTGATTTTAAAAGGAGGCTGAAGCTGGTTTCACCAGCAAAAATGCAATCCAAGATCTGGCCTCCAAAAGGTCTTTGCATAATAAGGTGTAGACCCATATAACAAATGACCAAGTCCCAAATGTCACTGAGAGGGAACCAGTCCATGGTAGTCACAGGCCAGAGGCAAGCATACATACAGTGTCCTACTCTTCCATGTAGAAGAAGAGTCACCTTTGAGATGCTGAAGTGCTGTGGCTCCAACACTAGAGGATGGGAGTGATTATCCAGCACAGCTTGCCTCATAGTGAGTGAGGGGGCTGAGGGGTATACTGCATCCATGCTTTCAAGGACCCAGGGAGTGGGTGACCTGTGGCTAGGAGCATTTTCACTTTTCTGCTTTCTCATTTCTCCTAAACAAGAGTTTGATAAAGTTCAGTGGCCTGTGCTTCCTTAACTCGGGGTGCCTGGTAAGTAGGAGGGAGGTGCTTGGACCCACATATTAGGATAACCGGGGACTGGCGGGGAGAATGATGAGGTGCCAGAGTCTAGTAGGAAGTGACAACACAGCTAGTTATTAAAGGATAGCTTATATTGAACAAGCAGTGCAAGGGAGCTCATTGATAAAAAGTGCCAAGAAAAGGGAGTAAGTAGGAGCAGTACTTCTGGTTTCATATCAGAGTGGCCAGTTACAGCAGGACAGGGGAACCAGGGAGCGAGGAGTGATGCAGTATGGGATACCTGGAGGACTGACCAGGCCCAGGTCACAGAATGCTTGGGGTCCATATATACCACTGACCCAGTCAATAGTGAACCAGTTTGAAAGAGTACTTGATTTTCCAGACGCACTTTTGAATCGTTCCAGACAGATTTAAATCTGTTTAACAGGCTTGTAGATCTCTCTGCATCAGTTTCAGACTAAATTTAAACTTGTCAAAGTGTTATATATGTCCACATCTTAAAAATCATAAGGAATTGTTGTATTTGCGGTAAGGAACAGTAAGCCTTCATCTTAAAGCTTAAGCTCCCACAACATCCACACTTGAATATGTTCAGCTAAGGTAACAGAGTAGTGAGATTAACATTACAGGATTTGTATGGGCTAACATGCAGCTCTGCAGATGCTACACGTGTGCACGCCTTGTGGATGCCCCCCCCCGTGATGCCTACCTATATATACATTGAGATCCTTCAGAGGACTGCATAGAAAAGCTCTTTGAAATGTCCAGACTGTTGTGGCACAATTCACAGTTCAAGCTAGTCACTTCTGTCCCTCAGTCAGGAACACAGAAACCAACACTATCCATGCCAAAGGTCAGCTTTGGGAGTTACATCTGACCAAATGTATAAGCTACAGGGTTAAAATTAAATAGAAGAAAATGAAATATCTGAGGTCAGGGGTCTGGGCCTTACTCTAGCAGTGTAGAGATGCCTGCAAGTCAGTAACCAGGCACTCGCATGAAGAAATCCTTCGTGGCACAGAACTGCCATAATGTTTCCTCCTTGTGCCAGTTACAGGGATGCATATAAGAGAAAAGGAGGAAGAAAAGACCCAGAAGGGTCTTAAACCAATAAACAGTACCAAATGGACATCATGATGACCCAACCACGGGATTGGGAACAGGAGTGCTAAGAGTTTAATTCCCTCTCCATGCAGTTTAAAGCATTCCAGGTTGTGCATCCACAAGTCCATGCAACAGCTCTGTACATGGAGAAGGTATGTGGGACTGTGAATTAAAATTCCTCGGATTCAGGTTTTTTCCCCCCCTCAAATGGCAAGGGATCTGCAGTGACACACTGCATTTGGCACTGGGAGCAGTGGGTGAGCTACATTCATTATCGTGTTTCATTAACTTTAGCTCTTGAGAACAAATAGGCCCAAACCACTCTGGAACCCAGGGTGAAATAGCACAGCATGGTGATTACACACTGCCTCTTAATACAACATGAATGGTGTTGTTTATACTCCATTACCCAGTTCCAAATTACAAGCCTTATCTCACAGGAAGCCTGTGATGGCTCTATAGTTTCAGTAACCTCATGGTGAAAGGATCAGTTTTCAAATATAGTGTTTTTCAGAAACACTATCTTAAAAATATAGAGCTGTTCAAATCCTCTGCTTCCTCTAATGCTATTTTCAGGTTGTTTTTTCAAATTAAACATTAGGCTTAGCAGCATACATGAAATGTTAGATTAAAGGACGGACTCACTCCACAAGGCTTGGGTTTTCCATGTAGATCTAGAAATAGCATTTGCCTGGGTGGGCCAGGTAAAGCCTAACAAGGTTATTGTTGTTGCTGTCCCTCAGTTTTCTGGGTGATGAAGTGTAGATATACACACACAAAAACGTAACGAGAGAGACAGAAGTCTTGGACTAACCTGTTTCAGAAAGATATGATCTGAAACCTTAGCCCAGATCTTTAGCTGAGGTGAATCACCATTGCTCCACTGGCCTTTCTAGAACCATATCACTTAGAGCCAGACTCTGCCTCTCTATAGGTGCATCTACACATTCATTAATGCATGTTTGCTACTGTGCCTTTAGTACCTCTAACAGGAAGTACTAACTAAATGCACATTAGGCTGCCCTAATGCACAGTAGCAAAAGCACATACTTTTATAGTGATGTTTAATGCACAGTAGCCTAATTTTACTGCACGTTAGCATATTAGCATGGTTTTTTCATGATGCTCTGATGCACAGTAAAATAGGCTACTGTGCATTAAGGTGCGTGTGTAGACCTGCCCACAGTGTAGGAGGGAAATGGTAAGTGTAGGAAGCGGGGGTCAATTATAAGCGTTCGGCAATAATTGCAAAAAAAGGTATAAGGTTTAGCAATTATGAAGCTTTTTTGAAGATGTAATGAGGGATTTCCAAGAACTCTTTAATAATAAGAGTTGGTTTTGATAAAACAACAAATACAGATGCACAGAGAAAGAATAGTCTTGTTTTGAAGATACATGCCTGAAAGGCAAAAGATCACGGTTTTATTTGCAGCTCTGCCACACCGCTCCTACCACAACTTTCCTGCACACCTTGAGCCCAGTTAGTCAGACCTAATTTTTTAAGCATCTATGTCCTTTTGCATGGGTATGAATTGCATGCTCAGAAGACCTGAGCTTTGTGGGCACAAGTTAAAGTTGCACCCATGCAAAGAAATGTTCTCACCCAAACCCCTGATTTCCACATACTGGAAGCTTTAGGCAAGATCATCACCTGCTGTTAATGGGTGTAGCTCTGCTGAAATCAATGGATCTGTGCCCATTTTGACTCTGATTCAGCAAGGTGTTTCAGCACTTGTCTAAATTTACACACACGAGTCGTCCAATTGCAATTAATGGGTTTGCATCCAGTTCTCAACTTCATTGGCATCGTGCTCTACTGCACTAGCTGTCCAAGATGTCCAAATACTTTTGAGCATGGTCTTCTATAAATGTGAACCTCATTTGTGTGTGTGTGTGCCCAGCATTAATGTGGGAATGAAAATGCCTCCTTATCTTACAGGGAAATGTTGTGAGCCTACAACACATCCATGGGCACGTCCAGACGAGCATAGACGTGGTATGTAGCACCGCGGACCCAGCTGCAGTGCCGCATTCTGCATATGCAGGCATTCCCTATACTGTTAATTTGCAGTGCAGGGCAGGGGGTGGATTTGACACTGAGAGACCCTGGTGTCAAAAACCCCACACACACCTTAAAAAAGCAGAGCAGTATACATAGTGGCAGCATGTGCCACCAGAAACCAGCCACACTCTGGCTGCTGGTTAGGAGCCATACTACTGGATTGCTGTGGCTGCAGCCCACAATGGCCCTCAGGACCCCAGGTAAGGCTGCTGGGGCCAGCCCAGGTGCTGGCCCCAGCCTCCTCTACCTCACTTGGGGCAACGCATGAATGCACATGCACAGACATTTCCCAGGGTCAAGCAGCAGCAGTATTTATTGTGTGGTTGCTTTTTCTCCTGGGAGAAACACACGTTCCTGCTTTAGGGATGTGCCCCATGTCTGCTCATGCTTTTACCATCATGCTTTGGAAGCCAGGATAAGACTGAACGGTATTATAATGGTATAGAAGCAATGTTTTTGAGCTTGGCCAGCACAATAATGTGTCTGGGCATGCATTTTTCCTGCAAACTCTGTAGTGGTCCTGACCAGGTGGCAAAAGAGATAGTAAGTTTTTTAAAGTGTTTGCACTTCTGCTCCATTCCTCCTTATTTTTTCCTTGTTAATTTAATATCCTTCAAACAGTACATGCTAGTGTGATCGTGCTTCCCAAGTCTTATTGCCTTTGGCCCATGTGAATTATGATATATTCCCATAACTAAACAGGCAATATTGTACTAAGACTGCTGCTCACGTGGCATGGTGGAGCAGCAATAACTGAAACACAAAGTAACATTAAGAAATGTATGGGCCAACCATGCATGAAGTACTGCTTATGGATAAAGAAGATCCATAATGCTCTGCTGGAGAGTGCTCAGATAATTTGGTAATGATGCAGTAAAACAACCTATTCATATTAGAGGGGGGTTTCAGTGAGGAGTCCCCTGTGGTTCAGGGGTAGACTCCTTGTCTACATGGATTCAATTCCCAGACACTTATACAACTACAGCCATGGAGGCACCAAACATCTGGACTCAGTTTGGTCTTTGGATTCTATCTCAGTGGCCCAAAGGGAGGAAGCAGCCTCCACTCCTCCAAAAATTCCTGCCCAGGCATATGCATCGAAGGTCTGGGTGGCCCTCATTCATACACCAGGATCAACAGTTGCCATGAAGGGGTTTCAATGCCAGTTTTGCAGCTAAGTAACCTTGGGCATGCCACAACCCATCTGTGAAACAGGGATGGTTGTACCTGCCTTCCTTTATAAAATCTTTTGAGGTCTGCAGGCAATGAGTATTTATTAATAGCTCAAGTAATAATAGTAATGTTGTTAGTATTATTAGTGGCAGGAGAATTAGACACGTATTATCTGTAGACCTGAAAGCATTAGCATCATCATTATTAATCATCGGTGTGCTAATAATAATAATGGTGGATAAAGCTAGGTGTGGTGTTTCCCAATAGGTTCTATCTATAACAACTGCTATATTTAACATTCCCATTCACTTAATTATGCTTTCAGCAGTTACTCAGCAGCACAACGCAAGTCAGGTCTGTAAACTGGCAAGTGCAGTTTTCAGTCATTGTAGTGCTACCCACATCAAGTGGCTGTTGATTATGATGCACAGTGCATTGTCATCTTACTAGAAATCAGTTGTAAAAGTTAGTAATGTTCTGGTGATATGATTGTTTCTCCTAGCATCGTTAAGTCACCATGTTATAAATCTTTGCTACAAGTAATCACAGCAGGTTATGTGAAGAAGTGCCAACTAATAGTTTTCAGCAAAGCTAAAGACAAAAGCAAAACAACAGATTTCTATTCAAGCTTTGAAATATTGATTAATACGTTGGAGTTCACAGTTGCAGGAGCAGTGCAATCACTGAACCACTGGATGTACTCGCACATTTAGAACTGATCACCGGCACGTGTGTTTGCAAGCCCGAGATCTAATGGGCACTGTTATGCCTGCCTCCCTGACCCACAACACAACAGAAGTCATAGTACTTACCTAACAAAATGGTCTTTATGAAAGGTTGCATCTTTAGTCTTGCTAAGACTCACTGAGCATGCCTACACATTCATTAATGCGCAGTGCCTACTGTGCATTAAATTTAGTACTTACAAAAGGAAATACTAAATAAATGCACAGTAGGCTGCCCTACTAGCCCACCTGCATGCTTTTTTGTGATGGTTAATGTGCAGTAGACTAATACTACTGCGTATTAGCATAATAGTATGGTTTTTGCCATGACGCTGCAATGTGCAGTCAATCAGTCTACTGCACATTAAGCATCTCATGTAGACATGCCCACCATGACCTAATGACTAAGGAACCTACCTGGGCACAGGTAGAGATTAGGAAACTACTTACCACCTCTGTCAAACCTCGGCTGAGTCATTTCATGTTTCTGTTCCCCTCAATCTTTGCATGTCTTGTCTATACAGGGAGTGAGCTGACTGGGGCCAGGTCTGTCCACTATGTAGCACGGTGGATCCCTGAGAGACCTCAAAGTGCCACTTTAAAAAGGACAAAGAGTATTTCATGGCATATCTGGGGATAGACCTCAGATCTAACTCCCAAGCCAGTGTTTAATGCACAATAAGATGGGGCTCTTGAGATCCCTTCCGTCTACCCCCAGGCCTTCGCTTAGCTGTCTGGTAACTCTTCTAAGATTCAAAAATATGAATTTTTGTCTATAAGCATACTGGGGACACTATTGATAGTTCCTGAAAATTCTGTAGAAACACCATAATTTCCAAGTGTAAAGCAGTCTAAAGAGTCAGCATTGCAAGTATTTAAGGGCATGTTTAACTCTGAGAATGAGAGCAGTCACACTGAACTCATTACCAGTCTTACTCTCACCAGCAAAGAGCGGATGTGGCAGGCAGGCTGTCTTATAGAGAAGAAATCTTTAGCAAGCATGTTGAGAGGATGGTATTGCAGGCTGGCACTCTATATTTCAGCTGCCAGGATGCTGTGCCTTGTCATTAATTCCTCAGCCTTTCAGTCTGTCCAAAAGTAGGTCCCTCCTGAAAGATGACCCTTTCACTCCAGTTCTCCTCATCCGGCTACACCTTCCATTTCTAGGGCTGGATTTCAAGCTGCTGTAAATTAGCTTCAGTGTGATTACTCATGTGCTTAAAGTTAGGAATGTGCATAAACATTTGCAGGATCAGCACTTTAGATTGTAAATTCAAGAGGCCCTATTTTTGCCCAGTATGGTACAAATAACTCCTTAGGACTCAGGTATCAGTAAGATGAACTCTCAGTCTGACAAAATTTGAGGACAAATTTTCAACCTTCCTTAGTTTTTTTTCCCTTGGCAAGGGGTGTTTTGGCTATACATTGTGTGTAAATCCATTCTTTGGAACTTAATATAAATCCGTTCTTTAAAGCAGATGTTCTTCTAGTGGGCCATACAGCGATCAGTTACCAGGCTGATGCTATTTAATAAGCTTGCCAATGGGCTGGAAGAAAACATAAAATTGTTGCTTATAGAGTTTGCAGATAACATGAAGACTGGAACAGCTGTAAATAATGAAGAGGATGGGTTATGGATACAAGCAATCTGAATTATGTGATAAGCTGGCTTTTTAATATCAGCCTTTTCATATGGCGAAATACAAGCTCATGCATCCAGGATTGGAAAGTGTAGGCCCTGCAGGAAGCATTGGCAGCTGTGGCCCTGCGGAGGGTCATGCAAGCCATGGTGCATAATCAGCTAATGGTGAACTTTCAGTATAACATTGTGACCAGAAGGGCTTACCCAGTCATTAATTCCAAGAAGAGGGCATGAAGACCTAACTGGCACTGATATGACTGGAACTGGACCAGTGTCCAGTTCTGATGGCCCCTATTCACCAAGAATATTGATGAATTGGAGAGGGTTCAAAGACGAGTCACAAGAATCCTTAAAGAACTGGAAAACATATAGTAAAGTGAACTCAATCTGTTTAGTTTAACAAAGTTCATTTGATCCACATCTATAAGTACCTATTTTGATATAGTGATCTGATAGCTGAGCAGACAACAAGATCCAGGCGAAACTAATTCAGACTCCTGATAGGCGATTATTTTTAACATTAGGGGAACAATTAAATTGTTTCAGTGGTTACCAAAGGTTGTGATAGATTCTTCATCACTAAGGCCAGGTACAGACAATACACCTTTACCACTATACGTGATCAGAAACCAGTTTAAATCTGTAACAGAACAGACGTTTGGCACACAAAACCCATCTATACCTTACCAGAAGTTTGGCACGTGTAGACTGGTTTAAAAATGGCAGAGCCAGGTCTAAGATTTATGCACCCACCAAAGGGTGAACGTATGTTCTGTTCACTACTGGTCTAAACTATGCTACTTACTGTGCGTAACTAGACTGATTCCACTTCGGGCTTTTTAAAAGGCTGTACCTAGCCTAAAAGTATTTATATCAGGACGGGGGTTTTTTTTTCTTTCACCTTTTCATTTGCTTTTTTTTGTCCTTCAAGATATTCTCTAGTTCAAACAGGAATTAGCGTTGGGGAGTCCAACAGCCTGTGTGACACAAGAGGCTGGACTGAATGACATCACAGCAATTCACAGAGGGGTATGAAGAAAAAACAAGTAGCAACTCAAACTCAAGATCTTTATAGCACTGAGTGGAGCTACTTAGGATAAATCTCAGGGGACAGGCCAGGAAACCTAGGTCCAGCCCATTTATCTGTTCGCTTGTTCTTTGCCCAAGCTGAGCAGTTAATGACAGTATCAAAATTATGTCATTATTTCCTACCTCAATTAGAAAAAGCAAACAAAAAGAACCCAGGACTGAGTACAAACACGGGACTCTGCTATGAGGAGCCAAGATTCAGTAGTACTCATAGACTCCTGCTGCCACTGAATTTAGTGGTAGCATTGGGCCCTCTGTACGTAGCAGGATTGAACCTGAAGAGGTGCAGCCTTCACAAGTCCTATCAGAGAGAGACCATCTGTCAGTAGACCAACAATGTTTTACTTAGGAAGTAAATTAGATTTTCAGAGCGGCCTCGTCTTCAAAATATTGTGTTTAATAAAATAAATAGAACAGAGTTTCTGGCTGATGTGGTTGAGACGGTGATAATTTTTCCTTCTAAAATAGTTTTCTCTGTTTATCATATGTAATTATATGTAATCATGTATCCATCCTCTAGGCAAATTATGCAATCAGCTGTAAGTGGTTTATTTACCACTGCAGTTAGGACAGATGCTTATATCTCTAAGATAAGATAAGATAAGATATATTGTTTACATTGTTTATAATATATTTGTAAAATATGTGATGTGCAGAATACAGAATGAAAGTTGTTCTGGCTTGGTGTAAGGATTTTATTGGCACTCATTCTGGATCACCTGCCTCACTTCATGGCTCTGCTACACCCAAGTTGTGACATGTATTGGGAAAACTCTACACCATCGTTTCCAACCTCGCACGAACTTTCCCCAGGCTAGCGTACAAAACCATGCAGTGAAGGAACACGGGAGTTGTGAACAAAGCTGTTTGGGCATTTTTATTGAAAAATAAAGATGTCTGGTAGCCAGAATAGAATTTCTGATGAAAAGCTCCAATGGAGCCACTGCAAGGGAAGGAACCTGAGTCTCCTACTTCCCACGAGCTCTGTAACTGCTGGGACACTGGCTATTGATTCATTCAGCTGCTTTCTCTCCTTCTCAGAGTTCTCCTGCTAAGGTGATAGCCTATCAAGTGCTGCTGGGTAGGAAGTGCTACCATGTTCTGAACCCTTGTAACTCCATGTGGCCCCTTCCAAAGCCTAACGAGTTGAGGGAATCCAGCCTCAGGTCAAAAAGCATGGACTGATACAGCCAAGTTACACCCAAGTGCATGGGTTAGAATATTCTAAGGTGCTTCAGAGAAAACCAGGTGTCTGAGCGGCTGCAGCTTCATATCGAGTAGCAATTCTGAAGGGCTGCAAGACTAAGAGCTGTTTTAATTAGCAGACAGGAGATCATCTTAGTAGTTGGTGATGCCATGGTGGTAGATCTCTATAAAGTGTTCTGGTTTTTTCCTTAGTGTTATCTCCACCTTACCTGGACTCACCTTCAAACAGCTGCCTTCCAACCACAGCGTGATACCTGCTAGAACCCAAGGTTGCTTCTGCAGTGACTGAGGTCCCATGCTCTAAGCTTCACCCTCTGGGAACAGAGCTTCTCCCATGGACTTTGAATGGGTATTTAATAGCATGACCCCACATTTGATCAGTTGGGTGAAAAAGGAATGCTCACTCCTCGAACTGTGGTTTGAAAGGAAAATTTGGCAGCATTTTTGTGCTTTGCTGAAATTTTCCATGCTTTGTTATGAGACTCAAAACTTCCCCATGGCCTGATTTGGAAGCATTGAATTTTACATATAATAAAGAAAGCACTTCACTGTGCTCTTCATCAGTAGAGTTAAAAATGCTTCGGAAATGGGGGGTGGGGGGTTAGTATTGCTAGCCCCATTTCACAGCTGGGTAAAGTGAGGCACACTTGTATAGTGACTTGCTGAAGATCAGCTGGCAGACAGCTGGGAATAGAAACCAGGTCTCCTGAGTTGCAATCAAGTACTCCAACTACTCGGAAACACTATCTCCTGTGAAGCATGTGTTTTACATGTGATGGATGGTTTTGAATCTTAAGTTCCTCTGTAGTTTTCCAAGAAAAGTGGAAGTAGTAGTGAGAAGGGAAGAAGCAATAGCAGAATAACTAAGGTGGAGAGGCCAAGCAAAGCATCACTGGGAATCTACTGGAGGGGTAGGGAGGAAAAGAAAGAAAAACTGGCAGATGCTGCGGTTGCCAGCCTGATGCCATTACCTGAACCAGTGTCCCAGCCACTGTTTCTACCCTGTCAGTTGCCAGGGTTACACCTCTGATTTTAGGATTTTGAAGCTTTAATAGTTGTGCTGGTGAAGTAAATATAGAGCTGAGAAGCTACGATAGCTAAGCTGGTGCCATTTGTAAATGAAACTTGCTCTACAAATTGCTACTTCAGCAATGATGATGAAGGCTGGTGCCCTTTGAGTTTCAAAACCTGGCAGTGGCAGAAAGATTTGCTCCATATGGGAAACCCAAATTGGCAGGGCGCCTCCCCCACTCAGAAGCACCAATCAACAGCTCCACAAATGGGTCACTCAGTTCTTCCCAGGCTGAGCTAAAATCATGAAAAGTGTCATCCCAAATGGAGAATTTTTTAGGATCAAGGAGAGCAAGTGAAAATGGGTGCCATCATGAAAGCCTGCCATAAGTTGATAGCTTGTCCTATGATCATAGAAGTGGTTACCTTGAAAGGGAAACACTAGTATAACTAGGGATGGGAAAGATGGGCACTTCCCTGGGTGCCAAGTTAGGAGGGGAACCAAAATCTCCCCCCACCCACTCCCTCAGAGTCTGTGCCCCAACAGCAAGACCTGCCCTGCAGCTTAGCCATGCTGGGAACTTCAAAAAAGTTCCTGCTGCTGCTGCTTGAAGAGCAACAGCTGGGGCAGGCAGAGCACGAGACAGCAGCAGGAGCAGCAGCTCAGCCAGGGACGGTTTAGGAGTTCCCAGCAGTACTGTGGTGAGGAAGTTTAGTACCAAGGGCAAAGCTTGCAGCGGCAACCTGCCCTCACGCCATGCACTGATCCAGGGGGCACATGCCCCCCCATGCTTGCCCAAGAGTGCATGCAGCGGCGGGAGCCACCCTCCCCCCTTCCCTGCACCCCTCCAAACAAGCCAGTCATGGCTCCATCCTGCACCCTACCCCGGCTGGGAAGCACCTATTGGCTTCAGTGCCTGGGGCAGTTGCCCTGCTCACCCCGCCCCTTGTACGGCACTGGTTCCCAGCATGGGTAAGACTGCTGCACCTCCTCCATCACACTCACATGTAGAACCCATGCCCTTGGAACCACACCCACCTCAGCCTGACTTCTAGCCCAGGAAGATCTTAGAAAAGTTTATTAAAGAGGCCATCTTTAATGGACTGGCCAATGCCAACATCTTAAGGGATAGCCAGCACGAGTTTGTTGAGGGTAGGTCTTGCTTGACCAATCTCATTTCCTTCTATGACCAGGTGACATATCACTTGGACAAGGGAGAAGAGATTGATGTCATATATCTTGACTTCAAAAAAGCCTTTGATCTGGTTTCCCATGACCACCTCTTGGAGAAACTGGCCAATTGTTGCCTTGGCTCCTCCATGCTCCACTGGCTGGAAAATTGGCTCCGTGGCCAGACCCAGAGGGTAGTAACTGATGGAAGTCACTCATCGTGGTGTCCTGTGACCAGTGGGGTCCCCCAAGGCTCTGTCCTTGGACCCATACTGTTCAACATCTTCATTAATGATGTGAACACTGGAGTCAGAAGCGGACTGGCCAAGTTCGCCGACAATACCAAACTTTGGGGCAAAGCATCCACACAAGAAGACAGGCGGGTGATCCAGGCTGACCTGGGCAGGCTCAGCAAATGGGCAGATGAGAAGCTGATGCTGTTCAACACCGATAAATGCAAGGTTCTCCACCTTGGGAAGAAAAACCCGCAGCATCCTTATAGGCTGGGCAGTGCTAAGTTGGCTAGCACTGTGGAAGAAAGAGACTTAGGGGTCATCATTGACCACAAGATGAACATGAGCCTGCAGTGCAATGCTGAGGCTAGTAAAGTGACCAAAACGCTGGCTTGCATCCATAGATGCTTCTCAAGCAAATCCTGGGACCTCATTCTCCCCTTGTACTCGGCCTTGGTGAGGCCACAGCTGGAGTACTGCTTCCAGTTTTGGGATTCACAATTCAAAAAGGATGTGGAGAAGCTTGAAAGAGTCCAGAGAAGAGCCACACGCATGATCAGAGGTCAGGGAAACAGACTCTGTGATGAGCCCTGGGGCTCTTTAGCCTGGAAAAACGCAGGCTCAGGGGTGATCTAATGGCCACCTATAAATTTATCAGGGGTGACCACCAGTACTGGGGGAACATTTGTTTACCAGAGCACCCCAAGGGATGACAACTAGGTCGAATGGTCATAAACTACTACAAGACCGTTTCAGTTTGGACGTAAGGAAGAATTTCTTTACTGTCCCAGCCCCCAAGGTCTGGAACAGCCTGCCACCGGAGGTGGATCAAGCGCCTACATTGAACACTTTCAAGAGCAAACTGGATGCTTATCTTGCTGGGATCCTATGACGCCAGCTGACTTCCTGCCCTTTGGGCAGGGGGCGGGACTGGATGATCTTCCAAGGTCCTTTCCAGCCCTAATGTCTATGAAATCTATGAAACCTCCCTGC
The DNA here is from genome assembly GCA_030014935.1 of Caiman crocodilus. Taxonomy (NCBI): domain Eukaryota; kingdom Metazoa; phylum Chordata; order Crocodylia; family Alligatoridae; genus Caiman; species Caiman crocodilus. The sequence continues at coordinate 103,494,328 of JAGPOW010003648.1, forward strand.
TCCTGCTGTCCTGTAGGATTTGCCCAGGGCACTAACTCTGCTTGTTACACCTCTGGAAGGAAGCTCTGTTTTGCCTGTCCGTCTGTGCAGGGTCTAACAAGACAATGATCTGACAAACAAAACACACTTTATAAATCTCATGTGTGTTGGGGCTTCTGTCATCAGCACTAAAGGGCTCACTGAGAGGAACAAAACTGGGGCCCACTCCACCCATCCTGATGTAATTAATTCATATTCACATTTATAGCATTGTTGACTTCATTGGGTTTATTAAAGTAGCACCTATGAGCTATAATCTTAAACCAGAACCTCACTGTGCTAGGCACCATATATGCACACAGACCAGAAAGACTGTCCCGCACCACTCCAAAGATGGGGATGTCTACACTGCAGTCAAAGAGATGAAGCAGGATCAGGTATATACCTCCACTAGCTATCTGGAGTACTGATAGCACAGTGGTTGCAGCAAAGCGTTCAGAAAAAAGCTGATAGCTAAACATGGACAAGAACCTACATAAGTATTCAGGGGTATCCATGCTGCTGCAGCAGCTACACTGCTATTAGCAAGTGGTCTGGCTAGTAAACACTAGTTCATTCAACTCATTCTACATGAGCTGCATTCATACCTTTGACTGCAGTGCAGACATCCCATGAAAGACAAGAAGAGAAACAAGGATGTACAAGAAAGCAACATAGACCAGCACCTGTACTCATATGAATAAGGGCTTCCTGGCTGTAGAATCAAAATGGTGTAGCTTTCAGCAGCTATGAAGACAAAATAAAGAATGATCATAAATAGCACTGAGAAGAATAGGTGGGGGATGGGAATCAGATCATGATAAGGAGTTAGATAGATCAGTTGGTGGATGTTTGAATTTTCAGTGTGGTTGCGATGCACAGCCAGCTGCAAAAACAACTGCAGCTAAGAACTAGGTTCCATTTCTGATGGTGTTTCAGCTTCTAAATTCCCTGTCTTACATAGAAATGTTTTCTTTCACCTTTGAGGGCAAAAAATTTTGCAGTGGGCATGCAACTGAAATTCCATTTTACCAGCTGGAAGTAAAACTCTCCTTTGAATCAGCTCTGCAATGCATTTCCAAAATGCTCTTGATTCTCTGTTCCTCTCTACTTTGTGAAACTATTACTTTGCATAATAGAAGGGAGAAGAGCTCAGACCATCTGGCAGGCAGCTCAGTATTTAATTTAGGCAACTGTGTTGCCTTTCTCATCAACAGTAAAAGGTAGTTTTCATCTACTTTCTTTGATCCCAGTACACTTTGGTTTAAATAAAAGGTCAAAGGCAGCTCAGGAATAAAACTTTTTCTGAGCTAGGCAGCACCTGCTCATGTATGTAGTAATTGTTCCTGGCATATCATCCCTAGAGTCTCTGCAAGCAGCAGAATCAAAATGTCAGCAGACCCCTGCTGGGAGAAGGTAAGGAGGGGCAAATACCCCATCTGCAAAATCATCTCCCTCTCCTTCCCACTGTAACCCTCTTCAAGGATCTGGCCCTTCAATTAGCAAGACTTGGGACAGGAGTCAGGGCATGAGATCTGCATCATCTGAGCATCATTCTCCAATAGTCCCTTTGACAAATTGATACCTAAGTTAAAAGGCTATTACCAGGTGCGAATCCAGGATTTTAAGTGGGGTATGGGAGCAGCAGCCAGTGGTATAGCTCCAATTCATAGTTTCATAGTTTCATAGTGACTAGGGTCAGAAGGAGCCTAGAGCAGGCCATCTAGTCTGACCCCCTGCCAATGGCAGGAAACAAGTGCTGGGGTCACAGGACCCCAGCCAAGTACCTA
>JAGPOW010003648.1:103496235-103550425 GCA_030014935.1 Caiman crocodilus
CAGCTTCTCCCTCTCCTCTGGTGTCCCCACCTCAGCCCACAGTTTGGTGTCGTCAGCAAACCTGGACAGCTTGCTTTCCACCCCCTCGTCCAAGTCAGCAACGAAGATATTGAACAGAAACTGAATGAATTCTCCACTGTCCCCCTCCCAGTTGGGCAAAATGTGTTGTGGGAGCAGCAGCAAGTTTTTTTAAGGCCCTTACTCAGGTAAGACTCTCCACCAACCTTCCCCTGTGTGATCAGTGGCTGGTCCATTCCTCTTCCTCCCATGCTCCCCGCTCTCCTGCCTGCTGCTGCCATTGTCCTCACCGTCCCCATCTGACCCAGGACCTGCCAAGGGAGGCCCCAGAGCTGCTCCTGTCCCACTCCAGCCAGGCTGTGCTTGGAGTCAGGCTCAGCCAGAGACAGCAGTAGTGGTGGTAGCCGGTGGGTTCCCTTCCCCCATGCCTGCTCCCAGTCTGGTATGGCACACTTGGGGGCACCAGGGAGGGAGGGAGGTGTCTGCTACTGCCACTGTTTCTGTGGGCCCCAGCTGCAGTAGCTGTGGTGTCTCTCCCCATCCCCACCTCTGGGGCAGGCAGAGACAGTAGCAGTGGTGGGCAAGGGAGTGGTAAGGGAGGGAAGGGCAGGGCAGGGAAGGGCAGGGAAGGGAAGGGAAGAGAAGGTGCCTTTGAGCATGGAAGGGAAGCAGGATAATTCTTACTTGATTTGGGAACTTTAAAAATGTCTCTGGCTGCTGCTTCCATGGTGTCATCAACTGAAAGGGGCATGGGTGCTTCTACACCACTGTACACCCTCTGGATCCACCCCTGGCTACTGCAGAGTGATTCCCCACTCCATGTTCTGCCAGCCAGAATGACTGCTCCACGAGACACAGTCCTGGAGCTAAGCGTGCAGAGAGCAACTAGACGGCCTAAAATCAACATGGCCCTGAATTTGCTCATTTCAACTCTCATGACTTCTGGCACTGTTCTTGAAGTCTATGCTTTGGGAATGTGAAAACCGTAGCTCTTTCATTCATTCATTTGTTCATATATATATATATATATATATATATATTAGGCCTGTGTGAAGCAGCAAGTGTTTGCTTCAGATTTGGCCATTTCAGAGGGCAGTGATTAGATCTGGAGAATCAAATTACTGTCCAGATTCAATTCGGCCAAATCATATCTGAAAGATTCGACACTGCTTTGGTGCCACTTTGGAGATTCATCCGTAGACTAAACAGGCAGCTGACACAGCTGCCTCCAGCTTGTAAATCTGTTGGGGTTGGGGGAGAGAGGAGGGAAGAGGCATGGTGAAGGGAGGGAGGGACTGGAGCTGGGACAAGCTGCCCAACCAGCATGGGGGGTGGGGGGCAGGGGGGGTCTGTTACTTGGGGAGGGGGTGAGAGGCATGGGACACAGGCACGGCAGTGGTCAGAGCAGGAACGCTGCCCTGCTGCCACTCGCCCAGCCAGAGTGGTTTGGAGGGGTAGGAAGAGGGTGAAGCTCACTGTGGGTAGAAAGAGGCAAGCAGCAGCAGGGCATAGCCCCCACTCCCAGTGCTGCCGCACCCACATCCCGCACCCACCCACGCTGGCTGGCAAGTGGCAGCAGTACAGTCCCCACTCCCCGCACTGGTGTGGGAGCAGCAGCGGTCAGAGCGGGGGCTGTGCTCTGCTGCTGCTTGCCCAGCTGGCATGGGGCAGTGGTGGGCATGATGCAGGCACAGCTCACTCTGGGCAGACATAGCCCTCACTCTCAGCACTGCCACCCCCATATAGGTGCTGGGAGCAGTGTGGGATGCAGGGATGCCAGCTCTGGGAGCGGAGGCTATGTCCAGCTGCTGTTTGCCCCCTTCTGCCCGGAGCAAGCCATGTCTACATCCTGCCTACACCCCTGTGCCAGCTGGGCAAGCAACAGCAGGGCAGAGCCGCCACTCTGAGCTCTGCCACACCTGCATCCCATGCCCCCATACCCTCCTTCCTGAGTAATGTGCCCCAACTCCCCAGCTGGGCAGCTTGTCCCAGCCCCAGCCCCAATCCCTCCCTCCCCATGCCCTTTCCCTCTCCACTCCCCCAGCCGCAACAGAGTTACCAGCTGGAGGCACCTGTGTCAGCTGCTTATTTAGTCTATGACCGAATCACTGAATCTTTTTCGAATCTTTTTCCGAATGGACTCAGATGCTTTGAATTGATTCAAAGCTTTCAAATGGTCTCCCGATGCAATTCAGATTTGGACATTTGGTCACTGAATCGGGCCAAATCTCCTCTGACTCAAATCGGCTACCAAAGCTTTGCACAGCTGTAATAGATAGATAGATGGCTTTTTGGCACTTCTAGCTAAAGCTGATGCAATTAGCTATTAAATAAAAGTATCAAAAAATCCCCAATAAAGCACCCAATATTTGCAGATGTCAGGTGAGCCAGGCTGAAGTAATGACCTGCCTCTTCTGGGGCTGTGCAGAGCTCAGAGCAGGAACACACCAAGTGTAAAGTAGGTACTGTTTTTTTGGAGTGGGGGGTTACATCTGCAAGCACCCTTACTGAATCGGAGATGCATATGCTTTCATGAACAAGAGTTAACTTTATTAGATGTTAATGAGGCTAATCAGAAAGCTTAAGCATTTCCAGTTCAGTTAGTTTATAAAGAGCATCTCTACCGTGCCTTCTTCCTGACTTTGGACTAACATGGTTAACTAATTTTCACTGCGGGTACAGTTAAGAAAGTTTTTGTCCGAGATTCAATCTAAACTTGCTTCTCTGTGCTTTAGACCTGATCCATTGTGTCCTACTTCCCACAGCAAGGGGAATCAGTTGTTCTCCATCTTCTCAGTCATACTGTACCTTGTGCAGTCACTCCAGTGCACAGTGGGTATAAAATTTGTCTTCATTTTCCCCATGTAAATGAAAGACCAATTAAAAATCAGACCACCCCCCCCCAAGAGTGTCAAGTGCCCTGAATTTGGAAAACCTTCCCTTTCTTCAACTGGCACCACTTATTACATTAGCTGGGGTTTTTTTAATGGTGTATTAAAATATACAATATTAATGATAGCATTATGTTAAATGATTAACAAGATCCTGATTTATTTTAATTTCACAGAGAGCTGGGAGATGCTTTTAATATGTTATAAGCACATGACATCTTTTATCCAAGCATCTTGAGCTGCTTTCCAAATATTAATTGAGTAATTAATTTTTGCATCACCGCATGCTGGGTGGTTATTGCCTCATGTATTATTGATGGGTAAATCAAGGCAGAAAGGGGTAAAAAAATGTGCCCGTGGTCATACAGGTGAATCAATAGCAGAGCTGGGAATACTCTGTGGACTACCATGAATCCTGCTTATTTGCTAGAGTGCTAATACAGCATTTCTGAATATGAGACTTGCCAGCACCAGTCTGAAGTGCAGTGGGCTGAGCTGAAATGAAGCAGCATTGTGAAGACTTCTGTGAGGGGCATTTGCTTCAAGATTGTTCAGCCACGCTGCAGCCTTTGCTTCTTTTTGGACTTACAATCAAGAAAATACTCTGTTAGTTACCTAATAAAATTGAGAAATGTCAGGATAATTGCTACACGTGTGTTTTCAATTAAATTTGTGTTTGTGTGTCTGTAAGGGAGATAGAATATTGTCCCAGTTAGCCCTGAAGTGCGCTGGACAAGAGAGGGATTTCAACCTGAGACCGGTATCTAAGTATAGGAGGTTCGGAAAGGTAGGACGTGATATTTGAAAATCTATAAGAAATAGCATAGTAGTGTGAGAATGGCACTGTTCCATGGCGCTTCGCAGGAAGTGCCGTGAGTTACAACGATGCCCCAGACCCAACAGGTGTCTGCTCTCGGGTCCTGGAGCTGGGGAATCAAGCTACTGCTAAGAGCAGCTGTGAGCCTTCGGGTGCTCTCCCCTGGCAATGCCCCTCCCAGTCCTGGTGCTGTTTGCAGAATGGGAAAGGGGAAAGGGAACAGAGGGAGCTCATTCTCGGAGCTGCCCAGCTGGCACTGGAGGGTGGGGTGAGTGGAGCGGAGCCCTCCTTCCCCCGCAGCTTCAGGGAGGGGCTCCAATCCACCCATCCCACCCTCCAGTGTTGGCTGAAAACCCCCCAGACCCTGAATTCCCTCCCCTCTCTTCTCCCCTGCCCATTTCAAAGACAGTGAGAAGAGCAGTGCAGGGCTGCCTCAGCTCAGCCTTGCTCTCAGCATGCACAGACACAGTGAAAGACGGTGCTCTGCTTTGGAGGACTTTCACCTTACTCCTCGTGTAAGGAGGGTTCAGCATGTGGCAAGGCTGGGCCCTTGTAAAGCGCTCCACAGCCACGTACTTGTGTTTGATCACAGCTGCTTTCAGGGGCCAGATTGGACTAGTTGTCTCTTTCGTCTGCACCGTTTGTGGTGGACTTGTCAGGGGTGGGTGGGACTGACTTTTCAACAGCTGGCCCGTGGTAGCTCCGGGGCTCATATTGACATAACCTGACGAGTCAAATGACTCGCCCAAGAAATCTTAGGTAGACCATGGACTTGAACCTGGGGCCATCCTGCCGTACTCTGGCCCACTCTGCAGAGATAACTCCACATTCAAACAACCAAAAGAAGACAGGAAAATCCCTCTGCACCCAGGAACAATTTCATCCTGTTAAGAAACGGTGATTTTCCAGTTTGCATCTCTGCGGTATGCATACCTCCCTGTGCAGCCACCCAACTGCTCACCACACTGATGATACTCAGCCCAGCTCAGCTATTTCAAACATGGGCTTGGCCTCATCAACTGCAGCCTCATTTCCACATGAAAGGCTTGGAGGAGAATCAAGCCAGTTCATTGGTATTGATAAGAATTTGGCATTGCTTTCCCGGGGTTATCTGTGATGTCTGTATACATGAATCACAATGCATTCCCAGAGGTGGGATGCATTCGGTCAGCATCTTTCCCTAAGCAGTATTCCTCCTTTACTTCCCTTTTTTAATTCCTGCGTGCTAAAATCTGTTTCTCCCATTCCCCCCAGACCCCAACACACACCCTCCTCTGCAATTTGGAAGGCTCTGTACTTTGCTCCAGTTGTGATGCAAGCACTGTGCTTCAGTGGTAGCCAAACCTGGCATGAGTACCCACTTCTAGTCTAGACACCAGTCTAACTGTAGTGGTAATGTTAGGTTTTAACAGACTGATCTCTGCATTTGTCATAGCTCTGCCCACGGTCATTGCTTTGATCTTGATCCTCACAAACCACAGTCATTGACAAAGGTAAAATGAATTTTTGCCTTTTAAAGACTTTGATGGCAATTTCCTTGATTTTTTTTTCTCTCTCCCTCATTTCCTTGGTTCCTCCTTCCAGTTAAACTGCATCATAAAAATTTTGGCTGCAGCTGCAAATCTAATATCAGCTAGTGTTTGCCCTCCATTGCTTCTCATTAGCAATAGAGAGGCTAATTCTGTAGCCCATATTCCCAGGCAAAACTCTCTGTGGCTCTAAGGTGTACTTGCTTTGGGATCAACTCTTAATGGGAGCTTTGCCCAAGAAAGTACAGGGCTTTGGCCCTGTACTTGTAACAACATTTCTACAATAGGACTGAAAATGCCAACAGCACAAGAGATGGAGAACTATTTGATGTTAGATTTGTGGGTTTAAATGGGGCCTTTTGTGATAATTATTCTTTGTTTCAGAGTAGCAACTAGATGTGTTAACTGAGATTAGGGACCAACTGTGTTAGGTACGTGCAGATGCATAGTAACAGATTGTTCCTGCCTGGAGGTGCTTGTCACTACAATAGACAAGACAGGCAAATGAAGTGTGACCTTCCCCATTTGGCAGAAGAGGAACTGAGGCAAAGAGACCTTAAGTGACTTGTCTTAAAGCCCATAAGTATTAGTGGCAACTAGAAAATTAGAGATAGACAAAATAGATTTTAAAAAATTAACTTGAAGCCAAGGGCTTTAAATGAGAGAGGGCAGAAAAAGCTGCAGTCATTTATATGCAATTCTTTCCATAAAATCATTTTTTGTTTGTTGGCTTATCAATGAGTTGAAAACAATTCAACATTTTGACAAAATATCTTTATTTTTTTTTTTTTAATATCCCATAGACATTTGCCTATATTTTTAACCAGCTTTATCCAGAACCAGTTCTGAGAGTGAAAAGAACTGGATTAATGTTGTGCAGTAATTGCAGTCGGTACCATAGGAGCACCAAACGTTCGGAGTAAAGCTGCTCTGATATTTACAGCCTAGTCAAAAAGACGAAGCATTAGGACTCTCCTCAGAGAGCATTATATTACAAACGTTTCAAGCTGATTTACAAATCAAAGATGACATTCCAAGAAGCACCACGGGTGAAATCCTGGCTCCTTTCAAGTCAATGGCAAAGCTCCCAATTTTTAGATGATGTTCTTAACTGTGCCTTAGAAACATTGGAGTTGCATATATTATACCAAAAAACCCTGACAGCATTCTTCATCTGTGTGTGTACTTTACAGAGTCATGATCCCAAAGAAAGGTGATGAATATTTTCATTTTAAAACCCAGCATTCTTTTCTGTAATAACAGCTATGGGAAAGAAAATATTTTGGAATAAATACTGCCACCTGCCATTCACAAATCTCTTCCAGTTTCTGCAACCAAATATTTTTGCAGGTTCTGAAAAGTTTGGTCAAAATGTCTTTGTCATTATTTTCATTGTTGCCTCTTCTTAGTTCCAGGTGGGAAGGGCACTGACATTGATAAAAGACGATGAAGAAATTGTTCTTGTGTGTCTTTCCAACCTAAATAGCAACAAAAAAATGCTAGAATTTTTAGAAAAAGAGTGGCCAGTGCATTTAACTATATTAGGCATCTCAATAAGTACAAGTACACCCAGGTTTCATGAAGGTCTAAACTTCAAATGCCGGACCATTTTGAAACTTTGTGAGGCTAGGAAAAGTCTGGAAGCTAGATTGTGAGATCCTTGACAAGGGCTGCAGGAGTGGGGGTGTTGTCCTGTGTTTGCACATTGCTTTGCAAAAATGGAGCATGGTCATTTGAACTCAGTGTAAATCTTGTAAGATTTATCATTAATGGGAGACCTGAATCAGAAGTTAAAATCCATATACTATAACTAGGGAAGATTTTTCCCTGGAAATATGTTTTAAAGGAAAATAGTTTTTCAATTAAAATGGAATACTTTGAAAAAATAAGTTTTGGGGAAAGAAAGAGTTGTAGTGAGCTGAGGTGTTGCTAGTCAAACACCGCCCTCTCCCTGCTCCCCCACACTTGAAAATTAAATTCATACATTTTTTCACAGGGAAAAATATTTTCCCAGCCACGTCTGCCAACTATGCCTGAAATTATAATCCAAATCCAGATCAGATCTAAACTTTGTAGGTGGTCTCTTGATTTATAATATACCAAATCCAAGATCCCAGATCCAACCATCTCTAAACGCTTGACCAAATTCAGAATCAGTCTCTCTCGGTTCCACTTGAAAAAGTCCTAATAGCCAAGTCACAACCTTTTGGGGCCTGATAGCAATGAGGAGCTTTGCTGAAGTGTTATGCAATAAACAATAATGATATCTTTGCTCTTTGATAATTTGCCATATACATGGGATGATTTCTGCCAGAGTAGTCCAATGCAAAGGGTCTTCAGTAACAGAAAGTCCACTACAGACAGGAATTTACCAAAGTGTAGAGCAGCCACCAAAAGGGGAAAAAAAAACTGGCCAAGCTGTCCGGGGGAGAAGTGGAAGGGCTGCTGTGAGGAAGAGAAGCACTGAGGCTTCAAAGGAAGCATGACTGCTGTCCCAAGTTGTTTTCAATACATCTCCTAAGCCAATAAACCTAATGGGCAAATGGTGGCATAAGCACAGCCATCTGCCTTCATGGAGCCCAATAACTGCCACTGGTGTATAGAGCTGCACTTTACTCCCATAATCTTCAGTGAAGATGAACCAAGCTCTTGATCTGTTCTCTAAATAGCATTACTTTAATATTGAAACATTGGCTTATCTGGTTGCACTTCGATAAGGAAAAAACAAGAACTGTAGACATTGCTGCCCCAGAATACTTGCAATCTAAATAGGTAAGACAGTGAAAAGTGATATTATTACACCCACTTTACAGATGCGTGGCTGACTTCTCACAAGAGAAAGGCTCCTCTCCTGCAAGCACGTAATCACCTGTCTAACTGTAATCCTGGGTATAAAAGTATCCACATGCCAAAAGGGTTCAAGGTCACCTAAGAGTTTACGGAAGAAGAGGGACGAAACGCATCGATACCCCAGTCCATTGCATAATGACGAGACCACCCGACCAGAAATATAAATAATCAGCATACATTTTTCAGTTCTACATTTCAAAATAGTACCTGTATTATTACAAGTGGAAATTCGTGTTACCTTTCCATTATCGGTTTTCTCTGTGAGTGGACTTTCTCTTAAACGTTCACTGACAGAATCCATTAGACAATTAAGCCTTGATTTTTTTCAGAGGGTTTTTTTTTTGTTTAATTCCCCATATTATCATCTAAAATCAGCTAAAACAGTTGGGAGGGGGAAGTAATTAGATCTTGCCGTTTTTAAGGCTGCACAGAGTATAAGGTAAGAAAATATCATAAATTTTATTTCATGACTTCTTGCCAGTTGTTGGAAATGTGCAGTCCATATGAATTCATATAACGAGGCTGGAATGTTGGGAAAACCAATAAAGATTTTGTGGTCTGAACTATAATGAATGCAGTTTGATATAGAGTCTGTTTTTCACAACATGGCAAAATGAATCATAAAACACTGGACCTTGAAACTCCTGCATTTTTTAACAATAGCCTGGGGACAGTTTACAGTGTAATGAATTGTAATTAACCCACCTTCAAAATCTTTTATGAGTATTTTGCCAATTAGCTTCGCATGCTTGCTAATGACTCACGGCCAGCGCATGTCTTTACAGAGCAGGCTTTTACAGCATATGTGAGCCTGTTAAGTCAGCAGAACTATGCAATGGGGTATGAACAGGTAAGGCCTAACCAGTTCTACCAACACACATATTTCACCAAGCAAACAGGCTTTACCGTCCTCCTAGACCGGAGATAACTGTAAGGTATAGCAACGTCAAGAGGCTTTGGTTTTCAAAGGCTCGCAAGGAATGCAATGGGCTTGAGCAGTAACATCTGTTGTTACTTAGTACTAACATATATAATGCTGCTAATTGCTGAGCCATCTTTGTTTTCCTTACTTAGCACTAGGGTTAGCATGATTTTATTTTTGTGGTTCATGGCTTCCTGCCACTTGCAGCACACAGTCCACTCTAAAGAAAATAAAACAACTGCCCGGCTGCTTACTCTCATTGTGTAGAGGGTTGGGGTTTTCATTTCTCCTTTTTAAATTACAGGGAATAAAGTACAGCAATCCTCAGGACACAGAAGCATATATCGGATCCTGGATTTTTTTAAGTCTGTGTGCGTTTGACGTGTCCTGGCTACCTTCTCCGCCCAGAGCACTATCAAAATTGAATGGGTAACCTCAGGAAATCACTGCTAGGAACCTCGATCTCACATTTCATATCCACAGCCTTAGATATGTCAGTCCTAAGCCTATTATGTTTAACTCTGGTTTGTCCTACTGTCCCTACCAAATGTAGCTTAGTCTTAAGCAAAGCTGGCCATTACAGGGGAGGGACACAAAGTTAATTAGATTTATTTTCATGTGAAGATCATGCAGTTTGCACCTGAAAATCTACCATTGATCTCAGCAGGAGTTTTACTCAAGAGTAACCCCTCCAGCTGGCAGATGCTGCTGCACTGTCCCAGGAGCAGGACAGGAAGCAGGTTGCAATTCCCAGGGTCACAACCCCTTAGATCAGTGGTACACAATCTCCAGCCCATGAACCAGATGCAGCCTGAAGAGCTGTGTCAACTGGCCCATGAGGCTTAACAGGGCTTACCTGTTAAATTTATCGGCAGGGGAATTGTGGCAAATCTCCAGACCCATAAGGAGCCCTGTGGACCAGATAACCTTCATATCGGTGTGCAGTCAGGCCAGTGCATATGGTTACTCTAAGGCTGGATACGGGTAAGTGGGGTCAGACCAGCACATGGCTGGATCTAATGTACAGGGTCAGGCCAGGGTGCAAAACCAGGTCAGCATGCTGAATCTCACCCACAGACAACCCCATGCTGGATTCAGCCCATAGACTGACTCCAAACCATCCATCTGGCCTGTGGGGTGGCAAAGTTAGACTGCACTAGACTGTGAATCTATTACCATCTAGCCTTGTGATACAAGGAAAATAATTTGCACTAGCCTTGTAACTGGCATCATTCTCCCGCTGTGTCTGTTCACTCGTACTGACCAGTGGGCTTGGTGGAAGTCAGTACTGAGGCTCCAACCACTACCTCCTCTGCTGGGATGAAATCAGGAGGAGGTGAAACAACTTATCAGTGAGGGCTCTCCCCCCGCACAGGCTTTATCCAGGCAGTGAGCCAGTGTAGGACAGTAGAAGAGCTCACGATGCCTTCTTGTTTACCTGCTCAAGCATGCAGTCAAAAAGTTGGCAGGATCAGACGTTTTCATTTCTACGTTTCTGATTATTGCTCTCAGCAATGTGAATGATACTGTACAATGATGCTCCATTTAAGGCCTGTGGGCTAATGGCTATCTCAGCTGGTTCAGAACAGAAGAACATGCAAGGTCATCAAGGACTCAAAATTCTCTGAGAATTTGATACTTTTTTGGAGAAGGAAGATGGGCAGAAAGAAAACCCCCAACTCTCTCAAGAGCTGCCAGTATTGAAGCTGACAGTTGGTTCCAGGGAAGACAACTTGCAAAAAAGCATTAAACAACCAGCCTCTAATAATCAGTCCTCTTAAAGAGGTTTTGAAGTGAGCACCCAAAACCTGAGGCATCTATATGTGTCAATCTTGGCTTGTGCATTCTCTATAGCCAGGTCCCAGTCACCTTATAGCAGGTCACCTTACTTTGTCTAGTGCAAAATCCTCATTATTAGTTTCCTTGCTCATCACCTTTCCACTCCCTCCCCCACAAAACACCACAGTTAAACTTACAATCTTATAGAAAATGAGGGTTGGAAGGAGCCTCTGGAGGTCATCTACTTCAACTCCCTGCTCAAAGCAGGATCATCCCCCATTAGATCATCCCACCCAGGGCATTGTCCAGCTGGGCCTTAAAACCCCCATGGATGGAGATGCTGCCCTCTCTCTGGCAGTCCTAGAATGCTGAATCCATTCCAGTGCTTCACCACCCTCCTAGGGAGAAAGCTTTTCCTAATATCCAACCTAAATTTCCCTTGCTGCAACGTGAGACCATTGCTCCTTGTTTGGTCATCTGCCACCACTGAGAACAGTCTAGCTCCATCCTCTTTGGATAGCAGCCGTTCAGGTAGTTAAAGGCTGCTATTAAATCTTCTCTCACCTCTGCTTTTCTGCAAACTAACCTTGTCTGACCATGTCACCCATCCACTCCTAAAATCCCATCCATGGACTCCTCTCCTTTTCTGCTTATAGCTCAAGCTACTTCACTTTTCTTCCAGGGCCCTGTACAGATTTCATCTGTGCCAACATTTGTTTCTTCCTAGCCTTCAGCCCCAACAAACTTTCTGCTTCACTTAATCATTCACTTAATCATTCTGCTATACCTGTTTCATTAGCATTCACCTTATGTCCTACAGCCATCTTTAGTTCCAGGTTTCTTTTCAGATCTGTTCCAATGCTTTGAACAGTCTTCTTCTCAGGACAACAGAGATAGCTGGGGCAGAGGGAGTGCAGTGGTGCTGTTACAGGGTTGCCAACTGTCCATAAATTTACGGACTGCCCATTAAAAAAGGCTAAAAACACCTGTTTGTAAAGTCTATTAAAAATGAAGCCCTCTGTAAAAAACAAAACAAAACAAAAAAAACACTAAGCTACCAAGAGGTCAATTGAAGATCACTTGTCTGAACAAGGCTGGATGTGGATATACAAACAGAAGAGAGGAGTACTACCTGGTGTCTAAGCAGAAGTGTATCAGTCTGCAGGGAACTCTATCAAGATTTTGAGGCCCACAGGAACCTTGTAGCCTCTTCCCCGCACCTAGCCATGTGCCTCTGCTGCTGCATACCATCACCTACCTATAACACTTCTGGGTTGCAGGTATAAAGGGCTGCACAGCCCTGGGCAGGACAAAGAGCGGGGTGGTGAAGCTAGGATGGAGCTGCAGGGCTGGGAGGGAGAATAAGTGTCAGGTGGGTCTGCACCAAGATGGAGTGAAGATGATGGGGGTAAGTCTAGAGAGTGGACTATAGTGGAAACATGGTGAAGGCGTGGTGCAGGGTGGGATCAGAGGTATCAGAGTGTGGGGCGCGTACTGGACCCCTGGAGTGGGGGAAGCCTGATGTAAAACCATTGCTGCAGTCAAACATGTTTGCCAACTCAAAACATTTTTTTTAATGACAATCTGCAAATGTTTTACTGACCTTTTACTGACATCCAAACTTTTTTACTATGAATTGTGTTAAACCCCTAAATTTGAGCCTGGTCCTTCTAACTGCTGTCTAAGGTATGTCAGAGGGTTTAGATTTACATTATGTAAAATATATATCAGTAAAAACATATGACAATAAAAAGTTTGGCTGTCAATACAAAAGTTGTGGATTGTCAGTAAAAAAAAAATCCTTAGATTAGCAACCCAGGCCACCATTGTTCCTGTCTGATTTGGGTACAAGGAGAACCCTAGAGCTGCTCCTGCTTTTTTTTCCAGCCGGAGGCTGCAGGGAACAGTGGCATGGGGTGCCAGGTTTAGCTGAGGAAAGGTAGTGGCCAACTAAAAGGTTGTCCTTTTAGTACCTGTTCCATACCACTAGAAGACACCTTGGAGGGAGGGGCAGGGAGCAGGCACCGTAAAGAAGAACATGTATGCCATTGCCACTCTCTCCAGCCAAGCCTGGCATCCCATGTGACTAAAGAATAGCAAGAGAGGGTCGAGGGCCTTCCCTACCCCTGGATCAGCCAGGGATAGTGATAGTGATGATAGGCAGATCCCCCCAGTGTATACACCTGCTCCCTTCCCAGCTCCCCAATGTCCTCTTCTGACCCAGAGGTTCCAACACACTTCACTTCTCTTCCCTCATGGTCTGAGGGGTAGCACGCAACACTTCCCTTTAAAAAAATCCTGCGTCCACCCATGAGACGAGCTTAACCCCATCTCATTCCATCAGCTCTGCTTCAGGGCAGTCAATACACTATCTTCACTGATTTGCATGAATTTTCCTAAATTAAATTGCAGAACTAGTACTTTATCTTCCTCTATGTTTGTAACCTCTTCTTTACATAAGTTAGAATAAAAATAAGCACCTTTTGGCACGATAAACCCCTTCATTTAATACAAAATAAATAAAAATTATGTGCAGGTTTTCCAAATTTTTCATCATCTAAAAGCTGCCCTGTATAAATTAAGTGACCGCAACAGCGGCAGCGTGTGGGCCAAATTTGAATGTTTTTGAAAATTTCAGCCTGTATGTTTTTTATTATAGTTAATTTGGAATCAGGTCACTCTCAAAGAAACTTCACTCTGGCGAGTTAATCTCCTGGACTGAGGAAGCAGTGAAGTGGAGCTGATTTTCTGATCAGAAATTAAGTGAAAATAATTTTAATCTTGTTTCTGTATCTGTTAGCATAACATGCTTAGCTGAGGTATGTAAAAATTACCCCTGTAGATCTCAGACCCAAGAGATTGTCCTGTTCCTTGGCAGCAGCCTGCATCTAACTCTGTATTCTTCTACATAATCTTCGTCTTCACATATTCTTCTTCACATAACCTTGTATATATTTGGAGGAATTTCTCATTTGGGTCGGTTGTTTGCATTTCCTGTAGTTTGCATTTGGGTACTCCCTACACGGCATTCCAAACCACTTTGCCATGCTTGGTATATGGAAAATTCTCCTTTCAGTGCAAAACCCTTCTTTACCAAGGAAGAATTTGGTACTTGTAGAACTGTCTACTCCTTTCTATACGACTCCTGTGTCTTCCCAGCAGACAACATGAATTATGTTCAAAGACAGTTTCTTCCACCATTCTTGTTGCAATGGAACATAATCTCCCAGCCTAAGAATGACAGATCTGGCTTGATACCTCTGTTTTATGTATTGTTGACCACATGGTTTTTGGTCTTTGGGAACAGAACCATAGAAGAAAAGGCAAAAGCAACCCCAGGAGATTATGTAGTCCAATCCCTTGCTCAAAGCAGAATCATCCATGTTGAAATCACCCTAGAAAGAGCCATACTCTGCATTTGAAAACACTCTGTTTGCATACATATACGCTTGTAGGTGGCTTCCCTTTGATCCTGACACAACATAGCTCCTAACTCTACTGGACTAACATCAACTCGCATTACAATGTGAAAGGCTAGCTGGCACTGGGGAGTCATTTCCTATCTCATAAAATGTTGCCACTTCTCTCTTTTCCCAGGCTCATGTCATTCCCTCATGAGTCAGTTATCTATGTGGTTCAATAGTAATGGCCAAGGCTGGGATGAACTTAGTACAAGAATTTGACAAATCCTAGAAGGAGATGCAGGTCTGAGGTGTTCCCTGCAGCTGTAGCTAAAATTTTTTGAAAGAAAAATGTAGACTCAGCCCCAGCAGAACATTTCACAAGCTCATAGAAATGTAACTGAATTGTTTGTCCAAATAAAAATGCACGCCCCCCCCCCAAAAAAAATTAAAGCACTTTATTATTTGGAGATTTTTTCAATGAAATGTTTTGACTGACTAATGCAAAATTACTTCTTTTCAAGCTTTCCTTCTATTTCCTGAAAAATAATTTTTAAAAATCATAAAGATGCTTGAAATCATAAGAAAATATTCTGTTTGAATTAAGCAATACTTTATTGCACTGAGATTTTCTGGACAGGTCAATGAATCAAAACAAATTACACAGCATTTTCTTCATGTAATGTGGATCTTCATACTCAGTTCATGCTGGCATCCCAGGCCCAGTCTCATAATACCTAAACAGATGAATCGATAAGAATTTGTCAAAGCAGCTGAAGGCCATCTTTGTGAAAATATCCATGAAAACCTTATCCCATTTTTTGGTCAAAATAAGGTATCATTTTACTTCCAAATATTTTTTTCTATATTGATGGACATTCATGACATGGGATAAATGTTCATGAACATTCTCTTTAAATTGTTTATGTCTTTAAAAAAATTAAATTCAATTTTTGGCCAAAAAAATTACAAAAATAAATTTTGACAATATTTTACCCCCCTGGATTTATTCATTTCAATTTGAGTTTTATCTATATCTTCCCTCCGCTACCAGATCATCTGTCTTTGTTCAGCTTCTGGAAATACAATATTTCATTGGGAAATTAGCTCTCTTCCTTTCCAGTTGTTATAGGGCCTATTTTTGCTATTCAGCAAAAATAGCATGTTATAGCATGGTATCAGAATCCTGTTCTTTACTTGAACTTTCATGCTGAATCAGTGACATTAGTGGGAATGTTGCCATTGACTTCACTAGGAATAGGCTGAGACCCTGGATTACCGTAGTCAAGTGAACACTCAACCAAGATGTGTGTTGAAACATTTATTTAAAAAAGAAAAAGAAGAGAAGGAAAAACATATGGTTAGCTAATCATTGAGAATTACCAAACACCTACACAGAATAGTTGCAAGTATGAAAATAGCCCTGCAAGTATTTGAAGTTCCAACACAA
Source organism: Caiman crocodilus (assembly GCA_030014935.1). NCBI lineage: Eukaryota > Metazoa > Chordata > Crocodylia > Alligatoridae > Caiman > Caiman crocodilus. The sequence continues at coordinate 103,511,893 of JAGPOW010003648.1, forward strand.
ATTTCTTGGGTGTTTCCTACACTGCTACTCTGTGTCTGGACAAATAATTTGGATGACGATCATTCAGGTAACATAAACCTACAGAGACCATAACTGAAATGAAATCGGCACCACCAGTGTTACAAATAGAAGTGAAGCCCACTAGTATCCAATTCCTGTTGAGAACTGAGTTGTGCTCACAGTGGTGGTGTTCCATCCTAAGCTATATACACTTTGGCAAGAGGGAGTTATAAAATAAATAGGAGTTATTATTTTCCTGACCAATTTTAAGACGTGACCTCTATAGCTGTTCTCACATTGACTATTGAACAAAGATACCCAATTTTTCTGAACCATAGGAGCAATTTCATGACTCATTCACACTTTGCATGCAACAACTAGTGGGGCAAAATATCTATTTCCCTGGCTGGAATAATATCAGTGTGTGGTTTGAGAAGGCAATTGCAACTGAGGGAAGTTATACAAGTCTGATTATACATCTGGCAGGGAGAAGTGCTAGTGCTGGGTGAGACTGTCCTACCAACCTGCCAACTCTTCTGTTGTGGGGCCATAATGCTGCTATTTAATTTCTCAATTCATTATGGGACAGTACTGGGATAAGGGAAATCTCCAGCACACCTGTCCCATCCAAGCTCTCCAGACAGATCACACACCGTCATCTGTTTTTAATATTGCTATCCTATTTGGAGAACCAATACGTTGTGGTTCCCACTGGACAAGGTGTCAGACCTATTCGTGGGTAAAAGCTGTCCCTGCCTATCAGGACTTGCAAGGTAAACAGGCAAATCAGAACAAGGGTGGGAGAAAGGGAGATCTGTATTTCACAGACATGGGAAAGGGAAAAAAAAAAAAGATTGAATGACTTGCCCAGTGTCGTAAAGGGAGTTTGCAGCAGTGTAACACAGGGCGCATCTCCACGTGCGATTAGAGTGAACAAATAAACTCCCACACAGTTCATCCTGGAGTTTATTGCTCCCAGGCTTAGCATTTACACATGTACCTTGGACTGCAGCACATTAAGTTGGGGCATCACAGCCCCGGCTAGCAGGGAGCCCAGGGTGGTCAGAGCTGCTCTGCCTCAGCTCAATGTGCTGCAGAAGGGCTGGCTTGGGAACAAGGGAGCTACAGTGTGGGACTAGTCGGCAGGCAGCCCTTGTACTGTAGCATCCTTGTGCCCCAGCCAGTCCTGGTCACTGTTTACACATGCATTGTAGTATACTAAATAACTCTGCCGTAGGATAGTACTTGTGTCAGGCAGTCCTATCCTACAGCAGAGCTAATTATGTTACTGTAGTCTAATAGTGCCACACATGTAGACAGTGACACTTTACTGCAGAGCTAATTAATTAGTCAACTCCACAGTAAAATGCACGTGTAGATGTCCTCACTGAGAGCAAGGTCCTAATTTTCATGTTTCTGAATGAAAAGCCAAGAGCTTCAGAAATATGATAGAATTCCAAGAAAGCATTATGTTTGTTGTGTCCTACAGTAAAGAGATCATCCCGCCATCTTTTACTATACAGCGTGCACCCTTCCCCTCAAGGGAGACAATGTTAACCCCCGTCATTCACCGTCAGCTGAGAGCCCTGGTCAGTTCAGATATCGAAATATGCTCCCCCTATTCTCCCCCCCCCCACCCATCACTGCAAGCCAGGTCCTCTTTTATTTCAATTACACATAAGTTGTGCATGAGATCAAATATAAAAATTGCAATCAAATGATTCAACTGGAGGTAAAAAGGAAGCCACCTGTACAAATAAGAAACACATGTTGCAGTTCTATTTCGATGCGTCTCCAGAAGGAATCCAAGAATCTTTCTCCCTGTCTTTAAGCTGGGAACAACATAAGTGGATTGCCATACTTAATGTTATTCCAAATAGTAAAGTATAATAGGCAAGGTACTCAGTGACGATAAACCAATATAGCTCCATTAAATTCAGTGCATGCCAGCTGAGGATCCAGCTCCACGATTTGGGAACATTAACTGTCAAGTGGACAAAAAATACTTTAGACAAGGGAATTTTTAGGCAGCATAGGTAACATTTTCAGAAGGCGCATGTATGTCAAAAAGCAGAGTGAATTAGTCTCTATAGAACTGCTCTCAGGATATAAGCAAGACTGTTTAAACTAGCTTAGGTATCTCTAAGCACACTGCAATCTGTAGGGTGGGCATATCATACTCTTTCTCCACCTCCGGCACACTGAGGGTATAGTGCAGTATGTCTGCTCCACAAACACTGAAGCCAGGTAAGGAGCCTGAACACAGATGTGAACAGAGGCCAATCAGTATCCAAGTCAGCGAGCTTAGTGGCATATGCTCTGTGCTATGTGGTACTACATTACCTCTATTTGCATTTATGACACAGAGTTGGCAGGCTTCCTTTTGCTGAAGATGGACAAAGTTCTTTGGATAATTCCAATATCTTTTATTAGACCAAGTAAAATAGTTGGAATAATTCTTCTTTGCAAACTTTTGGGTACAAACACTCTTCGTCAGGCTGAGAAACTAGTTCAGTTTGTCTAATAAAAGATATTGGATTAGCCAAAGAACCTTGTCTGCCTATGTCCTTGGATCAACACAGCTACAATCTTTCTGGTTGTATTTTCGGTTCACTTCAGGGTTCACCACTGAGTAAGCAGGGGAGGCCCCCGCGCTCCTGTGGGCTGCTCCATCTGCCCAGCATTGCAGCGTTCACGAGATGCACCTGGTACCTTGAGGTATGTAGAAGAAACATGTAGAGCTGTGTCTATGGCCAAATCGAATCAGGGACAGTGATCCGAATCAATTAATTGAATCACTGTCCCTGATTTGGGCTGAATCTGAATCTAAATGGAATATGGCCCGTTTTGCACACCCCTAGTGTGTGCCAGCATGAAGTTGAGAGAATTTGAAAAGAGATTTCAGTATGCCAATGACTTCAGAGTTGTCTGAGTCTGTACCTCGTCACAGGATGTCTTCCTTACATGCCCCTCAAAACCTTAACACCCAAATGCACAGTAGATGAACTCACTTGTGACTATATCATCCTTCCAAAAGAAATTTCACATATTTCCTATTATCTCCACAGGAAGAATGTGGTTATCTTGCTCTATTAATTTCCTGGAATCAAAATTATTTCTGTATATCATTTCTACTTTACCGGAGCAAATATACTTTCTCGAGTCATCATAACAAGCCTTGTTTGCTAAGAAGAAAGAGAAAAGAAATACTGCTAGGAACTGATAGGCTTTGTCCATATTAAATCATTACATCTCTCTGATTAAAGATTAACAGCAATAGAGTTTCAAGGGGGTTTCTTGGTGGTTTAGAATGGTGTTTTTATAAATAATTGTTTGGAAACCCTTTCATCTTCAGAGATGCAAACTAATATTTTTCCATCCTAGGCTGATGATGAAAAAATGAAGGCAGAAGCAAGGCTCAGTTCTGCTAACTGGAAAGGCTTTACCTGGAGTGACAAGGAACATTGCTTCTGCAAGGGCTGCAGAAACAGGCTTATACTGAAAGCAATAATCAGAACCATGGTGGCTGCCCTAAAGGAAAGATCACCTGACATATAACTATTGCCTCCAGTAGAGTCATGTTGGCTTACACAAATTTAGGATTTTAGCCACATGTAATAGGACAGCTTGGATGATGTCAGCTGATATCAGCTGAAGATCCAGTCCTGGATATTTAATGCGTTAAAATAAAATGCAACAAAACAAAGTCTGACAAAAGTAGGCCATACTCTAGTAAGTTATAGTACCACCAACCAAACACAGTAGCTTCTTCCTGCCAACTTGGAAACAAGATATGAACTAAACTGTTTCTATTTTTATACCAAAATGGAAAGAGGTGGGAAGGATTCGTGGAATTTACCAAGCCAAAGGAATACTTTTTTCATTTTAATATTCAAGTGGAATAGAAATTAGAGACTTTCAGTATTATTATGGAACTGTAATATAAGCCCACCACTTACCCATGCCTTAGCCGTGAGGAATCAGCTGCAGTGACTGGAGTTTAGAAGTCTACTTCCTTAACCAATCTAATTCCCTCCAAGGTCTGACCTTTTTTTCTGAAGTATTACACCACCTGGCACAGAGATTATTATTGACTCTGGAGAGAGGAGTCTAGTTTTTCAATAATTTTTACAGATTGCTAACTGAAAAACAAGAACAAAAATGAACTAGTTGGTAGCTAAAACCACTGATTTTTTCACTGTTCCTTCCTGCCTCAGTGTAATTTATTGCAAGAAACCTCAGCTCCCACACTAAGTTAGACACATTGGCTCATTTAAGATCCTTGCTGCTTGTGGGCACCAGGCCAAGGGAAAAAGGAGGACGACCCAAGTCTGTGGATTTTGAACCACATTGCATGTTGCTCCCACAACCTTTGCTGCATTCACATTTCCATTTTGGGATGAGTGCAGTTGAGGAAAGCTTTAAAAGTTTAACTGTTAAAGCAGTGATTGAATGTAGCACTTCACCGTGTTGGTTCACTAGAAAAACCCTGAAGGCTTCAAAAAAATAAAACCTGTGATTTGGTACAAGTGAAACAATTATACCATAAAGAGATGTTGATATATTTCTCAAACAGCAGGTGCAGTTACTGTGGAGAAGGGAGATATAGGCTATGAAAATGGATAGATAGAGATTAGATAAGAAGCTCTGATAACCTCTAATTGCTTATTAATTCCAGTACATGGCCCTGATCATGCAAGCTGTTAGGCAGAGGCAATTCCCTGAATGAAATCCTTTTGACTTGAATGGGCTCTACAAAGATGCAAAAGTGTCACTGCATGTTGTTCTATTGCAAGGACCCGGCACAAGCGTGTCATATCAGCACCCACATTACAGGCTGCACAACGTGACGTGCCAGTGGAGGAGGGTTGCTGCTGACAGTCAGTCGCTGAGTTAGGTGAGGTAAAAAGAACAGATCCAAACTCTCTCCCACCTTGACATTTGAAATAGTGCAGGGAGGTGCTCTGTTTCACTGTTGGCTTTATGTTGTCCATGCCACCCTGTACTTCCTGATGTTGCATGGGATCATAAACCCAAATATTTTGAGAAAGGCCCCTTCCTGAAGTAATGCTGAACCAACTAAAACCAGCATGTGCTGGGAAGTACATGAGAAAATGTACCCTCCCAGGTTCCCCAGTCCATTTACTTAGCTCAAGAACAGCCTGATCATTTCAGATGCCTTTCAAATAAGCAACCAACCCATTTGAGGTTCACCTGTCACTCGTCTAGACATACATTTCAGAAGAAGATAAAAAAATGCGTCTGGGAATTTTTCTTACCTGTGATTGCTGCATATCAGAAGAGCTAGGTAATTTTCTTCAACTGAATAAACATACTAAGGGAGTCTGAGAGCAATTTGGCTTGAAAGCAAATATTGTTACCCAATCTCTGCACCTGCAGCAGTCAGAAAAACAATAATCTCTCTTTCTCTCCTCATCTTAAGAAACAGAGTCAAGCAATACCCCAGGTCTCTGCTACAGTGTGCCAGTGTTTGTGACAGCTGCATGCTGGGCACAACACTTAAGGTTAAATCCTATTTCACTGCGAACGCACAAGTGGCACTTGTGTCTCTACGTAACTGCAGTTTGGGGCACTTATGCACAGTTTGGTATTTCCTTTGCATTTGTGACTTAACTGAACTACTCTGCACATGTACCTACTGGATGTAAAATTGAGGAGGGGGTGACCTCTGTCTTTTTAACTTAATAGCCTAGTGGTTAAGGCACTTGCTGACAGAGGGAGAAACTCAGATTCTAGGTCCTTCCCACCCAGAGGGGATTTAAACTTACAACTGCTTCCCAGCAAAGGGGTCTAACCACTGGGTAAGGCCCTTCCTCAACCCCACTTTTGAAGCTGGCCCACTGCCCCTTGCATTTGACAGAATGAATAAATAGCAGTAGGAAGGTTTCTGACCCACTGAAAGTGCTCAGACTAGAGCCTAGGTCCTCTCCCTGCCAGGGCAGCAGCCAGGTGACTGAGCTATGCATCCTCTGGCTTGTCCTTTTTCTCCTGGCCCCACAGCTCTCTCTCTCTCTCTGTCTTGCTGCCCCATGGGCCAGCCATCTCCTGCTTGCCAGCTGGAATATCCAGAGACCCAGCTGGAAGTGAAACCAGGGAAAGTAATTAACTCTTCCCCTAGAGACCAGCAGCACTCCCTAGACTGTCAGGGCTGATTCTTTGGAAGCATCAGTACCTAAGCTGGCCCTTGTACCATGTATCCCAAAAGCAGAGACCCTACAAAGAAAGAAAGGAAGCAGCTAAGCCATTCAGCAAGTCATTCAGTATTAGGCTCATTAGCACAGCCTAATACACTTTAATTTAGTACCTCATATTTTAGTTACTAACTTTAACGTGCATTAGAAAAAGTGCATTAATGCACATGCAGATGTGCCCATTGACATTACACTGGGTTAACATAGCAATGCAACAGACGTTACAAGATTTTGAATTTTCTGGGTCTGAGAGAGAAAGAGCATGTACACATACACCGTTGTTCAGCGTAAAGAATCCAAAGAAATAAGAGGACAATAGGAAAAGATTTAAAAAACTGGGCATTGTAATTAGTCCCTCTGCAAAAGTATTCCACTAAAAAAAAAAATACATAGAAAATGCAATTGCCCTCTGAAGAATTATTGCAGCAAACTTGGAGCTTGAATTTAGTCATTAAACAGTGAAATATAGGTATTTTACTGCTATTCTACATTAAATTTTTTCAACAGCCCTAGAGAATTGTTGTTGCTCAGGTCTTCATAAGGCCATAAGGCAATTTTTGTCACACCATCAAATAAAAAAATCAGCATGTGAACTGATGAGGATTACAATTTTGGAACCCAGTCAAACGACAAGATTAATTATATAAAATCAAAAGTCGATTCTGCCATCTCTCCTTAAGTAGAGTCTACACTGAGTAGAGCCATAACTTACCAGAATCATATTAGGAATCCAAGATACTTGAAGGAATTCCTCTGTCCTTAATTGATAAAGGTCCTTTTTGCCTAGTGGTTAATTAATCAGCAGAGTGATTTTTTTCAAATAAATTACACGTATAGCAAGGATTTTTTTAAAAAAGCAAGAATACCTTGGTATGCATGACAAGGATATATGAAGTGTCTATCTACAAGGCCAATATTGAAACCAACAAGCTCCAGTTCCTGCTTTTGGTACCGTTTATGCATTTTACATTAGACAGTCAATGATTTAAAAACAAAAAATATATGTCTGACAGCAGACACCAAAATCTTAGGCTCCCTACTTCCAAAGGAATATCCTTCCACTGGATCACACTCTTTCTTTTTTACACCATGAATCTTGCATTGTTGTCTGCCTACAGACCCTGGTTCAACAGTTCGGGAAGGGCCCCCAACCAGCAGAGCCTGTAGCCTGAAAGTTTCCATGGAAGTGGGAGATGTGGGCCTGCCTCCTTCAGGCGGAATAAGCAAGTGCTCTAGCAGGTGGCTATTGGGCAGAAGACTAACATCTCTTTGTCTGGCTACATTTAGTACTGAGTTAAGCATGCGTTCTCAACATCAAGCAGTTACTCAGCATGATCAGTTCTTCCCTAAAGAACTGGAGATTTTACAGGTCTCTCAGGCCAAGGAATGAGTTAAGCAACTAGGTGGTTAATGGACCTTGAATTTGAGCAAGTGCAGTATCTTGAATCTAAGCACCTAGGCACCTTTTTCTGTCCAAATTTGAGTCCTAATGTATCTAGATGTCTAGATGGTTTTGCCACTGCTGGACACTGTCAGTTCATGACATAGGTCATGAACGCTCTTCATGACATAGGTCCCTAAATTCCATCTAAGTTACGTAGATGTGCTACCAGGGAATCGTAGACCCATCTCTTAATTTTTCTGACCTTAAAGCTCCTTTTCAATTGATAAATAGGCCTGAAACTAACTCCTTCTTTTCCTATCCACTTCTACAGTAAGGGCAGAGATTATCTCTTGACACAAGTGCACGATAGACCCTCCTTACAGTAGGGCACTGCTTTAATGCAAATAAATAATCTGGAATACTTGAGCAATGCCCACCTTCCCCACCATGCATGGGGGTGAGTCTGAAGGCTCAGTGCAAAATTAAAAATTTTGAAAAAAAAATTCAGAGCACAAAGAGAACCTTTCCTAGTCCCCTCTTGCAAACTAAAGGACCCAATAAGGTTCAGAGGCTTTTATCCACCATGTGAAACCCAAAAGACTTCCACTAGGGCTCAGAGTAAACAGCTTTAAGATTTCCAAACAAATGATGCCCTAAAGGAGTTAAGAACAGCCAAGCAGAGCCTCTGTTATATCCAACCCAGACTGCCTAACAGTATCACATCATAAAACCCTTATGCATCTGGCCCAAATTTAAGACACAGTTGGCAGTATTTGATACAAGAAAGAAACCAAGAACTGAATTAGTATCCCACAAGGTTGTTTTTTCAAGTCACAGATGAAGTGCAGAGCCATGTGGAGAAGTCCACCATATGCCCACTAACCCTTCTCAGACGAAAAGGCTGTCTAGGTTTTATGTTCTTTGAAAATACCACTTCATTACCTCCCTGTTTTGTTGCCAAGAGAGGTTAACAAAATTATTGAGGGATGAAACATTCTTGAAACGTTCAAACATTCTTTCTGGATCATCAAATAGGATTAGCATATGAATTACGTTCCTCCATAGAGCACACCTGACGATGCATGCCTAGTGGTATTCCACTAATGTGCATTCTTTCATATGCAAACAAAGGAGGAACTGCAACACTTGCCTCACAAGGGCTTTTTTTTTAAAGGAAAAAAAAAGCAAAGGTCCAATGTTTGGGTCTGGCAGAACTCTGTCTGAGGATCCCAAGAGCATGCATTTGGTTTGGCATTTGGCATAAGCTCAGACTGCTCTTATTTATGCTGCAAGTCTAGTTGGGGAACATCAGATTGCACTGCGCCTGCCTTTCACCACCCTGGAGGTCCTCTATCCTGGAAGGGTCCACAGTGAGGAAACTTTACAGACTTATAATCCACACAGAAAACCATTAATTCACTACAATGCTTTCAGGGGTAAAAAATATACATTTTTTGTCCCCTCTCTCCCCCTCTCAAGGAGTGTTACTAGTTTCAGTTGGCACCAGTTGCTGTGCAATTTCATAAAATGCCTCCAATTTTCATAAAACGTCTCCAAGCTGGATAATAAGCAGAATCAAAGATGAAGGACTTTCTCTTGTGATGGAGAATGTGCTGCCATATGTGGCGGCATGGATCTGACCCAATGCTTACATGTGGCTTGCAAGAGTTGTTTATTCCATCATGACTCTTTATTGGCACTGCCCACTTTAATATAGATGGCCTCAGCCTCTCAGTGCAACTCATTTGCAAATACCGTCAAAGCACCGTCAAAAAGGCCAAAGCTAGGCTTTAAAAATGGAAGTCAGGGCCACATATATTGGGGATATTCTTTCAGAGGCTCCCTGTGCCAGTTGATGGTACCCCTAATTTGAAACACATTCAGACCACACAAACTCTGTCTTGTGTTCTAGTGACAAAAAGCCCAGCTGCTGACCCACATAATAAAAGCCTTGATCACTGCTGGCTGACAAGCTCAGCCATATCACCTCTGGAAAGCAGTTCCTTCTAACTCATCACCTGTTGACCCACACTTTTGGCCAAAAACACATTGCCTGGGTTATCACAGTCTTTAAAAGGCCTTCCACATTTCATTTTGCACAGGAGTTCAGAAAACTTAGTTTACAGATCTTACTTTTTTGCCATTTAAAGCTCTTTATTGCTGTGACTTAAAGATTCACAGCTTTACAGCACTTAGGTATTCTGCTTTAAATTAACCCTTGTTAAATGAGATATTAAAATTTGAAGCAGTGTATTTTACAGCACTTGAAATAACTTCTGTAGCTGGTCAAATTTCTGACCAGTGGAAAAGCCCCAGGAGGCTGTGGAGCACCCCCTGCCACCTAGCCTGGAAAGTGCAAGGAGGTTTAGAGGTTCCCCACACCAAACACTGCACTTCTGTCATGTTCAAGAACACTGTAATTTTATAGTGCTATTAAAAGTGGTCTAAATGACACTACTGTAAAGCACTTCTGTGCATGCCTTAAGTGAAGAATGGTAGGACAGGCTGATTTATTAAGCAGTGCCCTAAAGGTGACTGACTATCTCTGCAACTCTTTGCCTTTATTTTTTGTGCTGTGTTGCCAGTACAAGATGGAAATGCAGGATCCTCATGCATCAGAATAAAGTGCTAATATCTATACGAAGAGTTGGTCAATGGCTGTGGTGTTTGAAGGAGAATATTACAGATACAGCATTGATTAGAAAATTACTGGTATATGCCCTCTAATGCTCACACTCTGATAGGGCAAGGGGGGCACTGCATACCCTAGGGGTGGATTTATAATCTCAGCGGTAAATATAGGCAGGATTGAAACTTGCTTCAGAAAAAGGAGTGGGAAAGCAGAGATCAGGATGATCTTGACTTCTATTTATCTAAAGTAATTTGAAAATAATATCATAATAAATTAAAGACCCCAGCACAATTTCTCCCTGGTTGTATGTGATATTACACTGTAAAATGCAGCTTGTAACATAATATAGATCATGATCACAGAGATTAGCAACATAAAACAAGGTGGTGTGGTATTCCTAATAATTCAAGAAAGAGGGGGTGAGGAGAGGGAGACATAATGGCCTTTTCAAACAGTCAATATTCTGGGGGGAAAAAGATCTCACCGGAAATACTATTGTTCCATTTAATCTGTTTCTAGGACGACCATTATTAGCCACTAATTTTGCAGATACTTTGTTGCTTGTGTTACCAACTTTTGTTGAATTTGCCCTTCCTCTCCTTAAAGCTACCTTTACTTTGGCTTACCCCACCCCTGGCATGCTTGCTTCACCTAATCCACTCCCCCAGATGCTTTCACCTCTTCCTTGTTACGCATACAGAAAGCTCCAGCTTCAATTTCTGCATTTCCCACAGTGACTCTCAGCAACATTTAACAGCAATTCTGTCCTCTTTGAGTCTGAATTATTTATCAGCCACTAACATCCTAGGAGCACAAAAGCTTCTTTCCTCAGCAGCAGCCTGAGTCCAATATTCACATCCAAATGTGGATAGCAGTTTAAGTCAAGGGTTGTGCTCCACTGAATTTAACCTGAACTGACATACCCTTTTCCCTTCCACATGCCCTTCTGTCACAGCTTCTGCGTAAGCCCTTGCCAGAGTGCTCCACAGCCCCATGGTCTGAACCCAAATCTGTATAAAGGAGAAGGCTGATTTTCTGGATATGACTCTGGACTGAAATTTAGGAGAGCCATGGGTTCTTTTCTCCTATATGCCGTACTGTGATCCCTAAGGTCAGCCAAGAGCAACCTCTTGCAAGTGCCATCAGTACACCAAGTCTGCTTGGCAAAAATATATGGGAGGTCATTCTGGGCAGGTGCTCCTCAGCTCTGGAGTTCCCTCTCTGTTGAGGCCCTCAGACCCAGGGCCTGGACATCTCTTGGAAGCCCTGCAGGTCCTTCCCATTTGTGCAGGCATTTGGCAAGCAAAGGTAGGCTGAGATGTCTCTTACTGGGTCTCTATTTCATTTTGGTATTCTCATTGCCATTTTAAGTTCTTCTGATCTCTCACTGTAAGCCACCCTGAGTCTTTGATGGGAAAGGTGGCATATAAAATCACATAAAACAAAAACAAAAACATTCAGGGTTCTGACGGCATTGCTTTGGGCAAGACACTTTAGCCATGTCTTTACTGTATGGTTAATTTGTGTGTTAACCTAGCACCTGGGTTAGTCCTGCAAGGTACGAGCAACCACAATACCAAGCCTTACCTGAGTTTCAGTCACTGTACACTTTTTCTTCATGCCTCCAATCCAACCTTTCTATATGGTTCTTCCCAATATCCTGCACAGGCCACTGCTTCTAGTGTTGGTGTTGCCAGACCTTGTGGGGTGCATTGTGGTGCTACAGGGCACCTCAGGAGATGTTCCATGGTTTGTTTCTCCTGAAAACACATTGGTTGGTTGCATAGAGGCCCAATAATTTTATGAGAAAGTTGCATCTTCTGAGACCCACTCTCTGTTCAGGCTGTGCCATGTATGCCATTTGTAGTAGTTGGAGCCAGATGCCATCTCCTCACTGGGGATAATTCCTTGCTGGCTGCATTCAACTTTGTTGCCTAGTTTCTCCCATTATTTTTGCAAGAGGGAAGTTCTGGATGACTCTGGTAATATGGTCAATGGTGTGATAGAAGACCAAAAGCTATTTCTCAATGAGAAATGATGGCACACTGGTTGATGTCCAGTCAATGTTGCCTGCTACTTTCCTCCTGATGTAAGGGAGCCAGACAGTCTGTATAGGCAGGGAATACGGGTGAGCTGTAGGCAGCCTGTTATAATCCTGCATGTATCATTTAGGGTGCTGTCAATATATTTATGGTGACTTGAGCATCCCCAAGTGGTGCAGGCATATTCAGCCACAGAGAAACAAACTGCTAAGGCAGTAGTGCATGGGGTGGATAGATGTGCTCCCTACTTGGAATTTGCAAGCTTATACAGGAAGTTGTTTCATGTATTGACCTTGGCTTCCGTATTTAATATGTGCTTTTTGCAACAAAGTATACGGTCCAATGTTACCCCAAAGTAGACTCCGTGTTTCTGTTGTTCAAGACGCTGGACACCCCAGGTGACATGCAGGTGTCGTTCAGCATCCCTGTTTCTCAGGTGGAAAGCACAGATTGTGGTTTTGCTAGGGTTGCATTTGAGACAATTATTTAGGTAATAGTCTGACATTGAGTTTCCTCTCCAGGATCTTCTCTGTGTCCTCAAAATTCTTCTCCTGTGTGGTAATGCAGACATCATCAGCATAGATGAAATGCTGACATTCAGCAGGATGTGGCTGACAGTTAATGTAAATGTTGAATAAAAGCGGGGCAAGCACACTGCCTTGTGGTAAAATGTTCTTATGGGAGTGCCACCTACTTGTTTGGCCATTGAGTTCCACGTAGAAGCATCTGTTCTCCAAAAAGCTATGGAGAGCCTGGCTTACATCCTAGTCATAAGGTGCAGTTTGTGGATCATGATGTTGTATTGGACAGTATCATATGCAGCAGATAGATCAACAAACACTGTGCCAGTGATCAACTTCTGTTGGAAATCATCTTCAATATGGTGTGTCAGGTTTAATAATTGGCCTGCTCAAGACTGACCTGATTTAAAAGCCCCTTGGTCTTGTGTTTCATAGTTTCATAGTAGTTTGGGGTCAGAAGGGACTGAACAGATCATCTAGTCTGACCCCCTGCCACTGGCCAGAGCACACGCTGGCCTCACATGACCCCAGACAGGTATTCATCCAACCTCTTTTTGAATTTACCCAAGGTAGGAGTGAGGACCACTTCCCTAGGAAATTGGTTCCAGATCCTAGCCACCCTAACGGTGAAATAGCGTCTCCTAATCTCTAACCTAAACCTATTCTCCAGCAGCTTCTGGCCATGGTTCCTCATCACCCCAGGTGCTGCTGGGGGGAATAGGGCCCTTCCTATTTGCTGCTGATCTCCCCTAATGAATTTGTAGGCAGCCACCAAATCCCACCTCGGCCTCCATTTGCTGAAGCTGAACAGGTTCAGGTCCCTCAGCCTCTCCTCATAAGACCTGCCCTGTTGCCCTCCAACCAAGCGGGTGGCCCTCCTTTAAACCCTCTCAAGGCAGGCCACATCCTTCTTAAAGTGTGGTGCCCAGAACTGGACGCAGTACTCCAGTTGTGGCCTGACCAATGTCACATAGAGAGGAAGTACGTCACCTCTCTGGACCAGCTTGAGATGCATCTTTGGATGTACGATAAGGTGCAGTTGGCCTTGCTGGCTGCGGTCTGGCATTGGCAGCTCACGTTCATCTTGGAGTCGATAATGACTCCAAGATCCCTTTCCACCTCTGTGCTCACAAGGGGGGAGCTCCCCAGCTTGTATGTATGCTGTGTAACTTTGAAATCTACCAAGGGTGACATTCATTGCAAGATAAGACATTTGTAGAGTTTGTAGGTGAGACTGACAGGTGAGAGTGATCTGTAACTTTTTGGTAATGAAAGGTCTTTCCCTCATTTAGGCAGAGTTATGACTCTTGCCTTCCTCCATACTGATGGTATTTATTTACTCAACAACTGTACACCTCTATGTCTGTTGCTTAAAGTACAAGGGACTTATCCCAAGCTTTCTTTCTCAAGCACAACTATTTTTCTCAATGAATTGAGATGGAAGTTATCTGCCTTTCTAGGAAAATTCTGGGAAAGCATTGGTGGATGATTAGCACTTAAGTGGTTCATTCTGTTTCCTGATTTCAAGGGGGTTACCAGTCCAAATAAAAGCTGAGCCCAGTCTCTAGCCCATAGCTTTGCCTATGCCAGCTAATCCTGACTGCGAGGATGAAAGTCAAGGAGCAGGCTGGCAACTGGATTACAGACAACACTAACCTTAGCACCTGAGCCAGCACCGCAAGGGAAACACACCCTTGAGGCATTTTTTTTCTAAAGCCTCCACATGACCTAGAAGTCCTGGGGTACTTGTGCACATGATGACATCACAATGTACACATGATGAAAATTTCACTTTCTGTGACTTAATGGCATTATGTGTATGAGAGTTTTCGGGTCTTTAAATGAGCATGTATCATTGTAAACTAAACTACATCCCCATGTAGGTTAGTTGCAGCTTTGCAACTTGGAACAATGCAACCATTAGTCAGCTCACCCCCCCCGGCTGTGGGAGAACTGGGTAGGCTCCACAGCCAAAAAGGGAGATCAGGCCCTTCACCACTTCTGCCTTCAGCAGGCTACTGCAGCCAACAGGATGCTTGGATTGCCCAGAATGGACTGGCTTGCCCCTGGGGCAGTGTGGGGAGGTGGCAGGAAGATGACTGGGTGTGCTGGGGGCTGAAGGTGGCAGAGATGGTGCACAGAGTGTGGGGCTGCCTGGGTGGGCTGCTAGCTTCCCTGAGCCCACCCAGGCTTCCAGTACCCCATGTGGCATCCCTGCTAGCTTTGTTGGCCACCAGCACACCCAGCTGCCCTCTTGCTGCCTCCCCACACTTTCCTGGGGCAAACCAGCCCATTCCCAGGTGGCCCCAGGCATCCTGCTGGCCTCAGGAGCCTGCTGAAGGAAGAAGTGGTGAGAAGTCCAATCCTTTTTTTCTGTGGCTCATGCCTGCCTCTCCCGTGGCCACAGGGCAAACTGATAGATTAATAACACAGATTAATGCTCCCTTGACCAAAGGAGAGGCAGCAGGCTCCACCAAAAAAAAAAACAATGGATCAGGCCCCTTGCTGCTTCTGCCTCTTGTGGCCGCTAAGGCATTAACACACATATACAGTAATGGAAATATAAAACCCACCATTTCGATTAAAAATTCACTGTTTCAATTCAGGGGGAATGGCATGCAACCCTAAGGATTAAACCCCCATCACATGTGCAAGCACTCCTGTTTTCAAAGGTAACTTGGGGGAGCCAGTTTTTGATAAGATTTAAGATCCTAAGCACCATACATCATTTTTGGAAATCAGCAGTAGGCTCCAAAGTAGTTTAGGCTTGCCTAAAGAAGTTATAAGGCCTTCCAGGGTAGGGGCTAAGCTTCTTATGATGTATACTAGCAAGCTGCCCGTCACGAATGATGGGGGGAGGGCAGGGGAGGGCGGGGACAGAGGCCTGCCCCTCCATCATGGTGGTGCTCCAGTCCCCATCGTCCCCCTCGTCCTCCAAGGAGCAGGGCGGGGGTGGGGGGAGGTGAGGGCAATAGAGCTGCGGGAAACAGAAGCATCGCATTTCAGCCAGGATTTTGACAGCTCGACAGAACAGTGTTCTGTTTTGACTTTTGTTCCAAGTCGAAACGGCTCCTTTGTATCGTTCCATCAAAACAGTTTTGTGTTTTGAGCTTCTTTTGACATTTACCCATAGGATATAATGGGGAAGGTCAAAACAGGCTAGAACTTTGTCATTTCCGGTCTGATTCTGATGAAACTTACATAAATGGTATCCCCTTCTGAGGGCATGAAGCCTGACACGTTTCAAAGGGATAGGTGAAGGGTGTTCAGAGAAACTGCACCCCAAAATCTTGAGAGGAAAATGTGCCCGCCTCTGCTCTAGCAGGCTTTCTCTTGCTGCCTTTGCCCAGACTGTCGATTTTGTCCGTCCTGGGCCTGCAAGCAGAACCCAAAGGCTACCTTGTCTGGCGTCAAGTATGCTTCATGCAGGGATGGCACCACCGTCTTACTGAAGGTGGTACACGTGGGCACTTGGTATGATGGGACTGCAGGTGCCATGAGCTGCCTGAACCCTGGCTGCTCAGTTAGGGAGAATGGGTGGCCATCAACAGCAAGCATCTCCCCAGTTCTCTGGGTGAGCTTGCACGCCTTTCTGTCCGCCCTTCCCTCACTGTCCCAAGGTGGCCTGCCTCTGCTTTGGGGGGACGGAGGCTTTGGAGTGAGTGGGGAACTTCCCTTTG
Organism: Caiman crocodilus; assembly: GCA_030014935.1. Lineage (NCBI taxonomy): Eukaryota > Metazoa > Chordata > Crocodylia > Alligatoridae > Caiman > Caiman crocodilus. The sequence continues at coordinate 103,528,364 of JAGPOW010003648.1, forward strand.
CGCATGCTCCCACTGGTGCCAGGCTGAGGAGGAGCAAGGGCAAGGAGGTAGTGCCTGCAGAGATGCATCAGCATCCCTGTGGTGCTCATATGTTTTGTTTCCTTGCTCCATCTGGTTTTGACTCAGCAGCGTAGGCAAATAGCATATGTGGGATCATCTGCCAGCTCAAAATGATCCCAAACCACACTACCTGCTCACGTGTGGGATGCGGGTGCATCTGTAGAAGCTGCTGCACTTTCTCCTTCCTCAGCAGGCAGAGACACAGCAAAAGGAGAAGCGGACTCAGCTGAGCTGCTTGCCTCCACCTGTACATCAACCTCCTCAAAAGTGCCTTCTGGGGAAGGAGACCTGGCTTGAAGGGAAACTTGAGGGGTGTCAAGCACAAACTCAGCTGATTCCTCCTCCCTCCCCAGAATTTCCCTTGCTAGGGCAATGAGATCTAGATCTAGTGCCAGCTCTTCTTCTGGCACTGCAAGGTTCAGCATGGGAAGTGAAATAGGGGTGGAGTAGGCTGCTGTGCTGGTGCTGCTGGTTGTGGCTGTTGTCATGATGGAGGTGGGGGGACTATGGCTGCTGAGTGTGGAGAGGATTCAGTCTCAGGCACAGGCCGTGGCAGTGTCACTGCTCCCCTCTCCTTGCTACTTGTAGCAGCCTCATCCCTTTTAGATGGATGAAAGAGGCTGCGTCTCAGTTTGGTGTGGGGCAGGAAACTTACAGCTCTCCCTCTACCCACTCTTCCACCCCTCCCTGAAGGCTGGCCAGTGTGGCTACCTGCCTTTCCACCACGCTTCACAAGGTGTTTCATGTCTTCCTTTTCAAGAAATATATACATGTATTTGTGTTCCTATATAAACTCAAAACTGTAGGTCTGGTGCAGAAACTATATCTGTCTGTGTATATAAATTCAATAGTATTGGTGTGGTGCAAAGAATTAACATATAAAAACAAATATATATAGTAAATTCCTATATAGAGTAAATTTTATAGTAACCCTATGCAATATAAGTATAAAATTCAAAAGAATAAATCAATGAATATAACAATAAAACAAAAGCACATACAAAAAAAGTATTCTGAAGTCCCTCTTGCTAGGGTAGCAAGCAGGGCATCCTTTAGAAAATCAGTGCTGCTACCCGTAGTGGTCTGACGGTGAGCTGCTAGAACAGGCAGCTCAGTAAGTCACCCCAGGCAGAAAGCAGGGCAGTTCAAAAAATGCTGCCTTTTATGCAGTTTTTCTGTCCCTCCCCCAGAGCACTGGGGTTGGAAGGGACCTCAGGGAAGGTGACAGTCACTGGCCAGCTACACATGTCAATAATGAAAGCACTCCTTCCCCCCTCCTCCCCCTACTTTACTTTCTCTTTCCCTGCAGGGAAGCAAGCCAAGCCATTGAAGGTAAGCCTATAGCCCAGCTTGCCAGTCAAAACGTGAAACATTTCAAATTTTTCCAGACATTTTGACCTGCCAGGGTTTTGTTTCGACCCTGTTTCGAGCCTGCCTGTTCCATTTCAACTTTGTTGCTTTGAGGATGAAACGGCTTGAAACAGCGTCAAAACAAAACAGGCGGCAAAATGTCACACAGCCCTAGAGGGCAGCTCCACTGGCCTTGCTGCCCCCGCCACTCCGGCCCCTCAGTCCCCATTATCATGGCAGCATTCTGCCATGTGTTTCTGTCTGTCCAACGCACTCTGATTGGCTGCTCAGCCAACCAATCAGAGTGTAAATAAAGCATTTTGGACAGACAGACTAAGTCTTTTATAATCTTAGAATGTTTTACGCCTAGAACATTGGCACCTCTAGGTGCTAACATGTTATAAATACTCATGAATCTTTTACTAAGAGCCTGACACTGCGTTCTTCACAGACTCCCAATTACTTTTGAAAGGGGAAAAGTAAAGCCTACTATCTTGTTGCCAAGTCATTCTCTCTGGGCTATTCTTTTTTCAACTCACAAAATGCTTCTATTTAAGGGAGGAATTGGCCACAACATGATCATATGAGCATTCCAAAGTTGCAGTTTCACCCTTTGATCTTGGTGCCTTAATGACTAATTAGTGCTACAGTACTGGGAATATACTTCACTGAAGGCATTTTAACAAGTTCTCTTTGTATAGATAAAAACTATGACTCATATATATAAAAGGTAACCAGGAAGTATGAGTAGGAGAGAGATTAAAGTGGAGGCCACCACTCACATGGCCACCCACTGGCCAAAATGGAGAGTCTGCTGGGCTTTTGGATAAACTAATGTTTCCATTAAATTATCTAGATTTTTCAATGCTGGATTTGCACTAGGGGAAACGCTACGTGTGAATGTTAAGGGAAACATGTTCCTTAGGCAGCAATATACAAGACTGAAGAAACGAGTTTCCTAAAGAAAAAGTCATAATCATGTCCTGCTGCATTCTAGGGAAAACAACCACCACCTTCATCATTCAGCATGGAAGTCCTTTCACCTTTCAGCTACAATAGGTGTTTGCTTTTGTGCTTCTGATTATGCTTTGTGGCTGAAGCCAGTCTCTAGCACTTAGACAGAAAGACTAAAATCTAATTTGGAAGCAGATTATACCACATGCACCTAATGTGGGGATAGTCACACTTTCCTCTGAGGCATTTGCTGTTGGCCTCTTTCAGCACCGGGGTAATGGACTAGTATCTTGACCTTGAGTCAGATCTACTTTGGAAATGTCTATGTCTCTGCATGCTATTTTTTTAGCTGCGTTGTAGAAGGCAAAATGACCGTACCGTGCAGTAGCTGCTGACACTACATAGCTCATCGCTACAGCAACGCAGCATCTGTTGAAATAGCAGAATTCCCCAAGGAACAACAGTTATGGTTTATACTTGATTCTACTTTGTATGCTTTGATTTGTCTCTCCACCCGCTTCTCAATTGTTCATCCATAAGTAGAATTCATTAATGTTTGCAAAGCACATTGCATCACAGGTAAAGAAGAGTCATAAGTAACTGCTAGTACTGCAGGAAATTCTCTCTGTAAAACATAAAAGAAAAAAGAATTTGCCAGACTTTGAATTTGATCATAAAAAAACTCAGCTTGGGTTCAGGTTCAGTGACCAGAATGCAAAAGTTTGCAAATCTCTGGGATAGGGACAGACGTTACACATAAACCAGTTTAAGTGATCAGAAACTGGTTTAAACCTGTAACAGAATAGAAGTTCAGTGCACTTAAATGGCCAAAACTGGTTTGAGATAAACTTGGTTGAATGTAGCATCAGACTTAACTGATTTGGGTCAAACTGGTTTATTCAATTTCTGTCCCAGACCCCTTCCTGGTTTAAGTTAAACCACAGTCCTCCAGCATCCCAGCATGCTCTGCAGCCCTAGATTGGGCTATGCTTTTTGCTCCAGAGAGTAGGCTTGGCCCTGCCTCTCTGCTCTCTAGCCTGAGCAGAGGCGGGGGCATGGCACCGTTAAGGCAAAGTGGTCAGGGAGGCAGTTCATTCTTCCCTCCTTGCCTCCTACCCCCACCACAACAGGGTTTGCCAGTCTGCGAGAGAGTGACCAAGGCAGACACAGTGACTGGGGATGGCAGATCCCAGTTCCCAGGGGAAGAAGAGACAGAGGAAAGAATTAACCCTGCCCCATTTCTCTTAATGAGGCCATGCCCCCCATACCTGCCACTGGAACAGCAAGGGAAGTTGTTACCTCTCAAGTGAGTAATTTAATTACTAAACTATCAACTTTTCAGGGGTGGAAATTTGGATTGAGGTCTCTTTCTTTCTCTGTGACTTTGGCCAGAAATTCTACCCTGGACCTGAGGATCCTTCTCAGGGAAAGTTTTGCTAGAGCCATCATGCTCCTATGAAAACCTTCAGCATTTTCTGAAAAAGAAATATTTTGAAAAAAAAAATCCTGGCCAGCTTGAATTATAGGTATCTAAGGAGTATTATTATTTGAAAGGTAGCAGAACCTAAAGGTGCTAGCTGAGATCAGAGTCCCATTGGTCTAGGTGCTGTAGAAACCACTGGCAAGAAACAGCTGCCCTGAATCACAACCAAGAGACAAGACAGACAAAGGGAAGTAGAACAGAGACCCACAGAGAAGTAGTGCCATCTGCCAGGTTGCACAGAACATTAGCAGGTAAATTAAGAGGAGAACCCAGGGCTCCTGAATCATAGCCACTGATCAGAGCACGCCTGAGTGCTCAGTATGCACCAGGGGAGACATGGCTTTCCAGTCTAATAACTAGCCATTGGTTTAAAACTGCACAGGTAAGCAAGAAGCAGCTGAGTTGTTCATGAATTTCTAAAATTTCCATCATGAAATCTTTAGCAGTCCTTTCACTGAACCTGAACTAAGTTTCAATTTTGTGGTGAAACTCAAGAACCTGGCAAATTCTTCATTTAGCTTTCACAGAGAAGGCTTCCTGAAGCTCTAGTAGCCAGTATAACTAAAACCAAAAACCAACCCAATACCAAAAACAAAAAAGCCATCCTTTCTGCTAATAGAATACAAGTGCATTGAACTTTCAAGTACCTGAGCACCGTTTGCAGGTCCTGAGATAAGCAAAGACAACATTCCTGTATCAGCATTCAACATTTGGTTTACACCCTCAGAACACCCAATAATATTTCCCTAAAGGGGAACAATCCCAGGAGATAACCACACACCTGGCAGGGTTGCTAGGGTGTCAGGGAAAAATCTCAACAAAGAGCTGAGCCTTACATCCTGCCTAAATGTGGCAAGCCTCAGGGCTTTGGCATACCTGTTAGAAACAAATTCCAGCATCTAGGGCTCTCTGCAGAGAACACCCTCTCCTCTAGCACCTACACATTTAATCCTGGGCAGTAACAACCAAAACTTCTTCACCACCCATACTTGCTGAGATGGACTACCTTCCATGGATATGTCAGAATACCACAAGTGTCCAAGTAATTACCTTGGGGTTGTCCGAAAGAAATTCAAAAGGGTCTAGGCATTAATCATGGCTGTGTGCTAGGGAAAAAGAGTTTGGTAAATTAATTTATTTCTCAGTGCCTCAGTTACTTGTATAATTTTTCTAAGAGGTTCTAGGAATGGGCAAAATGTCAGATTCGGCCCGCGGCTAGAATCCATTTCCCAGCAGCCCTGGCAGTACTGTTGTTACTGGCCCTAGACCCACTGCCCAGTCACTCATGCTCTTCTGTCTGCACACACCACTGGAGGCAGGACCCACGTGGGCAGGGGCATGCAGCTGGGCATCTGGGATGGGGATGTATCTGGGTGAGAGATAGGAAGACCCTGGGATCTTGGGGCAGCAACAGCACGGGGTCAGGGCTGGGACTGAGGCAGAGCTGTGATCTGCTGCCTGCCCACCCCTGTGATGGGTGCGAGTGCCATGGGAAGGGGCGTGCAGGGAGTGGATTGCAGCTCTGCCCTGGCCTCACACTGTCACCACCCCAAGATACCAGCCCCAGCCCCAGACAATCCCCAGCCCAGCCACACACCCTGCCCACACAGCTCCAGGATGATCTCTGTGGAGACCCTGGGATCTTGGGGTAGTGACAGCATGGGGCTGGGGCTGGAGCAGAGCCCTGGTTCTTCAGGTAGAGACACTGAAGGAGTGCACTGTGGCTTTGGGAATGGAGTTCACCATGGGCCAGATCCTGTGTATTTTGCCCACCCTGGGTTAAGCAATGGATTTATATAGGATGGTTTGGATAGGGATGATCCTGCCTCAGGCAGGGAGGTTGGACTAGATGACCTCTCAAGATCCCTTGCAGCCCTACTTCTCTATGCTTCTATGAAATGGGGACAAATGATACTTCCCTTGTAAAGGCCCTTGAGACGTATAAATGAAAAGTGTGTATAAGCACTGGACCCCATTTTTTCCCTTCAAAAGAAAGCAAGCTAGATTCTTCCAGTTATGCAACCAAACATTTATTTTTCTCCCCTGTAAATTTCTCAGTGTGTGTTTTCCTGTGGCTGCCGCAGCTGAGTAGGTACCAATACTGATTCTTTTATGGTATTTATTAGAGCTACCCAAAATTTTTCTATGAAAGCATTTCCATTTTTTATAACAGAAAATGGCTTTTACTAAATGGAAATATTTAGGAAATAATTTCTTTTTTTAATCTCCATTTTTTCCAGGTTTCTTAAGAAAAACCTAAACCTGATGCTTTTTCCAGTTGCAAGGTTTTTGATAAAAACCTGAAAAGTTTTGATGAAAAAAACCCATGTTTTCATTAAAATGCTTTGTGCAGGATGACGGACATGTCCCAGCTTGGCAGCTGATGACCCCTTTAAATCATTATAGTTTGTTTGTCCATATCTCAGCTTTCCCATCTGCAAAAAGAACTAAGCACCTTATCCACACAGGTTGCTATTAGCTAGGATCCTGGTTTTTTCTGAAAAAAAAAAAATCCTTAATTTTTGCATTTAAAAAAGTAACTCAAAATCCACATATTTCCATGATCAAAATGAAACACCACTAAAATCTGTGTGTGTATGTGTGTATAGATATAGATATGTATACATATATAGATGAAGATATAGTAGTGTTCATTTTGATCACAGAAATATGTGGATTTTGGGTTATGTTTTTCAGAGATGTGGGACGGGAAATTTTCTAGAAAATTTTCCAGTGCTTTATTTTTCCATGGGAAATTTTCCATTTCTAAAAATTCATTAGTAACAATGAATGGATGCCAATACAATATCAGTCAAGCTTGGCAGTTTCAAAGTTGTAATTAATGTTTTCATGAATGGCGCATGCTTCTGGCAGGTGGGGGGCATGGCTGTGCTGGCAGAGGCAGGAGCACAGTGGCGATAAGCAAGGAGGTCCCGCAGACACCGCCAGCACTGTTGGTGGTGGGGGCACAAGGGTGACAAGCACTGACCACCTGTAGATGCTGCTGGCAGTGTCGGTGGTGGGGTGGTGAGTGATGACCACCTACAGGTGCTGCTTAAAATATTGGCAGTGCCTTTTTGCAGGGGGTGCACCACCATGCTCAGGGGCAGCATGTGCAACTGCGTGCACCTGCTGTGCATTGCCCCTGAATGCTTTCCAGGTGATTATACCTAGGAAGTGTGTGAGAGAGAGTACATATATGTTTTATTGATTTGTAAACAGGAGGGTAAATACACTCATATTATAATCCAAATAAAAAATCAAGTTACGAATTCACCTAATTGGCCATGCAGGTCAAATCAAAACCAAAGCTAAACCTCTTATTTTATCTCAGACTGCAAGTGAAAGCAAAACCAGAACTAAAACTGATTAATTTTTGTTTCACTTTCGGTTCAGCAAACACACAGAGCAGTGTCTCATTTCTTTTCTTGAGCTGGGGAAGTTGGAAGTGTCTGCGTAAGATCTGTCAGTTTTTTTAGTGCTTTTTGGTAGTCATAATAATGCCCAATCAGAAAAAAAAACTAGTGTGTGGCATCATTATAGTGAAGTTCAAGCCACTGAAGGAAGGAAGAAAGTTGGAAGATGTAAATATTGCAGGCAGCAGTATGCCACCAAGAATGAAGAAACATTTAATAACGTGTATAAACTGTCCTGGAAGAGTACAAGCCATATACAGAAAGCTAATACAACAAAGTGGTGGAACAACATCATCATCTGAGAAAAGTCTACTTCAGGAATCCTAGGTAAGTAAACAAATTAATATGTTAAACAACACACGGTACAGAGTAGCATCTATATTGTTTTAAAATATTATAATTTTAAAAGTTGTTAATGCAAATCTGGACTATTGCGTATTTATTTAAAATATCTGTATCCTGCTTTTCTGCTTGCACTAAGCATCCGAAGTGGCTTAGGCTTAACAATATATTTTTTTAATTACATAATAGATAAATAGTTAACTATTTCAACCCAACAGAGCAAGCTTAGTCCTCTGGCCAATGGCAGAGGCCAGACTAAATTGCCCTTTGTCTCTGCAGTCCCAGGGCAACTGAGCAGCAAATTGAGAGCAGCGTGTTCTTTCTGGCAGGGAGGGGGGGAAGCAAACTCCCCGCCGCTTCTCCTTCTCCGTCTGATGGATGAGGCCAGACTAGAATAGGCTAAAATAAAAATCCTTTCCCCCTTTTGTTGCAAGAACTCGGTAGCTGAAGTGAAATGGCAAATTTGCAAAAAATGGAAAATGAAAATGATGAGCTGCCAGGTCTGGGAGAAAAAGAAGCAGGACCCTCACTTTCAAGATCACTGTCACCAGACATGTGATCCACCATGAGTAGCTGTTCAAGACAGTCAAGCTATTTATCAAGCTTGGTGGATAACATGTCAAAAGAAGATCAAGAGAAAGCAGATGAGACAGATTAGCTCAAGCTATATTTGCAAGTGGTACACCTCTTTCCATAACTGAAAATCAATACTGGAAGGAACATTACAAACTAATTGGCCCATCATATAAGTTGCTGTCATGTTATCGCTCATCACATTCTCTCTTAGGTGGAGAGTATGGCAGAGTTCAATCGATGGTTATTCAAAGGATTGGTCAAGCAGAATCACTGACTCTGATGTCAGATGGATAGACTGATATACAAGGAAACCCTTTATTGAACATTACGTTAGCAACACCTGAACCAATATTCCTGAAAGCAATTGTTACCAAATCTTCTCATCATACAGGTGAATACATAGCCCAATTACTGAGGGAAGAGACTGAAAGTGTAGGTCTGTCCAGGATACAAAGCCTTGTAACTGATAATGCGAGTAACATGAAAGCTGCATGACAAATATTAAAGAAAAGTATCTTCATTTAATAGTATTTGGCTGTCTTGCTCATGGGTTGAATCTTCTGGCAAGGAATATAGTAAGTGTGAATACAATGAAGACAATATTGGCAAACTGGAAAGCAATTGTGAAGGTATTCGACAATCATCATGTTGCTAATCAGACTTTCAAGAAATTGTAGAAAGAGAAGCAGGGGAAGGAAAGTGCACCTTTATTACCAGGAGAAACTAGATAAGGCTCAGCTACAAAGTGTTTACGTAGTTTGCTGCACACATAGAACTGTTTGCAGTGCGCTTCAATAGATGACAGTATCCCAGATTATTCCCATGAAAATTCGGAAACAGATTCTCGACCACAATGTGTTTTTGGTTCGAGTTCAAGGAGCATTCATTTGCTACTTCCAGTTTCCGTGGCTATCAATAAACTTAAAAGAGATACATCAAGTCTTTCAAATATTCCAGAGATATTCAGACAACTCAGTGACAATCTAATTGGGCTTTTGCCTTCTTCACCTTTTTCCAAAAAAAAAGAAATAAAACAAACGTTTACTAAGAGATCTGAGTTTTGCTCTCCTCCAGTTCATCTGGCCTCAAACGTTTTAGATCCTCAACACAGAGGACAACATATATCAGAAGAGGAATTATCTACTGCTCTCAATAAATAGTTACAGAAGTAGCTAAGAATGTCCCCAACATCAATGAAATAGCCGCGATGACAGACATTGCCAAGTACCGCAAAGACATCCTTTGGCAGGCAGCAAAGAATATGTCTCCTCTCACATGGTGGAAAGGATACTGTAACGCCCGCCTGCTGTCCAGGATTGCTCTAAGGATCCTAAGCATGCCACCAACAGCAGCTTCTTGTGAACGGAACTGGAAGGCATTCAGCTCCATCAAGACAAAAAAGACAAATAGACTAACAAATGAATGCACTGCTAAGCATGTTTCTATTTCTCAAAATCTCTTGTTTCTGGAGAACCAGCCAGAAGCATAGGAAACTGGTGCCACCTTAGTCAGGGGGGGCACATGCCTCCCCCAGCGACCAATCAGTGACCGGGGAAGAAGGGCAATCTCCTATATCTGCCCCTGTGACCAGTCTCCTATATCCAGCGCTCCCACTCCCCAGCTGATGCTCACCGGGGAGCACCAGTGCTCCTGCCTGCTCCCCCTGCCCATTGCTCAAATGAGGAGTGAGGCCAGTCAGAGGGTGCACCAGCATGCACCTCCTATGTGTCACCACTGCTCAGAAGCACAATTAATGAAGAAGCTGCAGTGTCACGATAAGTTGCCCTTGCCCAAAGGCTCATTGGTAAAACCATCCTTTAGCAAAAGGGAATGTGGGTCAAGTAGTTCTGAACCAGGTTTGCCTCGATCTGACTCTGAAACCGAACTAATAAGCAGAGCGTGCAATCCTACGGATAGTGACGGTGAAACTGGAGGTGCCGCAACCGCCTCAGTGGACGAGAGCTAAACTCTGTTGTAGGAGATGAGTGGACAACCACGGCATATCACGCACAGTTCTTTGGGTGTGCTAAAACTAGTGTCTCAACAGTTTTCAGTGTCCTTTTTTTCTTAAAATTTAGACAAACAATGTAAGGGAAGTACATGCTACTGTGTATTGTCTTTACATTTTTACAAGTATTCCAATAAAATTAATTTCTTCCCACATAAAGCTTTGAATTTGTTTGAATATGACATTGAAACCACAATAGAGTATACTGTATTTCATTTTTTTTCCCCTAATCAAATATGTCAGTTCAAATACTTGTGGCTATTGGGACATAAAATTAACATGGGGTACTTTTTTAGTTTTGTTTGCTAAATATAAGTCAAATAAACATGCTAAATCCGATCGCACTCTATTTAGGGCATTGGGAAATTTTCCAATTCGTAATTTTCTAGAAAATCCACATCTCTGCTTTTTTTAATCTGAAAACTGGGGATTGTTGTTAAATCAGAGAAAACCAGGATCCCTCGTTATTAGACTCAAATATTTAAATATCCACTTGAGATCTGTAGGCATGAAAGCTCATATAAGGCAATGGAAAAAATCCTCCTTCACTGGGCTTGGGATCTAGTTCTATAAAAAGAAATAACAGTGCCATATCAATGCAAATATAAGTTCCCTTCACAATTAAATTGTCATTCAGCCAAATACAACTGCTGAAACATCATCAGAGATCCAGGAATAGAAACAAGGCTATTGGCTACAGGAATAGGAGCAAGGCTTTAGAAAGGGAAAACCCGTCTTTTCACTGCATCTGGAAAAAAGCTGCAGTTTTTAGAGCACTTCTGTGTTATGATCCTAAAGAGGAGGCATGTTTTAACAAATGAAGCTCTACCTTTCCCACTCCATGAAGATGTGAGCAGTACTCAGGAAGACTGCTTGTAGACAACATTGCTATAACGAGCTCCTGAGGCACGAAAGTATGCATCATGGCAGCAAGTTCCATAAAGGAAAGTAAGCAGCTGCAATCCTTTTTAGCCAGCTCTGTTGTAATAACTTGCCATGCAAAGGTGCTTCATCACAATCCATGAAGGGTTGATTTTGTGTCTGATGCTGCCAGAGGCACAGCAGAAATTGTAGCTTGCCTGCAAAAACCATTAGTGAGGAAACGGCGAGGAAAAGTTCTACTTCCTGTCTGGTCTGACTTCTGTCAAAGAAGAGGTAAGGGTTTTGCAGCAGTCTTGCGTGTGCATGTCTGTAACACACGAGGCCCAGTTCCTCAACAGGTCTAAATTCATCTATTGGATGAGTTGACACTACCTGATGAGCTGGTCCCTGTCATGCGCATTAAGCATAACCCATTCCTGACATGTTATGCTTGTTACAAGCGCCATGTCTTTCCAGTAACATAAGGGAAAGATGTGATCATTTCACAGACCCTGAACTCATTGTATGTGGTGGACATGTTGAAGTTACTGTCTAAAGGCACCCATCTCATCCCTTTTCAAGGCAACAACAAAAGTGTGGCGTTGCAATTCTTTCAATTAGGGGCTAATTTAACTTAATCACTTGTTCAGGTGTTCCATTTCAGAGCGTATTAGTACATAGTGCCCTAAGCCTAAAAGCTAATATTGAACGTAATCTAATAACACCAGTAATAACAACATGAAATTACTGCCTTGTGAATCAGACCCTATGATATTTAAATAATTAACATCAAAGCCTAACTGGAAGCTTGCTGAATTCACTGTCGGGCATAAACCGTTAATGCTGGACATTAATACTGATCTTTTCCCCTCAGAGCAGCTCCATGGCAAATTCAGTTTAGAAAAATATTTAGTGCTTTCGGGAAAACCTTAGTGACAAAACCAAGTTACCACCTGACAATATCATTTGATTGGAACTGACAGGATCTTTTTTTCCCTTGTCTCATCTGGCTACTTCCCCATAAAGTAGCATTTCCCAAGCTGAAGGAGAAGCAGCATAATAGCTCAGGAGGAGCTATCCCAAGATGAAGGAGGAGCTATCCCAAGATGAAGGAGGAGCTATCCCAAGACGAAGGAGGAGCTATCCCAAGATGAAGCTCAGGAATCTATTAACTTGCTCTCCCATGTAAAATACCACCACCAGGCAGAAACTGATATACTACCTCGGCCTAATAGCCCACCTAGTTGACATGGTAATACTAGATGCTTCAGTCAGGAGTAGGCCCTTGTGCAATAACCTACCCCCTGAGAAAAAGTTTCCTCCTGAAGCCTACTAGGCAGATGTTTCAAACCCCGGCACATGAGGGTTTCCATCATTTCCAAACTCTTGGGGTTGTTTAAGGCCTCACTATAACAACTCTTATTAATCAGACAGAAGAGGAAGCAGCTCTCCCCTGCTTCTGGGGAAGTCAGTGGGCAGAGGAGGAAATCTTTAGCCAGAGAAATCACCTAGGAAGAAAAGCAACTGGGACAGTCAGACAGAGAGATGCAGGATTTCTGATTTTATGAGTGACTAGAAATGGTGGGGGAGATGCATACAATAAGGAGAATCTGCAGTACCGAAAACCAACCTTAGCCACTAAGGAGAGATGAGTGTTTTGCAAGTACGGCTCCTACTCCCGAGTGAAATAGGGAGGATTGGGACGACACAAGGTTTCTTGTAGAGATCTGGCAACTGCCATGAGTGAAAAGACCTGGAAGCAACCATAACTCTTTCCTTCCTGCTACAGGGGCTCCCGGATCTAAGACCAGCAAAACTCTGGACTATTTTACGCACCTGAATATAAGTGCATGCATTCATTGCTTAGTCAGGGTTTACCCACAATTTCATTTCTGGGTAACTTTGTGATTAACAAACTGGTAGTAACCGCATGTTTAGATTTGATACCTGATATCGAGCATCGGCAAATAAAATGAGCTGATGGTCTCTGTCCAGTTTCCTCATGAGGATCTGTGCAAGTATTATAAAAGCCATTACCAAAATTGATGCCTTTTGACACCCATATTGGTAATCTCAGCTAAGAGACCAAGGGCTAAATGGGTATGGATACTTCTCAGGTCTGAGCAACTGAGACGCCCCAGCCAATGATGCTTTTCTCAACGCTGCATTTGTACTAAGAATGACAAGAACATAGTACGCCTGTTCCTCAATATTAAATTACACGCCAGCAGAGCCTTTTACTGTAAACACAATTGCATGGGATAGCTATATTTACAGCAGTGAAGTATGTATGTGTTTTAACTGCATGAAGTTCCACATTGCAAAGCTGAGACCTGAAGTTTTATCCAAACTCAAACGTTCCCAGCATTTTAGGATTCAGTCACCATCAGACAGAAAAGCTGAGAAGTCAAGAACAGATCTGAAGAAAAACTTCCTATATAAGGCTGTGAAAAAGAAAACCCTGTCTGCCTGAAATGTATATCCTACATTCCCACTCATGCCTTTCAGTTCTGTATTTCCAGAAATCTGGAAGCAGATGAGGGAAAGCTGGCCAAAGTGGATATTTTGGAGGTGGGGGGTAGGGGAGAAGCAACTGGCAGAAGGAGTGGATCCACTACTGGTGACTTGGGTTTGTAGCCAACAGGTGAAAGCCTGGCCTCACTGAAATCAATGGGCATTTGCTACCAACTCCAATGAGACCATGATTTCACCCCTGATTTCACTGACTACCTAGCAACAACTGGAGGTCAGGTATGAATTGACTTTTTGGACAGATGAGGTTTGGTTTTAAAATGTGCAACTACCCCCCACTGCCCCACAGAAAAACCCACAACTATCAAAAATACTCTTAATGGACAGCATAATTTCTTGACCAAAAAAGATTTTTTTTTAAATGGGGGGGGTATGCTTTGTTTTGACATTATGAAATTTCACCTTCCCCCTTTCTTCACCCCACTGGGACAGGTTTGTTTTTGTTTTTAAAAAGAGGGCAGAGCATTTCACTTATTAATTTGTCTCTGGAAGGAAAAAGTAATAGTACAAAGCATGAGAAACAACATAGATGGAAAACATTTTCTTACACCTTTTTCTTCAGTGGAAAAATATCTGGAAAAAAAAATTAAAAGAGACACTTAAAACATTTTAAACTTCCTGCCACACACACTCTTCTAGTGTGGAAAATAGGGAGAAGGTAACAAAACTTCCATTTTCACTCATTTATTTACACTACCAATTGGAAAGCTGTGAAAAAAATATTTCTAAAGGTTAACAGTGAGCAAAAATAACACTTCTCATTTTTGTTCTCTCACATTTTTTCTACTGGAAAAGGTGGGGAACTTTAAAAAGAGAGTCACTGTGATGCCAGTTCCAGCTACAAATGAGGCAACACAACAGTTTTCCTTTATTTGTTACAGGGAAATGAAGAATAATGTCTCCAAATAAAACTAAAGGGAAATGAGAAGGGCAAAATAATACATATTATTAATGAATAAATAGACTCACCAAAGTTGAAATTTGGCTAAACTATACATGGTCCTCTAAAAACTCCAATGAGATCTTTTATACATTCAAAGCAATCAAAGAGAACATTAACTTTACATTTCACCTAGAACCCAGGATCTGTGGCAATGTAACGCCATAGCACTACAGAGGAGCGATCACCCAGTATAGAGATGGGTTATTAAGTCATGGGCAATATTCTCCAACCTCTTCAGTAACCCAGAATCATTTCATTAAAGGTCTTCTTCCCAAATATAGACCAAAACTAGTCATGCTGAATTTAGGAAACCTATTTTAGCATAGATATTTTTGGAAAATGTTAGGGAGTCATAGTCATAAGTAACTAGGATTGGAAGGGACCTCCAGAGCTTATCTAGTCTGATCCCCTGCCTGAAGCAGTATCATCACTATCCAAACCATGCCCTACAACTATAATCTAATTTCTACATAACATTACACTGAACCCTGACACAATGTAGACCTAACCTGCAACAGGTAAAGCAGGGGAACCACAGCAGCCAATATCCTGCTTCTATAAAATGTTAGACTCATAGAAAATGAGGGTTAGAAGGAACCTCAGGTGGACACCTAATGCCACACCTGGCTCAAAGTAGGATTATCCCCAACTATACCATCCCAACCAAGGCTTTATCTAGCCAGGACTTAAAAACCTCCAAGGATGGAGTTTCCACAGTCTCTCTGGGTAACCTGTTCCAGTGTTTTACCACCTTCCTAGTGAGAATGTTTTTCCTAATATCTACCCTCAACTTCCTTTGCTGCAACTTGAGGCCATTGCTCCTTGTTCTGTGGTCTGCCACCACTGAGAACAGTCCTGCTTCAGCCTCTGCAGAACCCATCTTCAGGTAGTTGAAGGTTGCTATTAAATCCCTCCTCAGTCTTCTCTTCTGCAGAATAAATAAGTCCAGTTCCCTCAGCTTCTCCTCATAAGTCACGTGCCCCAGGCCCCTAACCAATTTTGTTGCCCTCCTCTGGACTTTCTTCAATTTGTCCATATCCTTTCTGTAGCAGGAGGAGGGGAACCGGGGCAGGGGGGCAAAACTGGATGTAGTCCTCCAGATGTGGCCTCACTAGTGCTGAATGTGGGAAATAATCCCCAAGGATCTTGCTTTACTCTAATAAAAAAATCCCCATTTTTTTATTAAAAAAGTAACCCCAAATCCATTTTTCCATGATCAAATGAAACACCATTATATATTAGTAGTATTTCATTTTGATAATGGAAAAATGTGGATTTTGGGTTACTATTTTTTAATCCGAAAATTGGGGATTTTTTTTTTTAATCAGAGAAAACCAGGATCCCTGATAATCATTTCCTTTGATTTGCTGGGAACATTCCTAATAATGCAGCCCAGTATGCCATTAGCCTTCCTCAAAACAAGCGCACACTGTTGGCTCCTGTTTAGCTTATGGTCTATTGAAACCCCCAAGTCCTTTTCTGCAAAGCTGCTGCTTATCCAGTCATCCCCAGCCTGTACCAGTGCATGGATTGTTCTGTCCAAAGTGTAAGACTTTGC
The DNA here is from genome assembly GCA_030014935.1 of Caiman crocodilus. NCBI lineage: Eukaryota > Metazoa > Chordata > Crocodylia > Alligatoridae > Caiman > Caiman crocodilus. The sequence goes on from JAGPOW010003648.1 coordinate 103,544,447, forward strand.
ACTTGTCCTTACTGAACACCTGCATGTGCAGTGCATGCTATGTGCCACATACTGCACATCCACGCTCCTCCAGACACACTCCATAAGATCTCTTTTAGTCCAATCCTCCAATTTGTTGAGGTCACTCTGACTTGTAGCCCTACCCTCCAGCGTATCTACTATCCTCTCCCCCAGTGCCATTTGCAAATTTGATGGAGATGTACTCCAACCAAAACTTCCAGGCAGCTGATGAAAAATCACATCATCCAACTCCCTCAGCACCCTTGGCTACAGTGCATCCAGACCCATGGACTTGTACACATTCAACTTTTCTAAATAGTCCCTAACCTGGTCTTTTGACACTGCCAGCTTCTTACCTCCTCCTCAAACTGTGTTGCCAGGTGCAGTAGTCTGGGAGCTGACCTTGCCTGTGAAGACTGAGGGGAAAAAGGCACTGAGTACTTCAGCCTTTTTTGCATCATCTGTCACTAGGTTGCCTCCCCCATTTGGTAAAGGACTCCCACTTTCCCTGATCTTCCTCTTGGTGTTACTTTATATTCAAGAGGTCCAGTGTAGAAGTCTGTACCCCCTGCTACAGAGGAAAGCAAAACCCCCCACAGTCCATACCAATTTGACCATGCGATAAAATTCCTTCCTGGTGCCAAATATGGCAATCAATCTGACCCTGAACAAAGAGGCAAGACCCCCCTGGCCAGGAACCTCCAGTTTTGCTCCTAGCAAGAGAATCAGCGCACCCCAGCTGAAGTCCCCTCCCTTAGCTGTAGCTAACACTCAATGCCTGTGGAGACTTAAATACATACATCCTGACACATACAGCAGGAAAAACAGGGATGGGAGCAGGGCTGGAACAACTGGCAAAACACAGAATCATAGGAAATACCCATGGTAGAAAATAGGCATAGCTACTCCTAAATCATCCCCAACCAGCGGCTGTCCAATCTCTTCTTGGACACCTCCAGTAATGAAGAGTCAACAGCTACCCTAGGAAGGCTATTCTAGTGCCTCATTATTCTAGCAGTGAGAAGTTTTTCCATATATCCAGTTTAAATTTGTCTTGCTGCAACTTCAAGCCATTGGTCTGGGTCCTCTTCTCTGCAGCAAGAGAGAAAAGGTCCTTTCCCTCTTCTTTGTGGAAGCCCTTCAAGTATATGAAGACTGCTATCATGTTCCCTCTTAAGCACCTTTTCCATAAGCTGATCTTTTTTTTATTGTTACTATTTTCCTTTTTGTTTCCTTGTTTACATATTGAAAAGAGGAGGAAATTGTTGGTTTAATTCAAAACCATCATCTCCTAAGGCTGCAAAGCAACTCTGAAACCACGTTGGTTTATAGGAAGTGTATAACTACTAGATGTCCCAGTATAGGCAATCCCCGCTTAGCACTCTTAATTGATTCCTTTAAAACCAAGCATTCAGTGAAACGAGCGTTAAACAAAACCGAAAGCTTTAGATGACCCAAAATGGTGACCACAAGTGTTTTTAATGACCCAAGATGGCAACCATGAGTGTTATAGTGAAACTTGCTGAGCGCTAAGTGAAATCAGAGCTAAGTGAAATCAGGTATCAATTTAAAATGAGCATTATAGCAAAATAGCACTAAGCGAAAGAGCATTAAGTTGGGGTTGACTGTATCATTCAAAAGTTTCAGGTGCAGCAGCAGCAAAAGCATTCCTGCTCTGACCAAATTTTTATTCAATACTTTCAGACACAGCACAACAAGCAGCAGAAACTACGTTCTAGGATTGAGTAGAGGTTCTGTTCCAGAGTTACCTGACTTAGAGAAAAAGAGATTTCACCAGAATCAACATCATAGCAGGCTAATGTGACAACGTATAGGGCAAAATGTTGAGATGACTGATTGAGGCAAACATTGGTAGGCAGGACAGCTAGGATACAAAATACTTAAAGCACCTAATTGACTGTAAGCATCTGAATAGCCCCATTAACTCTGTGCTCTTTTATATTGTCTCCTATTTCAAAACTATATCAGAGAGACCCCTAATTAGTAGGGCTCTGCAAAATTTTGCTGAGTGTTTCGTTTCAAAGCTGTTTCAATGCATTTTGAGCTCGAAACAGTGAAATTGAAATGAAACTAAAAGCATTGAAACAGCTTCGACATGAAATGAGGGCACTCTAAATGTTTTGAAAGTTTTGAAATGTTTCGAATTTCAAGGCGGCTCAGTGGCAGAGAAGAGCCAGGGCTACGTTCTGAGTGGCTCTGCAGCCCCATGGAGCTCAGCCCAGAGGTGGGAGGTGGAGCACAGTCCTGGCTCTGCCCACATCCTGCTGCTGGGCTCAGCTCCATGGGGCTCTGGGCCCCTGGATCTGTGCTCCAGATGAAAGAAGGCTGCCTCTGCCTCCTGGGACTGGCAGCAGCATGAATCTTCCCTGGCGCTGGGTGCAGCCTGCACCCAGTGCTGGTCCCAGGTGACAGGGCAGCCTCCTCTTATCCAGTGCACAGATCCGGGGGCTCGTACCCCCAAGAGGAGTCTGGCACAGCCCAACAGCCCTTCCAGAGGTGCAGACCCCTGGATCTGTGCACTGGATAAGAGGAGGCCGCCTCTGCTGTCTGGGACCGGTGGCAGCATGAATCGTCTCTGGCACTGGGCACAGGCTGTGCCCATCAAGCGGAAGTGGCAGAGGGAGGGAAGGAGGAGGAGGAGTCCCCTCCAGTGCTGCACAGACCCTCCCCCCTCCCCAACCTAGAGAGTGGAAAAAGAGGAGGAAGGGTCCCACACACACAAAACAGAGCCCTGGCATGGCACCGTTAAGGTGAAGGTGGCAAGGAGAATGGTTAATCTCTCCATCCACCCCTTCCCTGCTCCCAGGGTCTGCCAGCCCCAGGGGTCACCAACACAACTTCCTCCCTTCTGCTCCCTAGCAAACAGGCAGACCCTGGCTGTGGTGGGGGAGGAGGGAACAATTAACCTCCTCTGCCCACTTTGTCTTAACAGGGCCATGCTGGCCAGTGTCTCACCACAGCCCATCCCTGCTCAGGCTAGAGGGTGGAGGGGAAGGGCCCGGAGCTCCCTGCTCTGGAGCAGAGAGCACAGTCTAGCCCAGAGAGCATGCTGGGATGCTGGAGGACTCTGGTTTAACTTAAATGAGGAATGGGTCTAGAATGGACATTGCATAAACAGGTCTGAGCTCAATCAGTTAAGTCTGATACTACATTCAACCAGGTTTATCTCAAACCAGTTTCAGCCATTTTGAAACTGGTTTATGTGCACTCCCACCCCATCCTCATTAAAAAAACTAGGCAACTGTGGCATCGATGCCTACACGGTCAGATGGATTGCTAATTGCCTGAAGGGTTGTACTCAGAGGGGGGTGGTGGACGGGTCATATTCAACCTGGGGGGAAGTGGTCAGCAGAGTCCCCCAGGGCTCGGTTCTTGAGCCCACGCTGTTCAATTTCTTTATCAGCCATTTGGACGATGGGGTGAAAAGCCTGTTCAAATTTGCTGATGATACCAAAATTTGGGGTGAGGTGGGCACGCTAGTAGAGAGGAAAAGACCGCAGAAAGACCTGGATAGGTTGCAAGAGTGGGCTAACAAAACCAGGATGCATTTCAATATGGACAAGTGCACTTGGGCTGTAGTAACCAGCAGCACACTTATAAGATGGGAAACTCCCTTCCTGAGAGTACGGAGGCAGAAAGGGATCTTGGAGTCATCATTGACTGCAAGATGAACATGGGCCGACAATGCAAGGTCACAGTCAGCAGGGCTAACCAGATCCTATTATGCATCCACAGGTGCATTTCAAGTAGGGCCAAAGAGGTGATCCTCCACCTCTACGTGACACTGGTCAGGCTGCAGCTGGAGTACTGTGTCCAGTTCTGGGCACCCCACTTCAAGAGGGATGTGGACAACATTGAGACGGTACAGAGGAGGGCCACCCACATGATCCGGGGACCGCAGGGCAGACCTTACAATGACAGGTTACGGGACCTGAACCTGTTCAGCCTTCACAAGAGAAGGCTGAGAGGGGACTTTGTGACCATCTATAAACTCACTAGGGGGGACCAGAAGGGTTTGGGGGAGACCTTGTTTCCCCTAACACCCCCCGGGAGAACAAGGAATAATGGCCACAAGTTGTTGGAGAGTAGGTTTAGATTAGACATCAATAGGAACTACTTCACAGTTAGGGCGACTAGGATCTGGAGCCAACTTGCAAGGGAAGTGGTGCTGATTCCTACCCTGGGGGTCTTTAAGAAGCGGCTTGATGCCTACCTGGCTAGGGTCACTTGAGCCCAGTTTTCTTCTTGCCCAGGCAGGGGGTCGGACTTGGAGATCTACAAGGTCCTTTCCAACCCTACTTCTATGATGAGTCTGTGATTCTATGCATTGAATGTCTGTTCTATTATAGGTTTAAACCAGTTTCTGATCATTTAAAAAACTTGTTTATGTGTAATGTCTGTCCCTAGCCTTAGTGTTATCCAACCTGAGGTCTCAAGTTATTTAAATAAAAGTAATTCCCAAGTAATCCTACATATAACTTCAGCCTTCTCACTAGGTCATGCTGCTCCTAAAGTCCCTTCCCTCCCGACTTGTCTTCTATAACCCTAACCCACCCAGCCAACTGGCTGGGTACTCCCACTTCTCTTAAATTCAGGGTGGAGTCTAATGTACTACACCTGCTAGTCTGAGTCAGCTGCAATAGAACCATGGTTTCCTGCAGAGTTGCAACACCTGTTTCTGGAATGAGGCAGCAGGACAATCCTTTCACCCTGTGTAGAATGACAACCAAGGCCATGTGCAGACATTTAAAAAACCCAAGGAGGCATCCATCTAAATTACCAGATTTTCTTTAAGCAGCCTAGTTTAGATTGGGAAAAAACAATGTACATGTTCTCCCTTTGAGGGGCCAGGTGCACAGGCAGCATGCATTGGCCAAGGCCTGCAGGTGGGGGAGAGGGGTGCTCCTGTATACCTTCCAGGATGCCCTGTGGGCTCCTGCTGGAGGCTTCTAAGCATAGCTGGGTACCTGGACCACCACTTATTAGCTGACAGGCATGGATAAGCATGCCCTCAGACCCCTGCCATGTCATCATGGACCCTTCCTCCACACCCCGCCCTGAGGCTTCCAGAAGAGACCGGGAACATCTGCCTTCCCTTGTGAATTACATGTCTCCATCTCCTGGCCTGTCCATGCCCTACTATGGTGCCCCACCATTCACACCCAAGCACAGAGACCCAGGAGCTGCAGCATTCCTGTTTGTTGCCCTGTGTGATTGTTACAAGAGACTGTGGGACATCTTGCATGTCCATCTGAATATGATTCAGCAGCTGGTTGCCATAATACAAGGCTCTTGACCCCTCAGCCAGCAGCAAGGCATCCTACGTGGGACCAGCTACTGCAGCCTGCACCTGCCAAGTGTCCTGGACTGGGCCACTGACTTTCACCTGGCTGATGAGGACAAGGCCACCCAGGATACCATAGATGCCAGGATGTTGTAGCACCACCTCCAGACCGTTGAGCAATGGGTCTGGGTCCAGGCCATCAGCAGTGATTGATGGGAGTGGATCACCCTGGACACCTGGGACAAAGAACAGTGGGTCAGAACCTTCCATGTACTGCAGGCCACCTTCATGGACATTGTAGCCCAGATGGCCACCCACATTGTTCACCAGGAGGTCAATATTTGACCACCCCTCCAAAGAGGTAGGTGGCCATCACCAGCATGAAGCTGGTTGCCCCAGCAGTCTCTGCTACATCATCAATCAGTTTAGCATGGGACAGTCCATGGCCAGAGAGGCCATCTGGGAGGTGTGTCTGGTCATCCAGAACATCCCAGCCAGCCACTTCATTTGCCTCGTCCACCCTCAAGTGGTGGTCAGTAGCTTCCACCACATAGGCTTCCCCAATAGGCTTCCCCAATTTGCTGTCCGGCGCAGTGTAGATAGGGCCCACACTATGACTAGGGTCCCTGACTTCAAAAGGGCCAATTTCAGGGAGCTCAGGAGGCTAGTCGACG
>JAGPOW010003648.1:103550525-103574733 GCA_030014935.1 Caiman crocodilus
CTAGGGAAGTTGTTCTTGCTCCTACCTTGGGCGTCTTTAAGACTAGATTAGATAGGTACTTGGCTGGGGTCCTGTGACCCTGGCACTCGTTTCCTGCCATTCGCGGGGGGTCAGACTAGATGGCCTGCTCTAGGCCCCTTCTGACCCTAGGTACTATGATACTATGAATAGTGTCGTGGTCTGTGGATAGAACCCACATCCCCATCCTCTGTGTACTCCAGGGTGCCCAGGTATTCATCGACAATAAGGGCTACCTCTCTACCATTCTACATGGCATCATCAACCATCAGAGCCACTTCTGGGGGTCAGACTAGAAGGCCTGCTCTAGGCCCCTTCTGACCCTAGATACTATGACTATGATACTAGGATACTTCACCCCCATATTCGCCAGCTGGATGGGTAGTGCCCACAATGCCCAAGTCTTCCATGAGTCCCACTCCCTGATATAATGGAGACCAGGCACTATGCTCCTGGAGACCCCAGTTTCGTCATCGGTCCTGTTGTTGTCCTTTCTCTCAACATCAGAGAGACTGTTGGGTTTCAGTGTCCACAGGTGGGCAATAGTCTAGATGCAAGGGAGTGGATGGATGGATGGAGCAGTGGGTGCACCTAGGTGTGGATCCTGGTGTGTAGCTCTCCCATTCACTGCAGCTAGAGTGACCTGTGCTCCAGTGGCCAGGCCACTCCCATCATCTCAAAATTTGCAGGGGCTTCCAGCAGACACTCTGTGATGCTGGCAATGCTACATAACCTGGCTTAGAAATTTCCAGTGTCCCTACCTGTAACACCATGGAAGCTGGCCATGCCCTATCTCCACCTGAAGTTTCCAGGGATATCTGTCTGCTTGCCCTGGCTTGGATACTCAGAGACCCTCTCTTTCTCCTGGTTCTAGTACTCTAGGACCTTGAAGCTGAGGGCCAAAATAGCCTTGCAGCATGAGCTGGGTGCACATGGCCTAGGTATCTGCTGGCAGTGACCAAGCCGCAAAGGTCATAGGGTCACCCCTGTGTAGGCCCAGTTCTAATGTTCTGCTCAGTAAGCATCTTGTGTAGATGTGGCCACTGACTGATTACTGATTTTTTGTGAGCTAGAACTAGACCTTGCTTTTTATAGATTCATAGAAGTTAGGGGTTGGAAGGGACCTCACAAGATCATCAGGTCCACTCCCACCCTCCCACTCTATGGCAGGAAAGACTGCTGAGATTAAATGACTCCAGCTAGGTGCGCATGCAGTTGTCTTTTGAAGATCTCCAAGGAGGGTGATTGTACTACCTCAGGGGAGGCGGGGGGAGTCTGTTCTAGACTCTGGACACACAGACCATAAAGATGTTTATCCTTATGTCTAATGTAAAGCGATCTTCTATCAGTTTATGACCACTGTTCCTAGTCTTCCCCTGGGGTGCCTTGATGAACAGATGTTTTCCTAGCACCTGATGTTGACTCCTTATACATTTAAAGGCTATCACCAAGTTCCCCCAAGTCTTCTCTTTTCCAAGCTGAACAGTCCCATGTCCTTTAGCCTCTCTTCATATGGTCTGTTCTCCAGACCTCTAATCATTCATGTGGCCCTTCTTTGGACTCCTTCCAGCTTCTCTACATCCCTCTTAAGGTGTGGCACCCAGAACTGAACACAGTACTCCAGCTGCTGCTTCACCAGTGCTGAGCATAGTAGAAGGATATCATCCTTAGTCTTGACTGTCTTTTCTTGATTGTCTCAGCAAAGGAGTCAAATGAAATTTCATCCATACCTTTTATATTAGCTTGCCTGAGTCTTAAGCCTGAGTCAGATACAGAGTGTACACTTGCTGTCAGGCACACTACATCTTGTGAAGGGATACAACATCAGTGAAGGAAAGGTCTTCCTCCTAAGTCTTCCTCTTCAGCTGTATCTTCTTTTCCTCATTGATGAAGGACTACAAAGCAAGCAAGCAATCATGGGCTGCATTTAATTGCTTCAACCCCAGGGCAAGAAGAGAACATGGAAAGATTTGAGATTCTGTAGGCCATACTTGCTCCATAGGAGTGCTCCCAGGCCTTATACACCATCTCCTACCCAGGCCTGCATCAAAAACTTCAGTTTCACAGTGGCAGACAGAAGTGCAGCTCCTGGGTCTAACTCATGGCGATTCAAAGAAAGTGCCATGCGTTAGACCTATCCTTCCAACCCAACAGACATTGGATTGGGAGGATGGAGGATTGGCTTTAATGTGGAGCAGATCCAGGGAGAGAGGCTGTCTATGCAGCCTTTCCCCCTAGCTCCACCCCCATCTTGTAGCCCTGCTGCTGTCTCTGGATGGGAAGGGGGAGAAAACAGGGAAGGAAGGTCCATTCTGGGGGTTTTCCCATCCTCCTAGAGTGGGGAGTAGGTAGACTGGAGCTAAGGCAGGGCTAGGAAAACCCCAGAACAGACCTTCCACCCTGCCTTCTCCCTGTCCCATCTAGAGACAGCAGCTGGACCTGCTTGCTGGAGCAGACTGTGCTGCAGGCTGGAGCAGACAAAAATTGATGAAGGAGCGTCTTTATTTGAACCCTCATACAATGAGGGTTAAAATTTGTTGCACAATCAGCATGCTCTGTATCCATGCTGTTCTGTTTGGGTATGGCTCTAGAGTGCTTTCAAGGGCGGATCACATGACAAATTTCATTTCTGTCTGTGCGCTGAGTGTTGTTAATAATTACGCCTGTGCAAAGCGGCTAGTATTTGCTTCGGATTCAGATTCAGCCGATTCAGTGAGCAGTGATTTGAGTCAGTGATTTGAATCACTGTCCTGAATCAATGCGGCCGAATGTGATTCAGAGATTTGGCTGCCGCCAAATCTTCGAGTCTCCAAATCAGCCAGGCCCATCCTCCCAGCTCAGCAATGGCTTCCCTGCCTACCGCAGCTCCTAGCACTTGGGGAAAAAAAGCCCTGGTTCACCAGGTGTTGCTGGGTGGGGGGGCCATGGCTACTGCTCTCCACTGCCCCTTGCTGTGTGGGGGGCTCTGCACGAGCTCCCCCAACTCCCCCATGGCTGCCTCACCCACTGCAGTTCCAGCCACTTAAGAAAAAAACCAAAAAACAGACCCCCCCCCCACACACACACACCGTTCCTGCCGGCCGGGGGCAGTCCCCACTGGCCCCTACCACCCCGCAGAACATGAGGGACTCTGCACAAGTCCCCTGAAGCCCCGAGGCCACTGCAGGAGTGGTGAGTCCTAGGGCTTTTCTCCTTTTTATTTTTTTTAAAGCGCCGTAGCTGGCCCAGGAGGGGCACCCATGGGGGAGCTGGGGGATTGAGGGGGAATTGGAGGGCCCATGGCAGAGCCCTCCCATGCAGCGTGGGGCAGGGGGGCGATCCCTGGCAGCACCTAGTGAGTCGGGCCTATTTTTAAAGCACCAGGAGCTGGGGCAGGCAGAGCAGCCATGGAGAGATGGGGGAGTGGGCAGGGGTTGGGGGGCTGCTGGAGCAGGCAGGGGATGGGGCCTGGAAGGGGTCCTCTCATGGCCCCCTCCCCTCTCCCCCACCTCTAGTACTTACCAGCTCGAGTCCAGTTGCAGAACCCTGCTGCAGGCACTGGGGACTGCCCAAATCTTCAAAGCTCTCCAAATCTTTTCTGAAGATTTGGAGAACTTTGAATCGATTTGGACCTTTTAACTGGTCCCTTGATTTGATTTGGATTCAGGGATTTGACCACCAAATTGGGCTGAATGTCCTCTGAATTGAATCACCACCCGAAGCTTCACACAGCCCTATTAATGATACATTCTTAAAACAAGATAAGTGAGATCTCCAAGGGATATCAATGGATATAATTATACTGAAGTCAGAGGAGCTATGGTGATCTATGCTGGCTGAGTCCAGCAGAATAGGGCTTCATGGGTCACTTCAGATTCATAATTAATTAACAAGAAATAATTTCAATATATTTTTAGTATCCTGCACAACTTAGGAACCTGAACCAAGACATCAGATCAGAACAACCCCCAGCCTTTCAGTGGTATAATAATGGAGTCACAATTTAAATCAAATTTGGCTGCTTGAGCTCATTTTTAAATCTAAGTGTTTTGAAGGGTGAATGGATTTAGACATTTTTCCATGTCATTTGTGAGCATCTATCAAAACAACAGTAAATTAACTATGTTTCAAATATGCAAGTATTTGCTTCTCCATGCCAAAAATCTATTAGTGATCTCAAATTTCCAGCAATGTAAAGCAGAGGCTGAAATAGCCTGATGAGAGATATTTGCATTTCCTTGTAGACAATTAATATTAGGGGTGGGTTTTATTGCTATTCTTTTTTATCTTGTTAACATCCTGCCCTCTTTCCTGGTTCCTCCCAACCAGCTACAATACAATCTGAAAAACTCCCCTTTGTGACATGTAAACATTTACTAAACATTGTCTTTCTACTTTGTACTGTGAGAAAAGATGGAAGTCAAAATGTTAAATATATTTCTGGTATTTGCATCTGAAAAACCCAGACCTTCCTGAATATATTCCTTAGATAACTTTCATTGTTTAAGCACATAGCTTGCTTTGTACCAAATTTGCTATCAATATCCAGAAGGCATAATCCCTAAAATAACACTATGTAAAACCAGATTATTATTCACCGACTCACAAATGGATTAGACCGCACATGATAATCATCTACAACATTTTACCACCTTTCTATAGTGACATAAAAGCTTGCCTTACAAACACCACTGACAAATTAAAAATGAAAGAACAGTACATTAAGCCTATTTCCCCAACTTAATTCAAATAGTATAGTAAATAGAAAGCTTAGCTTTGCAAGTGCCATTCTTGGAGCTGCCAGAAGCTTCCTCAATAAACCCTTAAGAGATTTAAGTGTCATAGATGTCTTTATACTACAGCTAAAATCTACTTTGACATCTCATAAAACTGATTCACCCATTGCTCCATCAACATAGTAAAAGATAACAGGTGACAAGCGCTGGATGATATTAAGCATAGTTAAGAAAGCTACAAGAAACTTCTAGAGGATTCTGCCACCTCTGACTTCTTTGCTATTTGCTTCCAGGAACACCTAGAACTCGGCAAGTGCCTCCTACAGGTCCCTGCCAGAGTGAAGATCCCAAGGTGTTTTGTTCAATTCCTTTCTTGATCACCAATTTCTAAATCAATCTGATTTTCAAAAGAGCTTAGCACCCAACAGGTCCTCCTTACGTAGCCTTCCTAGGTTCCTAAGTGTGGATTTGGAAACTATTGGTAGGTTCCTGTTTTTGAAAACCTTAGTCTTCCTGTCAAAAGTCAAATGCCCAATAACCAGCGCATTTTTCTAACATCCTGAACTTTCAGCATGATCAGTTCCCTTCCCTTCTTTTGCATTTCCCCAACAGTGACACAAATGTAAGCTGCAGGGAAAGATCGCAGTGGGAAAGGAAACCAAAATGGGAAAAAAAACAGTTTGCCAAAGAAAAAAACCCAAAGCTATGGAAACCTTTTGAAAGTATATAGGGAAGTGAAGCGCATAAATCTCACTAAGGCTAGGGACAGAAGTTACACATAAACCAGTTTAGGTGATCAAAAACTGGCATAAACCTGTAACAGAACAAAAGCTCATTGCACATAAACCAGTTTCAAGATGATTGAAACTGATTCAAGATAAACCTGCTTGAACACAGTATCAGACTTAACTGACTTGGGTCAAACTGGTTTATGAAACTTCTGTCCCAGACTCCTTCCTGGTTTAAGTTAAATCAGAGTCCCACAGCATCCCATCATGCTTTCCAGCCCTGGGCTGGACTGGGCTGTCCACCCCGCTGCTCCCTAGCCAGAGCTGTGAGGGCTGACTGACAGGGGAGTGGAGCAAGTCTGGCTGGGGATGCAGCATGGGGGGAAAGTGCCCCCTACCCCAGGCAAACCCCGATTGAGTCTGGGGCCAGGGAGGGGGGATTAAAAACCCTATCCCCTACTCAAACTTACTGCTGGCTGCAACTATGAACTACAAATCCCAGAGGCACCTGGAAGCAGGAAGAGGAAGTAATGAGCAATCCTGCAGAGTCCTGGTTCTGTGGGTCTGGACTACAAATCCCCAAGACCTCAGGGACAGCAGGAAGAGGAACTGAACACAGAGTGCTGGTCTAGTACCCCCTGGCTTCTTGCCTGAGTTCCTGCAGGTATTTTGCTGCATTACCTGAACCAAAGGTAAACGTCTGCGTACTTCTGTTTCAGTTTAATCTGTGCATTTTAGACTAATCTGCAAAGACTGAACTGATTCATCCTCAGGCTTTTTAACTATCTGTCTCTAGCCTAAAAATTCAAATATCTGTGCAGATTCATACTGGGTCATGCACCGTCTCTTTTAGCTGAGGAGGTCACTAACACTGAAGGACAGTCTTCGCTTCTGAGTACCTATGAGCTTGGATATGCAGAGTGTAAACTTGAGGCAAGCAAACTGTGCTTCTCTTATCTGCATTGTTCCATCTAACACATGCCAACTCCTGGTAAGGATACTCTTGAAAATTTTATCAAAAATATATACCATATGAATTGCTTATGCTACCTCAAACCTTTCTATTGAACAATTTATGAGTAGTGATTTTTGGGAAGGTTCCAAAACAAGGAAACCATATACAGCTTCTTTTATTCAAAGCATTTTAAGATACTAAATTAAAAATTAGAGTCCCCTAATCAACTAAGACCATCAAGGTTGTGAGGCAGATGTAAATTCAATTTTCTTAGCATTTTCTACCTCATCTCTGAGACGAAGATTTTATAACCTACACAATGCAAATTTCTGAGCTTCTACCAGCCAGAATTGAAAAGGAGGGACTAATGCATAATATTTGAACTCCATCATACTTTTCTGAGTGAGAACGCACACATGTATACATGAGGGAACCCAGCTAAATATGGCTTTGTATTTTTTCTTATGATCATAAAAAGATTTTTAGTGAAGAAAAGAAAAAGAAATGTGATTGCAGAAATGTTTCCTGCTCTCAAAAAAGATGAGCTTACAATTCTCAAAAATGTTCAAAAACCAATGTCCTGCAAAATAATTTTGCTTCAGGGAATTGTATGCATTCATTTTAACATGTTTAAATTTTTACTGGAACCAGTTTAAAACAATTCCCCCATAATTACCTTAATTAACAAAAAGAAATAATTTTGAACCAGGAAAATCTGGAGGGAAGGGGAAAAGGGAAGTTTGTTTTCTAAAGGTCAAAATGGTATTTTAGAATAATTTTTAAATCTTTTTTCCCCCCAACATTCTGGAGTTGGGAAATTCATTAGAGCTGAATGATTCCTACAAATCATTTCAAAACTGACCAATCAGCATTTTTGATGAGAGATCTTTTATCAGACAAAAAAAGTCCTGACTAATTCCGGTTTTAACCTGTGTATTTTTATAGGACTAAAAATTGTTAGATAATATAATTTATATCTTTGGACCAATTCTTTGGTTTTTGCTGTTTTCATTTTATTTTGAGGGGTACCTCACACATGGCCTCATGCACATATATGTTCACATGTATATACATACACAGATACATCTTCTATTAGGAAAATTTTCAGTGATGGACACCAAATTCTAACTACAGAAAGCTGTATGGTGTCACTGGATGCTTTCTTGTTCAAATAAAATAATAATTCAAGCTATATAAAACATAGGTAAAAGTTGAATAGCCTTTCAGAAGCATCTTCTACCACTGTAATGTTGACCATGGTAAGAAATCATTTTTTAAATATGGTTTCAGATGGCCATAGTCACAGCTTTAAATGTTTTTTTTTCTACATACCTTGAGATATCAGGCGTGGCTCATGAAACTGCAATGCTGATGCAGATGGAGCATCCCACACGAGCATGGGGGGCTCCCCGCTTGTTCAGCAGCAAACCCGAAAGTGGACTGAAAGTACTTCTGGTTCGCTTCCAGGTCCACCGGGAAGCACATGGAGGGCCTCCCTGTGTCCCCTACCTCCCCCCCGGCTCAGTGATCAGCCACAAGGGATCCCGGGTGCCCCCCACCCCAGACCCAGAAGGCACCAGTCACTGAGCTGGGGCGGGGGGTCCCCCAGCGTGCTCCCTGATGGACCCAGGAGTAGACCAGAAGTGCTTCTGGTCCATTTCTGGGTCTGCTGCCGAGAGCGCTGAGGAGCCTCCTAAACTCCAGTGGGATGTGCCATCTGCCCCAATATTGCAGCATTTATGAGCCACCTGCTACCTTGAGGTACATAGGAAAAACATTTAAAGCTGTGTCTATGTCCAAATCACCAAACCTTTCCAAATCAATTTGGATGGTTCCGATTCAATTTGGAAAGATTAAAGGGTCTCCTGATTTGATCTGGATTCAGAGATTCAGCCACTGAATTGGGCTGAATCGAATCAGGGACTGAAGCTTTGCACAGCCCTATTAGTAACACTTTCGAAGTTGGGTTTGGGGTATTTTTTATAATAGTTCCTGAACACACTATTCAGTTGTAGGCAGGACCTGGGAACTGTTTGCTGGGGCTGCTCGTGGCACTTACCAGGACACTTGAGAGGAAACGGTACCAAATAATGATTTCAGGGCCCTCCAAAGAGGGTTACATAGTAAACTTTGAGAACTCCATCTCTGGGAGAAGTACTTGATGTTGAATTAGGCCCTTTTATTTTGGAACGTTAGGCTAGGTACAGACATTCAAAATGCCCGAGGTAGAATTGATCTCTGTTACACAGTTTTCAGTAAATGGCATAGTTTAGATCAGTAGTGAACAATACACACATTTGCCCTTTGGTGGTGAGGGTAAATCTTAGACCGGGTTCTGCCATTTTTAAATCATTCCACGTATGAGGAGCGTCTGTTCTGTTACAAGTGAACAGAAGTGGTTCCCTATCACTTATACTGGTAAAAATGTAATGTCTGTACCTGGTCTTATTAGATAACCTGGTGAGTCACTGGAGACCTTTTGGATCTTGCCAGTTAGTGCCTTGACACAGCAAAGTATAAAAGTATTTGTTTAACTTTTGCAGCTGGGTCCGCTCAAGTGTAGTTAAGTGCTTTGCCAGCAGCCGCCCACATGCTTAAAGTTGAGCACATGCTGACTACTTTTCTGGACTGGGGCCTAAGTCTGGTCCTCTAGGCATTTTTACTCAACAAGCAGAAATCTTCTCTCAGCATCCATCTTCATCCACTGGCACAACTGCTTCATTGCAGCAAGACAAAAAGGAAATGACCCTTCCTTTAATTAAAACTGTATCTTTATCGCCTTTATCATCAATATGACATCACATACCTTCATCCTTTACCTAGGCTTTATAGAACTAGAGCTCACTCAGTCGTTAAACCTCTAGTTCTTTGTACTCCTGTTTACTTTAACTGAGCACCGAAATGCCTAACAGAGAGTTAATACCCTTGCACATGAGCCATTTCACCTACAGCAAGAAGTGAAAGCATGCAACTACACCCAACAAGTGATCACAGAGCACCCTGCAGGGAATTTGCTTCCATTTCAAAGAGAGAGATCAAAACCCAGAACTGAAAAAAAATTTCTAAAGATGCTCCCAGCCTGTGCATGAGATTGATGTTGGGCCCAACCTCAGAGGTTTTCTTAGAGGAAGGGGGAGACGGGGACAGAAAAATCAGAGTTGCTCTGGTGCCTGGTTATTGAAGTGAATGGGAGTACTGCCACTGACTTCAATGAGAGTGGGAACAAGCTCCAGCACCCTGAGGTTTCTTGGCTGCTTACACAGAGTTTAAATATATATATGGAAATGAAAGGGAAAACAATTTGATAATTAAGCAATGACATTGTGCTTTTACATTAAAGACGAAGAAGAAAAAAATATCCTGTAATTTTTCAGACATTTACTAGCATATTTGCAAGGGAACACAGATAAAAATGTAATCTCTCTAAATTGCCAGCATCTACCAAGTTGGAGAGGAGGTTGACGAGCAAAGCCACTGGCCTTAGACGAGGTAATTTGGGAAGATCCTCCCTTAGAATTACTGCTGCAGAACGGACTGCCCAGGCAGCTCAAACCAGGAGTGACTGTAGCTGCTTCAGTGGAAGACAGGCCCCTGCTATTAAATGCCTTCACTCAGATTTATACAAAGTTTTGAATGCCATCCAATGCTCGAATTGGGAGACCCTCATATTAAAGTGGGGTTGGGATTTGGGATCCATTTGGGAGCCTGCGGTTTGGAAGGAAAGCACGTAGGTCCTTTTCGTTTCTGTTTATATCAGAGGAGCCCAAAATAAATGGTTTTTCTGGAGATTGTACACCTCCAGGCTTGGTTTACTTTGAGACTTTTTGTGCTCTGAAGTTTCTTCCAAATGTAATTGAAAGACAGGTATCTCATCATTCTGCATGGGACTCCAGTGTTCCCTGTCAAGTCTGACATTCGCAATAGAGTGCTTGAGCGTATGAACTGTTTGTTCTCAATTCACTGACTGCAGCTGCCTTGGTGGGGTTTGTAGACGGATTTTGCAGCTTCTGTTTTATTTATAGCAAGCAACATTACACTTCCGGTTGGAACGCCAAATTCTGCGCTGCCATGGTGGTCCAGTTCTGTGCTATGCCTCTGGGGGACATGGGGTGGGGCTGCGCAAGAGGGAAAGGTGCAACTGCCTGGGGAGAATGAGAGTAACTAGGGAGTGAGTCTTATTTATGGCACTCTCTTGAAGACCGTGTTGTGGCACAGACACTGAAGCTATGGAAACATCCTACCTGCCTAAGGCCTGCAAGACAGGAAGCCATGGCAATTATATGCACCTTTCCCTGGCTCTCTGCAGCACCACTGCAGCTGCATCAACATGTAGGGGCAGGTGAGGAAGGAAAGCACTCTCTTGCACTTTTGGTGTGAACAGCGGTAAATTAGATGAACAGTGACATTGTTCTTCTTTCAACAAATATGCATAGACATGCAAGCCATTCAGAACTCCCTTACCAGTTCCTTTGTCCCAAAGGAGCTTAATAAATTCAGTCTTTTAGGCCAGTATTTTAGATTCCAGTCCATTTAGGGAGCCTTATTGTGTTTTTATTCAATGCAATGGATCCTTTGTATGTTGCCTTTTTTTAATTATTCATAAATAAAACTATGGGCAACTCTGTCATAAGGGATCGAGAACAGGCAAAGCTGTTAGAAACCACCATATGCAAAAATTAGTTTTCACTAGCAAAATACTAGATCATAGGAAATAAAAGGTCAGTGAAATTCTACTTGCTTCAACGTGCCTTACTAAGGTGCGTAGCAAACAGCATTCATGGTAAAAGGAGGGGAAAATGTGCAAAAGTATTTTTTTGTTTCAAATATTTTACACTTGAAGATTTGGTGAAGAACTCAGTACTTTCAACACCATCTTCTGATGAGACCAGATCCCCAGCTGGCTGTGTGCAGTCTTCCATGGACCCATGCCCCTTGATACCAGCTAAAAGCTGGGCCTGTATAAATTTCAAAGATTTGAAATGCATCACCATTTGTTGAAAATGGTCATTTCTCTTTCCATTCCCTGATAAAATACTAGATAAGAGCCTAAAAGCAAAATGATATTTGGTCCCTCATTTTCGCTAATATCCATATATGTATATTATTACTATATAGCTATATCACACAGAATATAATTGTATATACTTATAAACTTGTTAACGTACATAAGTTATTATATATATTAGCACCAGAATTTAACTTTATTTCTTTTCAGCACTTAAGGCGGTTTATATTTCACAAAAGCTTGGCAAAAACAATACCCTCTATGCAGGAAATTCCCTTCACATCATGATAACGTAAGGAGGAGGACAGTGCATACAATGCATGCAAAAAATATAAACACAAGAAATGACCTAATTTGTGCCAACCTTCAAGCTGATTATTATATAGGTTCCCGGCCAGGATTTTCCCCTTATTTTTGTTCTCCTTGCCAGTCTGCTGCATTCTCAGATGAAAAACAGGATAGTATCATAAAAAGGGAGTGGGCAACATGCTTTCCCTTTGACTCTTACTCCTCCTCCACTGGAACCAAAGCTTCCACTTACTCTAGTTATTTGAAAACTTTGGGGGAACATTATCCTATGACAGGAAGTCACTGTCCTGATGACATTCTGCCCGGTTTCCGAAACTCTGTGATGTAAGAATCACTCCTATGAAAATAAGGATGGGAGTAGGACTCGGGAAACCTGCATTCAGTATCCATCTTCCCTTATCTGTCCTGTCTCTGTTTATAATATAAGAGCATGGCTGTCGGCATAGAATTACCCAGACATGGGGAACTTCAGGGCAAAATCCAAGAGGTAGCTACCTTGAGGCAGTGGAACATAAAAGAGTAGCTCTCCCTAAAGGAAACCAACAGAAAATATCCTGGATTGAAACGAAGCCAAAATACCCACTGTTAGAGCAGCTTTACCGCAGTTGCTTCCAGACTTCTGGTTCCAAGGCAGGGAGCCTAAATGTTCTAGGAGCCTCGTCTCTGAGGCAGTTCACATAGCTAACTTATTCTGGAGCCACAGACTTGTGAAAGCCCTTGAGTTTCCAAAGCAATTTGATTAATGGGACCATCTTGGAGCAGCCGAGGGTTGTGGACCTTGGCATGGGCGGAACTAGAATTTTACGAAGGGGGGTGCAGATGGCGCGGTGCCTCATCGCATATAATACGATGCATATTTTTTCTCCAGTTAAAAATCATCTAGAAACTTTACTAATATGCTAGGGGCCCAGGACTGTATTATTCAGTTTAAGATTGAAGCAAAAAACAAATATAGCTTGTTTGGAAAGAGTTAAAAACAATCTGCCAGGCTGTGAAATAGAAGTGTGGTTACCTAGAGCAACAAACAGACTGCGGAACAAAGACTAGCTTGATTAGTGGAACAGCAAAACCAGTAATAAGGAGAGAGGGGTATTAACACTTGTGCAATGGAGAGTTTAGAAGGGATCGCATAGTCTATAGGGAGCCATGAAGGCAAATGACCCCTCAGCACTGCCTGACTAGAAGTGTTGCTGCCACTGCCAGGCAGTTGGTTTTAAGTTTGGGGTGGAGCTGGAATCAAAGAAGAATACAAGTGCACCAGTGCACTCCCCCTTCCCCTCCCCTGAATCCACCCCCAGACCTTGGGATGCATCAAGGCATTTGGATGGTGGGCTGTCTCAGAGCCAGGGGTCTTGGAAGCACTGGCCACCAGGTGAGTTGGTAGTTTTCCATCAGGACCCTGTCTGGCTTTTGCCAGAAGTTCATCAAAGCACAAATGTTTCCACAAAACACTTCAGTTTCAATGAACCAGTGTTTCCAGGTGAAAAGTGATGTCACTGGAAAACTTCTGACCAGCAGTTCTGGAAGGGCATGATTCTTTGGCTCAAGCTGTACAAGCCCATGCTTTCATCTCTGGAGGTCCTTGGGTCAATCATGGATGTGTGGCCCCTCTGCAAGGTCTTTGATATATGTACTCAGCTGGTAAGTGCCTGCATAATAGCTATGCCTTAGTAAAATAAAGGCTCTAGCTACAGCTAATTGAAGGTTAAGGCAATTTGGTTCATATCTGCCTTATGTCCTTTTACCACCTTCCACCTTTATTAAATTAATGCCTCATTATAACTTGCAAACTGTTGTGCTCCAACGAAAGGTGCTGGGGGGTATTTACTTCTATAATGAATATCCTGTACAGAATGGAAAGAGCAGAAATGAAATCTATCCCTGGCAGTCTTAACTAATAGCTCATTAAGCTGTTTGAAAAACTTCTTTTCTGTTCTCCTTTGAACAGGTTATGCTTTGCTCTTTTAAGCTGGTTATTTTGGCTGGCTCCCCATTCCTGAAAGGATGGGTGGAAAGATGGCCATCTGCACAACTCCTACAGCAAGGCTTTTTGGCTCTTGCAAACAGCTTTTGCTGATAGATGGCATGTCCTTTCTGCCAGATCCTCAGCTGGTCTAAGTGAGAGTCACTTCATTGACTACTACTGTCTAGCAACATATTTTTCCATCAGCCGAGATTCTGATCCCTGCCTGGACCATATGAAAAAAACCCCCTCAAGCTGATAGTGACTGTCTTTTAGCAGAATTACAGGCTCATGCACTTGCTTTTGTGTTATAGTTAGCAAGGCAGGAACTTCAGTAGAAATTAGATATATAAAATAATGGTGTGACACTGCAGGCTAGATTTTGTCCAAGTCTTTTGGTGCTCTGCTCCCTCTGCAATAAATTGAAAATAGGCACCTAAATATCTTTAAAAATCTGTCCCAGCATAACACAGGGAGTTAATGCTTCAGCCTTTTACCTCTGGAGCTTTAAGTTCAAATGTGATGAAGGTCCCTTTTCTAGTGGTGTTAGAAACTGCAACATCCCTCCCTCCCTCCACCCCGTGTTTTGAAACCATCTTCCCTAGTTTGCAGGACCTGCTTTAAAAAGTCTTGTGATTAGGGGTTTGGAAGATGACAGTTCCCACAGTGGCATTTGGAGAAGCTTGCAACAGTCCTTTAAGTGACCATCCAGCCTAAAAAACGAAATTAACCACTACGTCTACAACTGGTCCATTCAGAACCTGAAGAAGGTTAACAGAATGGCTGAGAAAGGACAGATAATCACAGAATTTTAGAAAAGTAGGACTGGAAGAGGCCTCAAGAGACCATTTAGTTCAGTTCCCAGGGCATAGTTATCTCTGAATAGATCATCCCAGCCAAGTATCTGTCTAGCCTGCTCCCCAAAGATGGAGATTTCACATCCTCTCTGGGTAATATGGTCCAGTGCTCAACCACCCTCATAGCAAGAAGTTTCTTCATAATATCCAGCGTGAATTTCCTTTGATACAATTTAAGACCGCTGCTCCTTCTTCTGTCCTCTGTAGTCACACAGAATACTCTATCAGTCTATCTCCATCCCCCTATGCTTTGGGAAAATTATAGGAATCAATACTAAGATGCAAAGCAGGCCCTATTCGATTCAGATTTGGCCCATATCAGGGACAGTGATTCGTTTCATTGATTCGGATCACTGTCCCCGATTTGATTTGATCGAATCTGAATCTGAAGATTCGATGCTGATTCGGAGAGTCAGCAATTTGGACATAGACACAGCTTATATGTTTCTTCTACATATTTTGAGGTATCAGTGCAGCTCATGATCACTGCGATGGTGGGGCAGATGGAGCATCCCTCAGGACTGTGGGGGAGGGGGCCCTCCACATGCTTGGCATTGAACCTGGAAGTAGACCAGAAGTACTTCAGGTCCACTTCTGAGCCCAGTGGGGAGTGCCCTGGGGGGCCCCAGCTCGGCAGTCAGACATGGGGGACCCCAAGTGCCCCCCCGGCCCAGAAGGCACCAGTCACAGAACCGGAAGGGCCACGAGGGAGCCCATGTGCACTCTCCGGTGGGCCTGGAAATGGACCAGAAGGGCTTCTGGTCCACTTCTGGGCCTGCTGTCAAACGCGCTGGGGAGCCCCCCATCCTAATGTGGGACACTCCATGGACCCCAGCATCACAGTGTTCACAAGCGACCTGCTACCTAGAGGTATGTAGAAAAAACATTTTAAGCTGTGTCTATGTCTGCATCTTTCTGAATCTCTCCAAATTGATTCGGAGGGTTCCAGTTCGATTCAGAGAGATTAAAGGGTCCTTTGATTTGATTCAGTTCAGATTCAGAGATTTGGCCACCGAATCGGGCCAAATCAAATCACAGACCAAAGCTTAGAACAGGTCTAATCAATACCCCCAGAGTACATAGGATAAGCCTCACCCTGGGAAAACCACCTTTGTGATCATGACGTTGTCTCCCCTGCAAGCTAAAGGGTGGGAGATACAGGGACAGGACCCAGACTGTTCTGTTAGTGTCCCTGGACTCTCGCTCCCTCTGGTTAGAGCCCACTATTTGTCGTTTATACACTGTTGAATTTTCTCTCTCACTTTTCCAGGATACAATCCTGGAGATTTCTACCCGCCCTAAAGGATAATTCCATTATGGACCTCTGAGGAATTTCCATCAAATAGCACCGAGATCTTGAGTTAATGCTTTTTACAGCCCCAAAAGGCCTTCCCTCCCTGCATGTCAGACTGAATTTTAGTGCCTTGAACTGTGAGAAATACAATGCAAAAGAAGGAGGTTAAATTCATTCCCCAGCTTTTACCAGCACAATCCCTACCAGACTCCACTAGTTTTAAGCTAAAGGAACCTCCCCAGTGCTAAGTGAACTGGTATGATCCAACTCAGTTGGACAAAAAGGAAACAAGGCAACACATGGAAAGGAAACAAGTGTGACTGGGGCACACAGAAAGCATTGAGGGAGGTACAAGTTGGACCTCCTGCCACCAGCTTCAGTGAATCCACCCTGGTGTAATAAATACATGATCTTTTCAGGAACATAGAAACAGGAAGAAAGAACGTAAGGCTGGAAGGGGGTTTCGGGGCCACTGAGTCTGGGCTTGCAGGCAGCCATTAATCTAGAAAAAGCCCCTCAAGATTATTCAGTTTCAGCCCCACACCCATAGGAACAGAAAAGATTTCCTGAGCCACTAAGGCCTGCTCCTTGCATTTGCAGGCATGGCCACCCCTTGGGACACCCTGCCTCTGGGATGGGCTAGCAGCAGGTGAGTCACGCTCCTGGCTCTAAGGGCTGCAGCAGAGGTGCTGCCTAGCACCCACCCCACAGAATAGCCTGGCCCAGAGCCCCTGCGAGGCCGCTGGGCACCGCAGCTCGGGGCCCCCTGCCACAAGGGCATCCCCGACCCAGCCCAGCCCACCCAGCACAGCCCTCACCTCACCTGCAGGCAGCCCCCTGGGGTGGGCTGCACCAGCAGCAGCACCCTTAGTGCCAACGCCAGGGCTACCATCTCCATTCTGCTCTGCAGCCTGCACCACCCAGCTCTCCCAGCCCCGCAGGCAGTGTGCACCGAGCCAGGAGCTGCAACCCTCTCCTACCCTCCCAATCAATTTCAGAATGTAGGCAGTGCAAGACTGATCGTGATCAGTGAGGGTTTTTATTATATGAACTTCTTTTTAATTATATAAAAATGTTAAGGGGGCTACACACAGGCTGATTTGCCCTGGGCCCTCCACCCTCCTAGGGTCAGCCCTGTTCGCAGGCAATTGCTAAACCAAAGAGTCCACAAAATAGCCACTTCAAATTCTCAGCTGCAACTACAGGGACCAGTAGTTAAAACACTAAGAACATCCTATAGCCTGCCACAAGTAATAATTAGGGAAATGAAGGCCTTTCCTCTGCACTGTCAAGCAAGTAGTTAGTTAAGAGATGCTCAGAAGATCTTTGAAAAAGTAACATGCCCCAAAAGTACCAATGACACAGAGAATAGCCCCCCTTCCCTTCCCATACACACCCACACAATCCTTGATAATTTGAGCAATGGGAAAAATCCATTCCTCAGATCAAATTTGGTGGTCGGGAAGATCCTATGCAGAAGGGCAAGACTATCTAGGTAGGAGGCGCTGGGTTGTCTAACTATCAGCAAGAGCAACAGTGTACCTCAGTCAAAATCCCCACCCTTAGCTAAAATATGCTCAGGTGAAAAGCAGGGAGGATAAGAGTGGCACCCATGCTTTCCCACTGCCATGGTGGGGAGTTTGTTAAGTTTATACATGCTCAAAGAATTTTAAGAGAGCAGTGCTAAAGAGGAAGGCAAAAGAGAAAAAAAGATATGGGATATGTTAATCTCTCTCAGAGTATAGTACTGGGTCTGAGTCCGGTGATCAGCTTAACCTTGAGTGCACAGGATAGACCCTCCGGCCAGGCACCTGCAAGTGCTCCTGTTACTGACTAGTTAGTGCACCAGCAGACCGTATACAAACTATCACCTCCAGCTATGGCCAATGTCTCATGCTTCAGAACAAGGAAAAAATTCTCCAGAATCCCTAAACTGTATTTAATTGAGGAGGAAAACTGTTCCTCCCAGGCCTTACAGGTCACCAGCAAAAGCCCTGAAGTATAGAAGAAGAAATAGGAAATGATCTTGGCATTGTACTTTTAAGACAAATGAAAAGAAAACATGACAGTATTCCCGTATGCTGTCATCATGAACAGCTTAATTAAGCCATCATGAACAGCAGGGCTGTGTGAAACAGCACCATTTTGTTTCAATTTCCATTTCACTGTTTCAACAGGACAGTGTTTTGTCTCGAGTTTCATTTCATTTTGAAAGCACTGTTCCGTTTTGTTTTGTTGAAACTGTGTTGCTGTTTCGCTGTTTTGACATTTTGTCTATAGGCTATAATGGAGAAGCATGAAACTGCCTGTAACTTTGTCATTTTTTGGCAGATTTGGATGCAAATAGCAGGCATGGTAGCCCCTGCTGAGGCCACAAAGCCTGCCAAGTTTTAAAGAGATAGGTGCAGGGGTTTCTGGGAAACTGCACTTCAATATGCCGTCAAGCAAAATTTGTGACGTGTGACTCTGTGAATGTGTGTTAAGGTGTGCTCTCCACATGACACACAGTAGCGTGCCCCAATGAGGCCTCTTCCTCCCCTACAGCCTCAGTCCAGCCCACCCCTTTAAATGAAAACAGCTAATAACTTAGTGAGCAACACAGTAGCACCAGCAGCATCTCAGGCAGCCAAACAGTCTCAGTGAATATCAGAGCAGTTCTTCCCCCACCCCTCCACCCCCGTCTTCCCCATCCCTCTCCTTACTTTCCATTTCCCTGCAGGCAAACCCAGCTTCAGCTTCAAAATGTTTTGAAACGTTCAAAATATTTTGATTGCCCTTGTTTCATTGTGAGGCTGTTTCGAAGCCCTTTGTTTCATTTCAGTTTCACTATTTAAAGCTCAAAACGAGTCACAAGTGTCAAAATGAAACAGCCGGCAAAATTTTGCACAGCCTTAATGAACAGCTTAGCCAGAAGCTTGATCCATTAGACTGGCCAGACAGACCTGGTTCTTGATGTGCAAAATCTGATTCAGGGCATTTTTGGAAGCTTACTTTTCTGGTGCAGTTTTATAACTTTAGCAGGGAATAATGTTGACCTTCACATCAAAATAAACCTAATGCTTGAATGCATAGTGTATTTTATTGTACTGCAGGAATACAGACAAAGAAGGAGGTCCTCAACAGGTGCAAATCAACACTGGATAGCCTCACTGAAGTCAACAGACCTATGTCAATTTACACTGACTTCTCAAAGACATACCTGAGGAAAGCCTGAGAACACTGCTTACTGTCTGTGGCCAAATGTAAGTCTCCTTGACGATGATGGTACTTTAGATCAGCAGAGCAAGGAAATAGGTCACTACTGTAACAGGTCACCCTGTTAAGGTATACTTCCTTGTTATATGAAAATATTTAAACAGGAGTTAATAATTAACTGATGACTGTGTTGACAGTATTAACATATTTGCCTGTGTTTATCAGACAATTGCTTAGAAGATATCATTAGACAATAGTCTATTTGGAAAGGCAGACCAAGTAGAAAGAATAAATAGACTGTTCATGTGAAAAAAACCCACCGTGATCTAGCCGCTAACCTACTAAACTACAACTGTCAACTAGACGTATTAGCTTTTCTTGGATATTAACTCAAATTGCAATTCTGGGAGTGACTGAAACTTCAGTAGTCTACCATGCACTTGCGTCCCTTTTCACACATCTTTTCTATTAGATGGACAAACTAACACAAGAGACAGAAAAAGACATCAACTTCTGAAGGAAGTGGTCATTTAGGAGTCATCATATTGATAGCTAAGGCAAACAATGGCTGAAGTCTGTGGACTGGTCACTGCGAAAGTGCATCACCTATCGCATGCTATTTCTGTCTAAGGAACTCTAGATTTGGACTAGATCCACTGTGAGAGGGACTCATAAACAAGTCTATGTCCCCACAAAACAAAAGAGAAGGTAATGGTCTGACCATCAAACAAGTAAACTTGCAAAAGCCACCCCACAATCCTTAGTCCCAGCCCAAAATATAGGAGATCCACTTTTATGTGTTGATCTAAAACCCATGCTGGATTGTTCCATGGTTGGCTGCAAGAACACAAGCTAACTTCAATACATCTTCATTAAGGGTCTTGTCACATATTACACTTAGGACATGTTTATTAGGGCTGTGTGAAATTTCGGCAGCCACTTCATTTCGAAACAAAATGAGGCCTCCAAAATGTTTCAGAAATGATTTGGAGGATGTTGGCGTTCTAGGGAAACAGCTGTAGGCTGCTGCCCTGCCATGCAACTCAGCTCCGCAGGGAGCAGAGATCTGCGCTGGGGCTCGCCTCGCTGCCACTGCCTACCCTGCGCTGCTGCAGTGGTGAGCAGACTCCCGGTGCAGATCGCTGCTCCCTGCAGAGCCAGGTCACAGTGCTGGTTCCTCTCACGCCACTGCTGCCTCTCTACGCAGCCCCACATCACCAGGGCAGCACGATGGCCCGCGGTGGTGAGGAGACCCCCGGCACGAATCTCTGCTCCCTATGGAGCCAAGTCACACGACAAGGACCAGCAGGCTTGCTCGCCTCTCTGTGCTGCTTCCCTGCCCCGCGGCCCAGCATGACAGGGATCAGAGATCTATGCAGTTGTCTCCTCACCTCCGCAGAGAGCAGCAGCCCTCCTCCTTCCCCGGATGAGCCACCCACAGCCCTGCCCTGCTTCCTGCTGGGGCCCTGCAACCCCTGGCCCCAAGACCCGGCCTGCTGAGCAGTAGGGCTGCGCAACGCTTGCAGCCCATTTGAAATAGATTCAGACGAGACTTGGTGGAGCTGAGTCTCCAAAATAGGTTAAGCCAAAACCGAACAGGACAGTGATCCAAAACATCAAAATGAATCACTGCCCTCAAAAATGACCAAATCCAAAACCCAATCGAAACAGTCATTTCATACGGCCCTAATGGTTATGTTGATCATAATATGCCTTGCTATGAGTTGGAAAGTTTTCTGAGCTGGGTGGTAAGGCTGGAACTGACAATCAGCTATTTGTCAGTCCCAGCCTCCCTCTACCCCGGAGTACTGATCTGGCTCTGGTGCGGTGCTGGGTAACTGTTCATCAGTCCCAGCCTCAGGAACACACTGAGTTTCATGATCATTTTACCTCCATGGAGCAGTCAGCGGTTAGCTCAGCATGTGTTAGGTAATATGGTCTCTGGAGATATTCCTGGCTGTAGAAGTTCTAGCTTTGCTATGATATGATGGCACTTAGCATGTGTTTTGCTACTCGAATGTTCAGATACTAATCGTTTTAAATGCAGTTAACATGTGCTAAGTGTAACATGTGACAAGGGCCTAATACATACAACTCAGCCTTAAATATTGTTAAACAGGGATGGACTTCATTCTTAACATAGTGAAACAAGCAGCAATTAGGAATAATTTTACTGAAGCCCATGTCATTGCAGCTGTATAAATCAGATTAGAATTTGGCCTGATGTAAAGGGTTTTGGCTACTCCCTTCCACATATACAGGAAAATAAATGCCTTTGTATTTCCCCTAAAACTCTAAGACTTGCTATTGGGTGACATAGGCCTCAAGATCTCTGTATTATCTAGCTTTTCATATCCCCCACATCATTCGCATCCTCTCACTTAAATCATCATCCTCAATTGAACTCGCTGAACATTTAACCATTAAAGTACATTTCTGCTCTGAAAAGTGACTCTGAAAATAGCACCTTGGGCTTCCATGCATTTTGCATCTCAGTAGCCCCAGGTCATACAGACCCTGTCTGCTATTGAAAATATTGAGCCTAATTCCTTATTGCTTAAATCAAAGAAATTAGTTTTTGTATCATTTTATAAACACTGTGCAATGGTGCAAATTTTACGAAAGAAGTAGACCATGAGAGAAGCAAGGCTGTAGTCTTTCAACCTTCAGTCCCTTAAAACCCACTGAGAGATAAATTTATAGCTGAAAAAAAATCACATAATATCTATGACATCTTGCTTCAAGGCAAGCAGGAAAAAATAACTAAACGAACCTATTTCTCAAGAGAACTGGAAAGCATTACAATGCAAAGAACCTCTGTCTCTATCCCTACAC
Organism: Caiman crocodilus; assembly: GCA_030014935.1. Lineage (NCBI taxonomy): Eukaryota > Metazoa > Chordata > Crocodylia > Alligatoridae > Caiman > Caiman crocodilus. Next base: position 103,572,400 of record JAGPOW010003648.1, read on the forward strand.
GCCTTTCTAAACGAGATCTTGAACAGATTTTATTGGACCTCTGAACATCTCTTTAAGGCTGGGCAAATGAATCATAGCAAATGCTGGAGGCATTGGCAGCAAACATGCTGACCTGCCTCACATTTTGTTCTCTTGTCATAAATTAAAAATTATTGGAATAGCGTATGCAAATGTCTCTCAAAAGTTCCAAGAACATATATACATCTTACCCAACTGGGCCAACTGAGAATCTTTGGAATAACTGCATTTAAAAGGCCTTCAGCTGTTCCACCAGCACCAAAATAGTTTATCCAACTTAATTCCTAAAGTGACTTCCTTAGCACCTGCTATTCCATCATTGAAGTAGTACAGAACCTCTGAGGCCATATAGCCTCATAATTCCATTGCCCAATCGTGTTATTCCAGCCGTTAATTTAGCCCAAATATCCTTAGAAAATAGGAATCTGAAATCCTACACTGTTGGCCCAATGAACTCTCCCATACAGAACAAATGGAAGAACTGATGTTATCACTCGAAGGAGAAATATAATTTAGTTTGGGACCATATGAAAGAACGAGATGATGTCTCACTTCAAATTTTACTTAAGTCATCATCCTCAGGTTATAATTTTTATTTGGCCACTGCTGGCACATGTCCAGGTCTCTTCGGTGCCAAAAATTGCTGCAGATTTTTGCCATTGCCTACAAGTTGTGGTGCTTCATCGTGTACAATACTAGTGTTGTGAAACCAAGAGCCTTCAATATGGTTTAATTAACTGGTCTTACTTTGTTTGTCACTGCATGTGGATTTTCATTTTTTTTTATTTCTTCAAACTTTTTCTCCATAAATGAGATAAAATGTTTAAGTCTTTGGTTTGGTCTGAGATGACATCCATAAGAAGGATATGTCCAGGCATAGTTCTAAACTACAGTGTACCTTTTGCAGTTAGAAATGCTACTACAGAACAGCTGTCGAGTACTGTCCAGTCAGAATGTCAGGATCTGAGAGCTATTTTGCTCTCGTGTTAATAACTACCCAAATCACACAGCTTCCATATCTGGGACCCTAACAAAGTATTACCCTTAAACATGGTAAGTTTCACGGTCAATGTTTAAAGCACATGCAGCTATAGCTATGTCCTTGCATTTGTTGTATGCACATAACCTTCCATTGACACTTCTCCATTTGCATGTCAAAACTGGTAATTTATTCCAGACTTGTACACAAAGGTATAGTTGACTATGCATTGCAAGCACCAAGAGAAGCTTTCTATGTATAATAAGGACTCTTGCAGGATCATGGCCTGTGTTCTGGCCCCCTCAATGCAATCCTACAAAATATCCTCTGCTTCAATCAAGAAAAATACTCACTTTTGAGAAATATGAGTCTCTCTTACTGTTCACAGTAAACTAATCAGATGCTAGCCTATTAACACCAAATGGTTTGTAGCTAGAAGGAAACAAACTAAAGTTAGATGGGACAGAGGGGGCAGCAGAACGCTATAGCTGGAGGGAGGGAAACACAAGATCTTTGCTGCTAGGAAAACACTTCAAAAATCTTATGAGTTATACGGAACAAAGATTTGAGGCAGATATTGCAAACACCACCTTGTAGTTCTTGGCTTTTTTCTGATGGGCATGCCGTCTTTGTACAGAGACTTTGTACTGTCTTTGTTACATTCTGATCTAGCATTAGGGCAATAAAAACATTGCAGTAATAATAAAGTTTGTTTCTATAAAATTTGGTTTCATCACACCAATATGCTAGATCAAGGGTGTGGTTTGAAATTACCACATGTGTACTGGGGATGTACATGGGTCATAGCAATCATGTTGGGATAGTTATATAAATGTGCAACACCTGGAACTACTTGGCTTTTGTTTAACCTGGACCAAAGAACAAAGTAAGAAATGAAAAACAAAGGTGCCACAAGACTTCAGCATTAAGAGATTGAGCCAAATTTTTGTTCTTCATTCCACTGATGTATATGCATATTCTGAGAACATAGCTGGAAACTAAGAAGGCCAGAGGTGGTTGACACCTGACTAAGCCACTGATCTGAGCAGTTTTATAGTGCTGCAAACAAAAATAAATGAAAAAGCCTTTTGGCCAAGATGCTGAGAAAATGCGTTCCTCCTGTTAGTCTTCAACACTTGTGTTTCCCCAGCTCTAATAAGAGTGTTTGACATTTTTGTCGACATCAATGTCAACGTCATTGCACAGCCACTGGCGGGAATATTTGAACGCTCGTGGTGCATGGGCCAAGTCCCGGAGGACTGGAAAAGGGCCAGTGTGGTCCCCATTTTCAAGAAGGGGAGGAAGGAGGACCCGGGCAACTATAGGCCAGTCAGTCT
>JAGPOW010003648.1:103574833-103589438 GCA_030014935.1 Caiman crocodilus
TTAGACTGGACATTAGGAAGAACTTCTTCACAGTTAGAGTGGCCAAGGTCTGGAAAGGGCTCCCAAGGGAGGTGGTGCTCTCCCCTACCCTGGGGGTCTGCAAGAGGCGGTTGGATATGCATCTAGCTGGGGTCATCTAAACCCAGCACTCTTTCCTGCCTATGCAGGGGGTCAGACTCAATGATCTATTGAGGTCCCTTCCAACCCCAACATCTATGAATCTGGGAATGCAGGGTAACCAATGACACCCATGGAGACATGGGAACATCCCAAGAGAACATCCCATGCTCAGTGTACTTGAAAAAATCAGTCCCCTTACTGATATGTCCAATACAAATGTAGTAGCCCTCTTTTTAAAGAATCTGAGCCATCAATTTTCAGCCTGTTCTAGGCCTTGGCTCCAAGAGAGAGAAGGGATTGTAACACATAAAGGACATGTCAGTATGAAAAGTGATACTAAGAAAGAGGGATGGAGTCGCAGCCCAGGTTAAATGTTGTAAATTCATCTTTTAGATTAGATATCCCAGAATATTTAAATGAATGGAAGATTAAACCTCCAACTTAAATTTACCACCAGAGATGAAGGTGGGATTTTGGTCATCAGATCCATTATTTCCAAGCAGCACATTCACTTGGTGATAGGTTTAAGGCTTCTGGTGCACATACCCACACATTTTGATGACTTTCTCTCCAAGCCAGGCACAGAGCCAGCCCTATTGCCATTCAGTCAGGGGTCAACCACCACTGTCTGCTTAATCTCTGGCTATGCTCTCAGGAAGCATGTAAACATCACAATACAGTAGGAATATTTCGACAATGTTTCATCTTAATGAGCGTGGGTCAGAAGTTCAGTTGGTGTTCATTAATTAGCTCCATTGGCTTCCATTCACAGTGCTGGGAACTGTATTTTTAGGTAGCATAGTTTTTGAGACCAGAAGACTGAGAGCTACAGAACCCTGGTGGTAGTTAATACCGACCATTGCATACCCGAGGGCATGTCTACACATGCAATTAGTGTACATGAATAAACTCTGGAGCTTATTGCTCCAGACTTTTTGCTCCCAGGCGCACTGCTTGAATATGCCCTCGGGAACAATTAACCCTGGAGCGATCAGCTCCGAAGTGTATTCATGTGCAGCATGTGGAGTCTGGTTGGAGTAGCCCCAGCTGGCAGAGGGACCAGGGGGAGGGAGGGGAGCCTGCCAGGCTGGGACTGCTCCAGCTGGGCTCAGTGGGCTCCTATACATCTACAGGGAGCTGGCTCTGATGTGCTGGAAATCAATTAATCAAGTCTGCCTGGGGCATGGAAATTAATGTGCTCCAGCAGACTCTAGCATCGCATGTATCAGCAGCCGCATGCTGAAAAGTGGCAGCGGGGCTCTTTGAACTGAAGCTCATTCAATGACCTTTAATTCAAAGTACCCTGCCATGATTTTTCAGTGTGGGGATACTAATACATGTGACAGTAGGATGCTGTTAATTAGTGTGGCTCTCTAAATAAAATGCCTCCCCACGCCTCCCAGAGCACATGTAAAAATGCCCAAAGTGTTGTAGATGGGCTGGCTGAGGCATGAGGGTGCTTCAGTACAGGGCTAGCTGGCAGGCAGCCCCTGCACGAAAACAGCTGGATCAGCATCTACACATGCGCTGCTGTGCACAAAAGAGCTCTGCAACAGGGTAGTACTTGTATTTACCAGTGCTACCCTGCTGCAGAGTTTATTAGTTTCCTGCACCCTAATAGGGGTGCATGTGTAAATGCTGAGATATTTATTACAGAGTGAATTAGTCAGCTCTGCAATAAATATCTCATGTAGATGTGCCCAGGATCTCTTAAGCACCTGGGGGCATCGTGATACATGAACATCCTATGGAGCAACTAGCAATGAAAGAATATAATCTGACTGAAGAAGTAATAACTATTAGATCTGAAAATATACATAAATATAGAAGACAACTGGAGGAGTTTAAAATTTGACGGTGAGAATACAGGCACTCAAAATGAAGTTGTATTTTTCATGATGCTTCTCATGAAGGAAAAACAGTTTTCAATTAACTCAGGTGGAGGAGGTTAACTGTCAAATGGAATTGCAAAAATCTGAAGAATACTGCAGGCCACATGAAACACAAGAGAGATTTTTTTAGTACTCAAAAAGGGAATTGAAGGGTGTACTCATTGTAACCCTGATAAGAAACCAGATGGTAATTAGAATTGTGAACAACAAACTCAGAAAGAGACGACACGAGTAAGTCAATATTAACCCATCGGAAAGCCTCAAGGAATCCAATCCATTTCTAAACACTTGGAGGAGAAGAAGGTGATTAGGAACAGTTGCCATGTATTCACCAAGGGCAAGTCATGCCTGACCAACCTGATTGTCTTCTATGATGAAATGACTGGCTCTATGGATATGGGGAAAAGCAATGGACATGTTATACTTTGACTTCAGCAAAGCTTTTGGTAACAGTCTCCCACAACATTCCTCTCAGCAAGCTAAGGAAGAACGGGTTGGATGAATGGACTGACTGTAAGATGGATAGAAAACTGGATCGTGAGGCTTAGAGGGTAGTAATCAATGGCCCCATGTCTAGTTTCCAGTCAGTATCAAGTGGAGTGACCCAGAAGTCGGTCCTGGGGCCACTTTTGTTCAATATCTTCATCAATGACCTGGAAGATGGGATGAAGTGCACCCTCGGCAAGTGTGTGGATGATAGCAAGGTCGAGGGCATAGCAGATATGCTGGACGGTAGGGCTAGGATTCAGAAAGGTTTTTACAAATTGGAGGATTGGACCAAAAGAAATCTCATGAGGTTTAATAAAGACAAGTGAAAATTCCTGCACTTTGGATGGAAAAATCCCAGGCACTAGTGCAAGCTGGGGACTGTCTGGCTAAGCAGCAGCTCTGCAGAAAAGGACGTGGGGGTTACCGTGGACAATAAGCTGAACTGGAGCCAAAGCATGCCCTTGTTTTAAAGAAGGCTAATGGTATACTGCCTTCTTCAGGCTGTATAGTAGGCTGAAGGAATGGGGTTTATTTAGTCTGGAGAAGAGAAGACTGAAGGAGGATTTAATAGCAGTCTTTAACTACCTAAAGGGTGGCTCCAAAGAGGATGGGACTAGACTCTTTTCATCGATAGCATATGACTGGAGAAGGAGCAATGGTCTCATGTTGCAGGAAGGGTAGTTGAGATTGCATATTAGGAAAAACTCTCACAAGGAGGGTAGTAAAGCACTGGAACAGGCTATCCAGAGAGGTTTTAGGATCTCCATCCATGGAGGTTTTGAAGACATGGCTAGAAAAAGTCTTGGCTGGGATGGTGTAGTTAGGAATGGTCCTGCCTTGAGCACGGTGTTGGACTAGATGATCTTCTGAGGTCCCTTCCAACCCTAATTTTCTATGCTTCTATGATATGACAAAAAATAAAACAATTGCCCAGTCCAGACTGTAGCTTAGGGATAGAACACACCACTGATTCTCAACAAGGGTAATAAAATATTGTGGGATGCCTCGAGATCCTCTCAAGAGTGCCACAGGATATCGCACAATTTTAGCTCTGTTAGGTGTGCAAACATGATTCGTAAGATAAACGCAGAGATATGAAGTAGGAATCCATAGTGCCAAGAGCATGCTAACTTGCTGGGTCTATCTGAGTTCTTTGCAACAGAAGAGTTGCTTTACCATTTTCTGTAGTCAAAAAAAGAATCAAAATGTCAGCTCTTATTTTTTAAAGTGGTGCCTAGAATCTAAAAAGGTTGAAAAGCACTGGGGTAGACACTGGTCTGACCGTACAGACATTAACAGAGACAGGTAGTTGGATGGGTTAGCCTTAGGTTAGGCAGAAGACAAGGCAGCATGACAGTTTATAAACTTATAATCCTGACGTTCTGACTGGGCAGTGCTCGATAGCTGTACTGTACCAGCATTTCTGACTGCACAAGGTAACATTGCAGTGGAGAACTATGCTGGAACATATCTTTATCATGGATGTCCTCAGACCAAACCAAAGACTTAAACATTTTATCTCATTTCTACAGAAAAAGGGTTTGAAGAAATAATAAAAAAAAAAAAGAAATTCCACATGCAGTGACAAACAAAGCAAGAAAAGTTAACTAAACCATATTGAAGGCTCTTGATTTTATAGCACGAGTAAGGTACATGATAAAGCATCACAACTCATTTAGAGAGGCATGAGCTACAGCCTATGTAGCATCTGACAGAGTAGTCTGTAGCCTATGAAAGCTCATGCCTCTGAATGAGTTGGTCTGTAAGATGCCACATTGCACTGCTTGCCATATAGATATGAGAGAGCATCAGAACTATGGCAAGAACACAAACTAAGGCAGAAAGGCTGAACATCCAGTGATAATGACTCTCTGGGTGAAAAACTAAGTGCTTTAGAATAATAGAAAATTAGGGATGGAAGGGACCTCAGGGGGCCATCTAGTCCAACTCCCTGCGCAAAGCAGAACCATCCCCAACTAGATCATCACAGCCAAAGCTTTGTCTAGCTGGTCTTAAAAATCTCCAAGGATGGGGCTTCCATCATCTCTCTGGGTAACCTGTTCCAGTGGTTTACTACCCTCCTCGTGAGAAAATTCTTCCCAATATCTAACCTAAACTTCCCTTGCTGCAACTTGAGACCATTGCTCCTTGTTCTGTCATCTGCCACCACTGTGAATAGTCACTCTTTGTAAACGTGCTTTAGTTAGTTGAAGTCTGCTATTAAATCCCCTCTCAGTCTTCTCTTCTCTGGACTAAATAAGCCTAGTTCCCTCAGCCTCTCCTCAGAAGTCATGTGCCCCAGCCCCTTCACCATTTTCATTGGCCTCTGCTGGACTCTCTCCAATTTGTCCACATCTTTTCTGTAACGGGGTGCCCAAATTTTGAACACAGTACTCTGAATCTGACCTCATCAGTGCCAAAGAGGGGAATAATCACTTCCTTTGACTTGCTGGCAACACTCTTAGCAGTGCAACCCAGTATGACATCAGCCTTCTTCAAAACAAAGGCACACTGTTGGCTCATATTGAATTTAGTGTCCACTGTAACCCCCAGGTCCTTCTCTGCAGAGCTACTGCAGAGCCAGTCAGTCCCTAGCCTGTACTGGTACATGGGATTGTTCCGTCCTAAGTGCAGGACTTTGCATTGTCCTTATTGAACCTCATGAGATTTCTTTTGGTCCAATCCTCCAATTTGTCAAGGTCTCTGAATCCTAGCCTTACCCTCCAACATATCTACTCCTCCTCCCAGCTTGCTGTCATCTGCAAACTTGCTGGGAGTGCCATCTATGCCATCTTCCAGGTCATTGATGAAGATATTGAACAAAACTGGCCCCAGGAACAACCCCTGAGACACACCGGTTGACACCAGCTGCCAAATAGGCATCAAGACATCAATTACTACCTTCTGAGCCTGATGATCTATCCAGTTTGTATCCACCTTATAGTCCATTTATGCAGCCTGTACTTCCTTACTTTGCCTGTGAGAAAACCTTGCTAAAATCAAGGTATACCATATCCACTGGTTTTCCTGCATCAACAGAGCCAGTCATCTCATCACAGAAGACAATCAGGTTGGTCAGGCGTGACTTGCCCTTGATAAATCCATGCTGACTATTCCTAATCACCTTCTTCTCCTCCTCCTCCAAGTGCTTAGAAATGGATTCCTTGAAGATCTGCGCCATGATTTTTCCAGGGACTGAGGTGAGGCTGACTGGCCTGTAGTTCCCTGGATCCTTCTTTTTTCATTTCTTAAATATGAGCACTATGTTTGGTCTTTTCCAATCCACTGGGACCTCTCCTAATCCCCATGAATTTTCAAAGATGATATCCAGTGGCTCTGCAGACACATTGGCCTACTCCTTCAACACGCTTGGGTACATCATGTCTGGCCCCATGAACTTGTACACGTCCAGTTTTTTTCTAAATAGTCCATAACCTGTTCTTTCACTACAGTTGGCTGCTCACTTTCTCCCTAAACTGCGCTGCCAGGTGCAGTAGTCTGGGAGCTGACCTTGCCTGTGAAGACATGTGAAAAAGACATTGAGTACTTAAGCCTTTTCTACATCCTCTGTCAGTAAGTTACCTCCCTTATTCAGTAAGGAAACCACACTTTCCCTGATCTTTCTTTTGTTACTGACATACTTGTAGACGCAGTTTTTGTTACTCTTCACATCCGTTGCAAGCTGCAACTGCAGCTGTGCTTTGACCTTCCTGACTTCATCCCTGCATGGCTGAGCCATACTTTATACACTTGCCTACTTGTTTGTCCAAGAAGTTGTTACTAGGAATAGTATTATTTAATACTTCAAGAGAATCCATAAGTAAGTCAGTAGCCAGGCAAAATTCCTGGCTTCCACTAAAGAGCTTATCTTCCGTAAAGGATTTTGCCAGCTCAGTGTAAATAAACTTGAAAAGATAACATAATAATAATACAAGGAAACATCACAAAGGCATGTTCATTGGGACCAAAACAATTAAAGAAGAGTCTGAAGACATCTTCTAAGGAATTGGAAAACTTATCAAGAGGTCTGTGCTATATGTATACCATGGGTGCATCCAGATGTGAATGGATGTTTGGTTCCCTGGGGACAAGTAGTGGCAGCACACCTGAGCCACTGCTACTTGTCCCCAGGGAACACGTGTGCTTTGACACGCAGTAAGTTGCCCTCGGTGGGATAGGGGAGGCTGGGGCCAGGACTGGGCTGGCCCCAGCAGTCTTGCCTAGGATCCTAGGGCCTCCTGGGGCTGCAGCCGTGGCAATTCTGCCACATGGAGTCTGACTGGCAATGGAGTGCGGCTGCAAGCAGCCCAGCTGTGCTTTTCAGCAGCACACACATTGCTCTGGGTTTTTTTTGACCCCTGGCTAAATGTATATATACTAAATGAGTGGGAAGGGAGGTGGGCCTTACTCCCTGGGTGCAAACAGGTCTATTATTTATTAACTGTGTTAACTGTTAACTGACCACAGGCCATTTATTACCATCACAAACAAATCCCCTATCCCAGCCACCAGATAGATATCATTTTGTTGTCAGTTACAAGTTTATAATACACATGTAAAGTACAAGAAGTTAATAAGTAAAAGCCAACGTGGATTTGTTGAGAGCAAGTCAACATGATTTCTTTCTAAGACAAGAGGATGAGGGAGAGCAATGGATGTGATTTCTTCAGCTGCAGCAAGGCTTTTGATATGGTCTCCCATGCAACTTTCATAAATAAGAGCTTTCTAACGGTGATGCTGAACAAGCGCTGGAATGGATTCCCTGGGAAATCTCCATCATTTCAAGTTTCTAAGGGCAAATTAGGCAAACGCATATCTGAGATGATTTTGACTGAGATGCTCCTGCCTCGAGCCAGGGGTTGGACTAGATGACCTCTTGAGGTTCCTGCCAGCATTATTTGTCTGCGATTCTGTGACTGAGGATCACCTTCAACCAGACCAAGCCACATAAGCCCCTCACGCTCATCTATATTGTATCTTGTAGCCTGCACCACAGCTTTCCACACTTTGCTTGCTACATCCTTGAAGAGAGCCCTTGTCTCTCCTTCTAGGCTTGTCCCTTTACAGGCAGCAAAAGCAGGAAGTGGAAGGTAGAAGGCCTGGAATCAAGGGCCAGAGACTCGTGGAATTGCTGCGATTAATCTTTTGTGGAAAAGATCTGCACCGTGCACCTCAGCTCCAGGCATGCTGCAGGGAGTACTAGGTGAGGAAAGAAGCTGAGGTTGACCTCAGAGCTGGAAACTCAGCAGAGCTGCAAGGGGCAGACTGGACTGTTCATGGGCTCAAAGGCAGAGCAGAGATTAGATGATCAGTATATATGGGGTTGAGGAGGACCTAAAGGTTGACCCTAGCTCACTGTAGACATAGCTTCAGAGATAAATGGGCCCTTGTTACTGAGGTTGGTTTTAGTGTTTGGCCGTGTGTTTACTGAGTTTGGGCTGGGAAAGGAAGATGTACCTTTAAGCGACTAAGTTGTGGAAAGAGGAAATCTGCAGAGACCCTGTTCAGACCCTGTCAGTTCACCATGGGCACAGAATTATTCCTGAATGCTGAAACATGCATCTACCCAGGTTTGTGCCCCATTTTGTGCAGGGGATGGCACAATATTTTTTGTGCAGGGGATGGCACAATATTTTGTGCAGATTTAAAAGGATATAGAGTTTAGGTTGCATTTGTATGCCTACCCAACATGTCCATACACCCCTGGGGGTGAACCCCCCACTAAGCTCATCTTGAATTTCCTTCTGAGGTAGATCCCTCAGAAATCTGATGGACAACTAACTCTCAATGAGCTCCTTCTTCTTGTCTTGTTCATTAGACACATTTCATTACACTCTGCTTCTGCCCAGCCTATTTTTTTCAAATCAGGCCACTTCTTTTGCAACTATTCATGGACTGCGGTGCCTGTCTTTAGGCCACCAAGTTTTAAGATTTTGGCTACAATTATTTTTTCCCCCACTGCCTTTTGAGACCGCTGGGGCCAGATTTTTTTCCCCATGTTTTTATGCTGACTGTTGCCATCTGGTGGACAAAGAGTATGGTCAGACCTCAGGAAAATCTACCCAAGAAATATCTGATGTTATCAAAACTGCAGCTCTCCCAGAAAGTTCAGAGGATGATTCTTATCTGTTATTGTTTTTGTTACACAGATGTATTTGTGTCACTTTGATTCTTCCTGAGTATTCAGCCATCATTCCTGTTAGCTGATAAACTAATAGGCCAACGAATAATTCCACCTACTTGGCCCTTAGGTGGACACTAAAATGTAAAGGTCACTCTATAAACATTGGTAATTTTGTTAAGAGAGCACACATTAATGTTTGCCATTCTCATTTTCTGCAAGTAAACCCCAGGCAAAAAGATAACAGATGCCTAATTTCAAAGACTCATAAAATAATCATTTGGCACGCAATGGCATGAGTTGTAACATAGTTTAGAGAAGCCTCCTTTGAAACTGTCACACATGGAAAACTAAAGTAGAGACAGTTGTTTTATGGAAAGCAAGCCCATTTGAAGAAGATTTTTAGCCAGCTGTAAACTTCTGTGGAGCAAAAGGTCAAAATATATGCCTCCAAGGTTTTCTCCTGATAACCAGTGACTAACCCACTGTATTTTCTCTGAAAGGGTAGATAAGATAGGTAAAAAGGAAAGGCAATAGAATTATGTAGTTTAGGGATGTATAATCAATATGACTACTACGTACAAAAATAAGTTATTTAATGCTGCTGTAAAGTTTAACACTCAAATGGAAATGCAAGGCTTAGTTTCCTGTGCAATAAGATGAAAGCACGTGAAAGCCCTGCTGAAGCAAGTGAGCTGTACAGATGCCAGGAAAGTCGGGTCAAACTGATGCGATTTCTTTCTGGGCATGCACTGCGCTTGGTGCAGGGGCATGTTAAGCTGAAAGTAAAGTGCTGGGTTTCTGCCCCCACATCTTTAAGCACTCCTTAATTACAGGGTAGTATATTATTTTGTCCACAAGGCCCCTGCCTCATTCAGTGCATTGGAAGGATGTTGCTCACTTAGCGAGCAGCTATCCAATACTTTCTTTTATCGTGATTATGCAATGTCTGCTTCCAGGCCTTTTTTCATTACTATGCTCCATTCAGACTCTGCTCTGAAGCCACAGCTATTCAGTTCCTCACATGCTTTGCTATGGTATTTATTACTATATTATTAGAGTGCTGAACAAACGTTAATTTAGCTTTACACCAGCCCATGTGCAGGTAGATGGTATTCTCCACAGTTTGCAGATAGACAATTAAGGTGTAGAGAACTAAAGAGTAACAAATATCCACTGCTTCTGGATGTCCAGTGAGAGGTATACAACTTGTTTTTTCATAGTATGTAGTATTATACAAAACTTTACAGTTTCAAGCATAGCTCTTCTGACTGCTTAGAACTTCCATAAATCTCAAACCCTACTGTCTCGAGCTGGGCATTGAACAGGTGAGGACCACACAGTTAGCCTACAATCTCTTCAGCGTTTCATTTAATTACCTTGCATAGCATCATTTTGGCAGAGACAGGGAGAGAATCCATTTCCCCAAGGCAGCATTCAAACACCTTAACCATGAGCCCATCCCTCCTGCATTCCCCTGCCTCATTCACTACATACTTTCCAACTTCTGCAACAAATGGGGTAGGAATCCCTCAGGTTATGGCCTCTTGCACATGGGCAAAACATATTTTGCCTTAACTTTGTCCCCAGAAATCACTTTTGTCCTTGGAAATTCACTCTGTGGCAGGCATCTAACCTGGAAAATTTCAACCCAAAGCACTAAAGCTGCAAAGCAACAAGTATTGAGAATGGGGTCCTACAGCAAGATATGTTGGGCATTCCTAAAAGATACTTTTGTCAGTCCTGCTTAGAATATTCATCGTGCACACACAGAACTATTCATGAAATGCCTATGTTGTTTAAAGGTTGGATCTGTCCTGTTTTACAACAAACTTCAGAGAATTTTCAGGTTTTCAGATCCACCCACTTTAATTACACAAGACTTACTGATGGTCGCAAACTGCTGCATTCAATTGGTTTAAAACTGTTTCCACTATATTCATGTTGGTGTCATCAAAGAGCAATTCCATGCCAATCTGAATTTTTTTTTCCATTTGCTTTTATGAGTTGTCAACCAACCTTTCTTTTCCTTTTTTTCCATTCAGCTGTGGTTATACAGTTTACCACATGCCTGCAGTGAGAAGTATGCTCTCATTTGCATTCATGAAGTGGCATATATTATATTTGCATTGCAGGGCTATTATAATAAGCAAATAAAGTGCTTAATCATGTCATAAAATAAACCAAGAGTAAATAAATTAAACTGAAATAAAGATAATGTAAATAGTAGTACATATCCTTCATATTTAAACAGTTTTGTGTTCTTCAGTATCTGTCCTACTAAATTAGATGCCTCATTTCCTAGAGAGTTATCGTGTTTAATTCACCTGTTTAATTCCTTTATAGTATCTAAATTTATTAGATACTATAAATGGAATCCATTTTAGTGTTGGGGCAAACAAATACCAACTACTGCTGATCTATTAGTAAACAGTGAACTTAGCAGCTTACATGGATAGAAGCCAAGAAATACAGGAATTGCCTGTCTGAAGTCAGGCCCCAGGTCCTTTAAGCCTAGTTCCTATCACTTGACAGTGCCCAGCGCCAGCTGTTTCACAGGAAGGTCACACATTTAGGCAATCCTGACATCCTTTTTATATATTTCTTGGGCTGAAGACATTAAGAGTTGCTCCAGAAAATTTCAGGTGGCATTGCCCCAGTAAAGTTCAGTTGTGACACTCCATTTAGGTTGTAAGTGATAGAAAGAGTTTAATTGTAACTGTCCCATCCCCTTTTGGAATCTCCTGAAAAAATATTGATAGAATAGATGGATTGGTAAATAATACCAACAGATACCAATGTTGCCATTAATCCTTAAATTCTACTTCTATCCTTAAATGTTACAAGACTCATGCTTTGTATGTTTAAATTAGTTAAAGCTGTTCAGAACAAGGATTGTATTTTCAACTGAAAGTTTCAACAAAGACAAGTAAAAAACCGCTTATTTTCACCAAATTTCCAGTGGACATCTCTTCGGCTTGGTCAAAACTCTAGCTTCATGGCCAAAAAGAAGTTCCAATGGAAAATGTTATAAGACCATCCAGCGCCAAGATACCTTTATATATAATTCCTGTATTTCTTGGCTTCTATCCATGTAAGCGGCTAAGTTCGCTGTTTACTAATAGATCAGCAGTAGTTGGTATTTGTTTGCCCCTGACACTAAAATGGATTCCATTTATAGTATCTAATAAATCTAATATTTCTATTTAGTATTTCTCTCAACTCTGTTATTCAATAAGGAGAGAGTTACCACTATGTTCAAAGTTTTAATTAAAAGTGATAAGATAAATTAAAGGAACCTGTTTTTCACAGAAGGGATGAGCAGGAAAGAAATCAGGACCCTTTAAGCTACCTCAGGTTGGGCACCCAAATCTAGAGACAGTTAAAATTATTAGTTACAATTGAAAAACTTGACCAAATTTCTTACTACACTGGAGGATTAATATGTTCATTGCAGGGGAAATAAATGTACATAATCAAACCTGAAAGCACAAGGGACTTGGCTGCCTTGGAGATCCCAGCTGGGGAATGGAAGGAATCAAGTTTTGAGATGAACGTGTTCAGGCTGATGAATCTTTCATCAAAACTCAAAGAAGCAGCTTTTGGCTTTTTGCTCAGACACACGTTGTTCCAAGGCTGAGGAGGTCAGTGGTTTCGTAACAAATTTCATTACAATTGCTCATGCAATACATCTTTGAGGCTGAAGCAAAAACTTTGCAAAGCTTTATTCAGCGCATGGGGACAAAACACACACATCACTGTTTTGGTTTTGTTTTCATTGTATTTCATCTGAATGAATCTAAAACACCCCCAACAAAAAACCCAAATCCTGGTGTGAACCAGCACCAGCTAGATTCTCAACAATTCAGAAATTAACATATCCTGCAGCGTCACTGAGGTTTGGGAGTTTGCTCTGGCTACCTGTAACCTTTCATTGTTCCCACCCCCCTCATTCTTTCTTGCTTTGCTATGTATGTTAATTTGAGGAAAATCATAGCCTTGGGCAACACACCTGACTGCTTCCCACCCCAAAATCATTTACCATTTAATGCACGGTTACATTCATTCTTCTGCCTTTATAGTTCCCTAATGAGCTTGAACTGCAATTAACGAAATGATTGTGTTCAATTTAGTGCCGTGCACCTGCAAATACCAAGATCTGAAGTAATATTTAAGGCACAAAAATGCAGTCTATTTCACCCCTATTTCCACACAAGTTTGATCCCTTGGTAAGAGGCTGAATTTTAATGGATGCATTTTGGGTTTTCAAATATGAATGGCCAAAGATATCCTTTTTTTTCCAGGTGAAGCTCTTTTAAACCCCCTGTTAGAAATCATCCATGTCTGAAGCTTAAGGGGGAAAATATCCACCAGAAATAATATAGGCAGTAACTAAACTTTGCTTCATAACACTGATTTTGGCTGCAGCGTTCTAATGAACTAACTTGACTCTTTAATTTGCATAATGCAGCCGACTTCCTGTCTATATATTTGGTGGCTGCAAAAATATCTTAAGTTTGTGCTTTCTATCTTTTTGTAAGAGTTAATTGTAGAGCAAAACAACAATAACTTAAACTATAGCAATAAGAACACAAGGACTCATGCTGTCCCAATCTATCATTCTTCCTTAATTCCTTTTCAGTATGAAACCTGCTCTTTAAGAGACGATTCCAGTCAGTAAATGGACATAACTCTTGGACATGGGAGAGCAGCCCCACTGTGAGTTTACAGGCAGGGCTACCACATTTTTGTAAGTACGGTTAGAACTTGTATTTCATAAAAGCAGTAATCACACATGATTCACTTTGCAGACTACCCAGACTAGAACTGCTGCTACCATTGCAATGCCTATGGAGGACATGCAGCTATCCCAGGCTCCATGGAAGCAGAAAAGCTTCTTCTCTCAAAAGGGCAATTTGCCTGACTGAAGGTCTCACCTAAAGCCAATTTTTGGACTGGGATGAGGTACACAGACCCATCAGGAGCTGGTTAGGAAAAAGTTAAATTATCTTTCTGAGTGATAGAAAGACACAAACAATGCCACTTTTACCAGTAATTGCTAGGATAGTGGGCTGGGTTACATATGGATGAAGTAACAATCCCTCCCGTGGCACATTGGGCCTAATGAAAACCTATGGACATCATTGGGAATCAGCACACATTTTCCAAAGCCAGCTGCCCAAAGCTACCTTTTTAGGAATAAGCCTAGAAGCAGACAGCCCTTTGGAAGTCAGGGCAAGTTCCAAGTCTGACTCCTTCAACTGCATTGAAAGCACTAGGGTAAGTGAAGGGGGAACTACTAGTACCATTGCAATGCCTGTAGAGGAACCGCAACTAGTCTGGATAGCTTTTTCTCTCAAGAGGGTGATTTGCCTACCTGATGAAGAACTGAGCTGTGACTTTAAACAGGAGACTGTGGGAGTAGCTTGTGAGGAGTGAGCGCTCAAAACCCTAACTACGTCAGTCAGTTGGACTGACTTCATCCGGCTTGTCCAAGCAGGTAGTCACTGTGACTGCCCAATCCTGAGCCTTTTATAAGTAGGCAGCTTTGCCTCATCCACCTGCTGGCAACTGGAAACAATGTTCAGTGCTTCTGCCAGCCATCAAGCAATCAGGACAACCTGGATATCTGCCAGTTGTCCACTTTCCTCCTGTGTATCTGAAGTTGTCATCATCTCCTTCCAAACCACCTGCACTGGTTCTGAGCACTGCATAATTTGTACAGTATTTATCTGCAAAACAGTTTGGCAGGGAAGGAAATGCTATTTGATCCAATTTTACATGGCGAATCACAGGGCACCACGGGCCAGATTTTTAAAGCACTTAAGCACCTAATGTTGTATTTATGCTTCATGGGATCCACATTTCTAGATGCCTGAGTGCCTTCAAAAGTCTGCCCCCCAGTGACCCAAGGCCATGCAGAAACCCCACAGCCAAGAAGAGAATTAAACCCAGGGTTCCCACATTAGCCTGCCAACCAATT
>JAGPOW010003648.1:103589538-103633944 GCA_030014935.1 Caiman crocodilus
ATTTCTCTTTTAGCACTTACTTAAATGAAGTAAAGCAAGTGAGCTATGGAAGAGCTATCTCCCTGTCTAAACATGAACCATCCTGATTGACACCTCCATCACAGCTAGCCTGCCAGCCAGGGAAAGGATAGGCATTATTAGTCTGATGAACCCTCCATTCTCTGAACCTACACGTAATATCTCCCCCTTTGCCACTGACTCCCAAGTACTATGTTTGCTCTGGGAACTGTGTCCCCCTTGCATACATATATGGCTGCCAGCTCTAGCAATCAGTAGTAACAAACAGGCACATTTTGCATTTAATATCAAAGCCCTGGAAAAGGGTGGGTGTGTGTTTGTGTGTGTGTGTGATCATTCATCCTTCCTCCCTTTCTACCTCCCACCCCCAGCAATACAACCATGCAGCAGTGATTACTCTAGCCTGAAGCCGTGCAATATAGGGACTAGACATGGGGGAATGGTGGACTGTCTGCCCCTGCTCCCCACACACCCACCCACCCACCCACCCACATATTCAAGCAGCTGATTATGATAACCAATTAGAAGCTGCAGATAGCTCATCAACCCTAAAAATCACATCTCTTCAATTCATGGCCCAATTGACCCAAATAAATTAACTGGCCCACTGTTGCTAAGATTAGTTCAGCAATATTGGGGATTATTTTGTAAAGTGTTCCACAAACAACACCGTGAAGTTTTTCATCACATATCTCATGATATTTAGTGGGAAGCTTTGTTTCAAGCTCCATCTCAAAGTCATGTGATTGTTAGAATTTCAACTTGCATGTTTTAAAGTATGTTTCTAGACTTCCTGACTCCAAAGAAAAAAGTTTGAAATGTGATCTTTATAGGTCCAAAAACCAAAAATAGAGTAAGAAGAATCCAATTTATCCTTTTGTTTCAGAACTTGGCAGTTGTAGGCCATCTCATGTCATAATATCTTTGCAGGGGTCATGATCATGAATTTTGAATGTGTGGGGTTAGTAATAAGGCTAATGCAGATAAACCCCTAAAGTTCTGCAACTCTTGCTAGCTGCAGTGAATGGGGGTTTCAATAAACTTTTTCTACACTTCAGGTTTGGGTAAATTCACAGTCCCTCTTCTCACTTAGAGTGTTGGTGGTGTTAGGGTTGAAGCCATGCAAAGGTGCCAAGTTTCACACTGTTTTTCACATGAAACCATAAATCCCTTCCCAGAACCCTAGGGGCATAGTGGGGAGGTGTTCCGAAGGTTCATGAACTTAGCTAAACTTACACAGATATTAATGCTTGTAACAAGATAGGAAATGGGGCAGGACAGTTTGTGATTCTGTTACAAACATTTTTCACAGGCCTGGACCCCACTGGAAGTAGTCAGGTATGTAACGTTAAGCATAGGTTATTGCAGATTTGGGACTCAGACACAAATTTATCACCATTTTCGTATAACCACTTTTACTTGTTTTTATTTTCCCCCTGTAAAGGACAGATAAATACATTAATAAACTCTTATGGAAAATTAAGAGGACAATGCTATTTAGTGGATATCCCTGGAAACAAGAGAAAAAAATCATAAATATTATCTGAGTGCAAGTGTTTAGACATCTCTCTTTTTTTTTTTTTTTTTAAGATGCCCTTTATTTTTAAATCATATATTTGCCAGACAGAGGCAAAACAACCAAGTTTAACAGGGGGAAGATGTATGCAAATATATTTTTAACCAGTTAATAGAAATTCTTCCAAAATATTTTTTGGAACACTTCTACACATACACAGTGGAGAGGAACTGTGTTTCAATAACTGACTTACCTTTTTAGAAAAAAAGTTTATCCTAGCAAAGTACTGTGTTATAAAATAATAGTCACCCTCCTGACTTCATTTCAAAATGCAGTTGTTACACATAGCACATATACTGGGTGGAAAACATCAAGAAAGAAAAGATAAATGAGATGATCATAAGACAACTTAAGAGGCAAAATGTAATATCGGTGATGTTCGACATACCGGGGCTTCCCACGCAAAATTCCAGATATGGGACAGAGATTCAAGGATCTGCTCTGTGGTCACCACTCTGTAAATAAATGTGTTAACAAATTAGTAAAGCACCTCATTCGCAGCTAGCTTGAAAACCTACAAGTATATTTTAAGAGGCAGTTGCAATATTTTTGTTCGTGTTAAACAGTAAATCAGTCCCACAAAGAAGGATGTTAGTATCTGCTCCTTTTGGTTTATAAATGAATTGTGCAATAGGCCAATATTCAGTGGGGTGAAAACAGGCCTGATTTTGTTCTCAAGGTAGTCATCCATGCAGTGAAACTTCATTAGAGAAGGGACAGTCTCCTTACTAACTGTTTCTACAGTAAAGCTCTGGTTGGGTTTTCTAGGTGCTGCTGGCCACTTTTACACAAGACACTGATTGCACACTAGCTCATTACTACTACAGAGTAGCATTGCATGGCACAAAGCATGACATGACACTACTACACAGTAGTAATGAGCTACTGCGCAGTCAGTGTCACCAAAAAGCCATACGGGGAGACTAATGCACAGTAACTATGGTTAAATGACTGAGCAGTAGCAACTGTGCAGTCAGCACTTCATCTAGACATGTCCACTGTCATATAAATAATTATGAAATAACCAGGATCAGCTCTATTAAGAAGAGGTAATACAAACAACACAAGCATGAATAATGCCCTGTATAGGGCTTTTTACCCACAGACTTCAAAGGCCTTTATACTGGAGGTAATTACCATTATCTTCACTTTATAGAGACACTGAGGCACAGAGAGATGAAGCAGTTTGACCAAGATTATCTTAAATGCCAGTGGCAGGGCCAGAAAGAGAATCCAGGTCCCCTCTTTCCTAATCCACTGCCATTTCCAGCAGGACAAGCGATCTTCAAAACATTTTTTGACCAAAGTCCTATTAGAAACAACAATCATGTATGGAACCTGGCAGAAATCTATTCAACCCTGAACGATAAGCTTATACCAAAATATAACACGTAAAAATGGTTATCAATAACACCTGGCAGCCGTGTACAGAACCAGCATGGCTCAGAACAACAAGAAAAAAAAAATCATATTTTTTGAGAATTGCTTGTTTTTAATTGTGTGTGTATGTGGACGCGGGTACGACCACTTACTGATGGAATGTTAAGATTGTGAATTAAACCCACAAAAGTCAGAGAACTCAGGAATTAAGGCTCCCTTGGCTCTTTTAACCCTTCCTCTTGCCAGCCTGCATTATAGCCTTTCATTACATGATCACATAACGCGAGGCAGCAGGACGTACTGTAGTTTAGATGATGTTGAAGGGGGTGTATGGCTTGTTAGGAAGCAAGGCTAAATAAATTGACACGTTAATAACTAGTCATTTCATCTTGTAAAAGTTTAATGTTCACTGTAAAAAATGGCAGGACGTTGTTATGTAACTAAATGAAATATATATATGATATGAGCCATTCCCCCCCATAAATATTTTGTTTATGGTGCATTTGCAGGGGGGGAATTATCTCCCTGTGGGCCCAATCTTGTACGCTAAGGTTTTGTTCTTCTGTGTAAACAAATTCTCACTGAAAAAAAGGCCTGACCTTATTTTACAGCCCATATCTAAATCATGGCTATATACATGGGCTCTTTGCCTGCAAGGTCAAATAACTTCTGTACTTGCCAAATTCAATGTAAACTGAGTGTCTACTGTGCTTTTGTAGACAACGGTAGTAACTGTCATAACCACAGTTATTAATGAGCATATTGTCTTAATGTGAGGTAGGTATTATTCTCCCCGTTTTATAGATGGGGAACTGAGGTACAGAGAGATTAAAGCTGAGCGTTTCAAAGCTTCCCACTTAATTATAATGACTGGGAATGGGGTACTCGCATTGTTTCTTGGCCTTTGATGTCTCAGCCTAATTACCTTGCCCAAAGTCACACAAAGAGCCTGTGGCTGACCCACAACTTGAACCCAGGTTCCCAAAGTGCCAGTGCAGTGCTTTAATCACAAATACATCCTTTCTTTCCAACTTAATACCAACCAGAACTGCTCATCCAAACTGGTAACCAAGGGCTGGCAGCGGTTATACTGCCTCCTAGTAGAACTGGGCAAGTACCTGGTGCTCTACAAGAACATCTGAAACAAGAATTAAAAGCATTTTGCATAGGCTATCTTTTTCCAGGATGGCCTTCCCTAACCTTATATACAATTATGGCACATTTTATATCGTTATTTCAGAAAACTCCAAAGCTAGGCTGCTGTACGCAGCTGGAACAACTCTCATCAGCTGTTCCTCAGGTCAATGTATCAGCTTTGAGAAAGAGAAACAGAGTTTCAGAGGCAAGAAATTAAACGGTAACTAGTGAATATGCATGTCTTAAGAGCAGTGGTGAAGGACGTATCCCTAAAACAACCTTCCACCTCAATTCCAGGCTTGGAGCCTGCAGCAGCGGGGCGAGTAGGCAGGTCATGTTTTTAAGCAGCAGCACTGAGTAGTATACAACCAACGTAACCATGTCTTAAGGGCTTCTAAGTGATTATTTTCTCTGGGCCCACAGGTTTCTGTGATTCAGCCACCTTACCATCTTGTATTAGCTTGAATGACCCTGCTTCAGCATCTTAAAGACGGAGCACCTTCCAGATGAGATTCAGGTACTAGAGACCCACACAGGTGGTCACCCATCTCTGGGGAATGCCCCGTGTCTTCATAAATACCAGTTATATTTGGTTGCTTACCTTCAGCAACTGGTATCAATGAAATGTTCTGAGTAAAAAAGGAGCTCAGAAGAATCCTCCTCAGTTGCATAAACACTAGCCAACAATTTAGGGGGCAGGGGGGGGAAACAAGAGAGATTACTTATCAAGCAAATCAGTGAGCTGTGAGAATAAGAGCTGAAGAAGCCAGGAAGAAGCCTGCATTAGAAAAAGCAGGATGTATGGGAGATGAGGGATCTGAAAAAAGAGGACAAAACAGCTTAAAGAAACTGAGGCAATGCCTACCTAGTAAACTTACTGTGCTCAGCATCATCACCCTTAAGCATACAGCACTGCTCTATATAGCCTCCGTCCTAAAATACTGTAGCAGCAGTGTAGCCACATCTCAGCAGCACTGCAGATGGGCTAATTGGCCTTGCCCTTAAGCAGGGCGAATCAGCTGACCCAGAGCATCACATAGTCATAGCTAATACACTGTTTCCAATTTAGGAGGTTGACCACGCAGAGCAGTGCAATGTGCTTGAAGGTAAAGATGTCAAGCCTTTTAGTTGACAATATAGATGTGGTCAGCAAGCAGTGGGCAAGAAGAGTGCAGAGTAGATATTCAGGAGAAATGGTATATCAGGCCACTGGTCAACAAGCCTCGCAAGGAAGAAGGGGAATGATGTTGGCAGCCTGTCCTTGCTCAGACCAAGGCCCAACTACTGAGATCAGGCTGCAGTATGGGAAAAAAAAGGTTGTCATTCAGTCTGAAAATACTAGGCTGAATAACAAAGAAAAGTGAGCGAGGCTGGGACCCTGCACCTTGCCCAGCGCTGGTGTGGCTCTGTTGAAGGGGATGGAGCAGGACATCAGAACACAGGACTGACCCAACTTTTTCCCCAAGAAGACAGTTCTCTTTAGCAGACTTGCACAGACACCAGTCAGGAATAACATAAAATAAAAAAAAAAAAAATCAAATCAGATACAACTACACAGACCAGAGGTTTTTTGCTCAATTAGTTGAATCTTTTTCTGAATTGAAAGTCCAGCGATTTCTCTTTAGCATTTAATAGTGAAATTTTGGTCCAAATCCACAGCGGGTGTTATTGGTGTAGCTCCTTTGACTTCAGGCGGAGGTAGGCTGATTTATACCAGGTAGGAATTGACTGGAAGCCTTAATTTCTCTCAGTTCATCTGACTTTCTTCTTGCTAGCATAAATTCAGAGAGCATAGAAATATAGGACTGGATGGGCTTCCTGGGCTAGAATTCAGTCCCCATATTCACAGGCAATCATTAACCAAGGAAACCCCCAAAATCATCATCCTTGTCAATAGAAAAATGAACATCTAAAGGCATTTTGCACATACTAATGATGGTATATGTTTGTAGATAATATTTTGCTCTCTCAGGTACTTATATGGCCTATGTTTTCAGGAGTCCACCCAAGCAACCTGACACTCATTTATCTATTGTTCCTAATGCATAGACATTTAGGTGGAAGAGTTATTTAAAAAACAAATTCACAGAGAGAGTGACTTCTCCCGGTCACACAGAAGTTAGAGCAAGAATATACCCTATGTCCCAGGGTACTGCCCTACGTAGATTGTAACGTTCTTCTTACACAACATTTGAAAAGAAAACATTTCATGTCAAAGGACTGACCCGAACAAGCCTGAGTAAACTTGGCTTGACTCATCTGCTGGTTCCATCTACACTATTATCTCTTGTAAACATGTTTACCTTTTACAGCATTATCATTTGTAACAAGGCCCACCTCAAGCTACAGCTGCCAGTTTTATTATAAGACTTGAGGATGAAAACAAAAAGCTCACCTTCACTGCTGCTCCCAGTGACACGTGACCTTAGCAACTACTCCTGCAGCAGATGACCGTGACATGTGATTTGCTCTTCTGTACCATGTCCTCCATATCATTAGATATGTTTTAATCTTCATTTGACTTTTCTAGTACCTCGGCTGGATCATGAAAGTTACACACAGGAACAGGGTTATAGATACCCAGTTCACTATTGGCATCTGCAAATAAATTTGATTTCAGCATAACCTTCATTTTATGTGCACCCTCATCTTGCATGTTGCTTGTGTCTGGAACTGAAGAGTCAGAAAACTAAATATTACAACAGCCGTTTTTCATGACCGGTGTTTTTAACTTTAGGCCTACAGGACTAATTGATGCAAACACCCAACTTCAACCTCTTCCTGGAAGGTTTTGCAGTTGTTATCCAACCACAAATTCTATCCCAACATGGGAAAACGCAAATGTGGAACAACTATATGACAAAGATCCAGCAGAAAAGAAATCACACAAGTTATTCATAGAGCAACAGTGGGATTTGTTCCTTTAGTGATAACAAGTCTGGGTCATCCCTTGCGGGGGGGTTTATTGTTTATTTCTGCTGTAAATAATTTTTAATTCTTTAAAGGGAAGGGACACCATATATGGGTGCAACCCAAATGATTATGCCCCAAGAAAGAGGATCCTGCCTTGAGCAGGAGGTTAGAATAAAAGATCTTGTGGATCCCCAGCTGTATTTTCCTAATCTTGAGACAAAAATAAATAGCACACTTTATTTTGATGGTATCAGAGCATTGGCTGACCCTTTAAAGGAACTCAGATCATCTTTATGTGATCTTTTTACATCCAGCTATCAACGATGGATTTGGACTTGGGGTAGTGCTTTGGTTAAGTAATCACCATCACCGGAGGGTAGTCCGAGGATAGGCTACCTATCAGAGGAAATGTGCTCTCTCAAACGGAGACAGACCTGAAGCTGGGAAAGATATGAAAAACTGCTTTTCAAAGAGGCCCAGAGTACAGCACGAGTCTGACAGAACTCCTTTGCTCATGAAATGGGAGGCAACGGAGCTAACAGACTGCCAGAGCCTAAAACCCTGATACAAGGGTAACTAGGAAACCTTGAAAAAAGGGCTTGAATACTGGAGGTCCAAAGGTGAGAACCTAGGAGGCATCCCTCCAACCCAGCTAGATAGAAGACCCAGCTAGAAATAGCACCTGTGCAATTAGGTAGTAAAGTCTGGAAGAAAGATATTTTGGGAAGGTCAAAGGGGTACCTGCTTTGTGTGTTATTAGACTATTCCTATTTTAAAACGTAAACCCTTTCCTGTAAATTCTACTGCTATCAAGGATTTATTACATCCTGGTTGTTGAATGGACTCCCTGGATTACAATGGATTTCTGTAAAGGGGTTTTTTTTTCTGACAAGCAGCTGCCTCTCACACAATTATAGACACTTGTCTAACTATTTGTTTTTGATTTGGTTGTGAGGAAAATACCCCACTTGAATGCTCCATGAGAACTCCAAAATTAGTTTCTTATGCCTATGTGCCACTAGCCAAGTAGATACTGCATTGAACAGGTATCAGTAACTTATTAGCCCTGCTGTTGAAGTTATTTTTATCATGTTCGATCCCGCCCCCCCCCAAGGATGCACTGGAGTTATATTTTTCAAAGCTGGAAATCTTCATTTCTTTAAACTCTGACAAGTGACTCACTCTAACCAACAAAACTTAGCTAACATGTGCAATGAATAACCAGAAGATAGCTGAGAAAACAAACCAGGAAAAACAAATTAATTTCTTTTGACTGCTCTTTAAAAAAAAATAAATACTAGCAGAACCTACCACATGTACTGTTGCCTATCCAAAGCATTCAAAAAACCATGATAGACTTAAAAATAATCATAGGATATTTTTTATAAGCATCGGGTTCTTTTTATTTATTCTATGATTTCCTGGACTCCAAGCTGCATTCTAGGATGTTTTCAAGATTTTCTTTCCTGCAATAAGACTGCTAGTCATGTCATTTTTTAAATAAAAGTTGAGATTCTCATGTAATTACTTGACTTCAGGTGCTGTGGCTTTAAGACAAACAACAAATACTATGAGGGTTGTGATAACACATTCTAAGAGCTGCTAATACTTCATATTTTGAACACAATACCAAAGGACCTTCAAGGTACTTGACATATGCGATCTGTGTCATGAACAACGGGAAATAGGAACAGTAGCAATAAAGACAGCAATACTGTCTTATACTAAAAGATTTGATATTATACAACCAGTTCAATCCTTTTGTTCCTTATTATGCCTTATTCTAGTTTCCATTAAAGCTCATTTATTCTGAGTCTCCTTTAAACAATCCTGGCAGCATAAATTAGAATGTGGGCAAACATCAATTGTTTGTGGCATCAAAACCACTTGCTGTGAATATCAGGATGCCAGACTGGGGATTGCAATTACTCAGGAAGAAGGGCAAACACAGAGGAGTTCTCAAATCAAAGCTCTACTTTCCAGCAATGGGTTTTCAAGCCAAAGGGGAAAAAAAAACTGCAAGCAGAAAAATTAAATCAGGAAGACTGTCCTTAAATAGAATGTTTTGGGATTTTTTTTAAGTTTGCCAGAGGTTCTAATGTTTGTACAAAAGAATACATTACCCCAGTTCATTTCCTAATTCCTAAAAAGTCAATAACTCTCTTGGTCTACGAAGTCCCATATGAAGTTATTGATAAGTCATGAGAAAAATGCAAAAGTCAAGATTATAATGAAATGAATCATTGTTTCTGGCTGTAAAGCAGAGGCATTTTGCTCGGCATGCATGCCTAGTGCAACCCTAGTCAACGATCCCCTCCCCCTACCATCGGCCTTGCAATTAAGCCTCAATATGCCTATGTGTATATTATTGATGTGGAAACTGCTATTTTCATCACGTCACAGACATTCTATACTTCTGAAGTCGGTGGTTACAGAACCATTATTCTATAGAACACTTGCCCATTGCTGCGGCACACAGGATGCCATAAAAATGTTTTTTGTACATGTTCCAAGCTACTGGAGTTATGTCAATAGTTATGTTAAAATATATATGGACTTCCTCTGGCTTCCAAAGCTTTATTTTAATATAAAGAGTGATATCCTCCACAGGTAAAGTCCATAGAGCTATACTAATTTCCAGGTGCTGAAGACCTGTTCTAGTAATTCAAAATTCAGATCTGTGTTGTTTCCAGGAGAGAGAGAAAAAGAGAGGAGAGAAAGTGTGCATGTGCATGCATGCTGTTCCTATGTTTTTATTTAAGTGCTGCTGAAATTGAAAGCTTTCAGGATTAATGACACAGTATGCTGCAGTTTAAGAGATAAATGCTTTCAACTCTCCCTGCCTTGCAACCACGCTACAGTACGATATTCATAGTTTTCTTGGTGATTGCCTAGAAATCCTTTCTTAATTTAATCTCTAATGAGATTAACAGCCTCATAACATTGTAAATCTGTGACTGTCACAGTCCAGCTGTTGTGGGAAACTGAACATTTAGAATATCATTTCACTGCTGTGTTCTTTCTAACTGAAGTAATTTTATACTCGTTTAAGTTTTTCCAACTTCAATTTCCCTTCATGTCTCCTTCCCCAAAAAAAGGGGAGCATACCCTCCGAAGGGCCAGATCCCCATCTGGTGTAGACTAGCATAGTTCCATGAAGACTATGCCAGTTAACACCCATTGAGAGTCTGACCCAATAATTTTCAGCTACATCTCGTCTAAATTCTGTTCAGGCAGCCAAAAAGATAGCAGACTAATCTATGGAGTACAGAGCCAAAAACAAAACAAAAAAAATACAGACCTATGCTACCCTTCCAAGAAGGTTGGGGATGAAGCTGACTTAAGCACATTTCCTGTCTCTGGAGAGGACCAACAGTTCACACACACTTCAATCTGTTTAAGGGTAATATAAATCCAGACAAGTATTGCAATCAAGGACATCCACAGCAGTATGCAAGTATAGATGTAGATTATCTTTGGCCCTCAGACTTCTGGCAAATTATAAATATGGCCCTAGGTCTTGTAAAGTCTCTCTCCCCTACTGAAGCATATACAATGGGTGCAGTCTTACAGGTCTGTAAGGAAGACAAGACTGAACAAGTCAGTGAAGAGCTTGCCTCAGTAGAGACTACAGAATCAGGACATAAGCTATCTGCCCAACAACACTGTGGGATCTAAAGGACAACTGTATAAAATTTACAGACTGCATGTTGCTAGATAGCAGACAGCACTATTTCACTTGATTCTGATCCAGAGGAAAAAAAAAAAATCTACTTTGTAAACCACCCTAACTTGGTGCAGAGAAGGCAGAGACGGGGTACAGATAACAGTGGGTTAAGAGTGGAAGGAGAAGAGAAAGTCACTATTTTCCCCAACAGTTTTGCCTTCAGAAAGTCAAGCGTGGCAGCCATATCAGGTCCAATCATTCCTAATACACCTGTGAAACTTTCTAGGGAAAAAAAGACACTTTGGAGTATGGCAGGGTGCAATTAATGTTCTTATCTTAAGATAGGTATTTCTCTAAAAATAAGAGTAGTCATATTGAAAAAGAAAAAAACCCAAAAACCCAGGCAGTTCTTTCTGACACTGTTCTTACAACATGTGAACCCAAGTGTCCCCTGTCTTTCTGAATTTAGTCTCTTTTCCTTCCCCATGTAACTAAAAACATACAGAGTGGTTTGTGCCTGTAACAACCATTTATTACTTTTTTAAAAATACATCTTAATGCCTTTGGCTTTTATCATTCTCCTGAGCAGCCTAGGTTGATTGGGAACAAGACTTGTGGTTCTCATGTACTCGTTTTGTAAGAACACAACAAATCAAGGTCTCATAGCAGCAGTCTGCCTTGCCAAAAGGAGAAAAAGGAGGTAGCCTTTGTGTGTGAGAGAGACATTCCATATATATAATTAGATAAAATAATACTTCAGGCAAGATATGGCATCTTTAAAAGTGCCTTTTCAGTCTTGAATTTTTCTCTGCTTGTTACTACAGAAACCAAAATCTAAGACAGACTCCACCCAAAACAGAGAAAAACAATATAGACAGAGTAGGCTTTTTTCTTTTCTTTACCTCTCCCCATTTCCCCCCAACCCACACCACACACTTTTTTAAAGGGTGGGTTGGGTATTAAAGAAAAGTATTCTACCATGCAAAGGATAGGAGTACTTTGTATGTAGTTGAAACAGTAAAGCTCTGATTACAGACGGCAGAGAGGAAAGCAGTGAATGAGTAATGAGCAATGAGAAATGCGTAATGTGGGATGAGAATATAATTTCCACACATCGGCTAAAGAAAGGTTTACACTCTTAAACCATAAAAACAAACCATTAAGCCAGACCTGCACTGTCAGGAAGTATAAAACAGTTCTTGAAACTCTGCAGTTCCTATACAAAAGCTTTTCATAAAGTTTGTTTCCTGATCTTTGTTAAACATTAACATCAAGCTGCCATATGGCAATTAGCTGCCTCCTGAAATCAATTAAAAAAAAAAAATTAACAATTTAGAAATAGCTGTTCGGTAAAATAGTTCAATAATTATTCACTCCTACTGGTGTGGCAAAGTGGATCTAGTATAAATGCAGTCCAGATGAGTTCCTGCTTCATAATCATGAACACAATATGCCAGTAGTTTTATATCCAGGTCTCAAAATTGATTGTATAAATGGAAGATGACTAGCAGCATGTTGGGAAGGGCGGGAGTTACTTGGCATACACATAAGTATTAGCAGTAATAGCCTCACTATAGATGAGGCAACTCATTTTAGCACACAGAGGCAGATCCACAACTAGTATAAATGGTCATAACTCTCATGATAGCTTATACCAATTAAAGGTCTTCCTCCATAGTCATTAAAAATACAACCATGCTGCTGACTACAGAACCTGACTGAACTTTATGCAGAGACTGTGAAGGAGCCTGGGTTTTAGCTGAATCAAAGTATGAAGAGCAACAGAGACACCATAGAGATGCTGAGCACTCTGCATTTGGAGATGCCTATTTGAAGATTACAAATGATGGCTTAAACCATCCATCACTGCCACCCCATGCCCATAGTGCAAGCAAATCAAGAAACAACATGCTCAGGGAAGTTTAAGATTATGGGTCAAACGTAAAAGGCTGCGCTGTGTCTTCTAGTCTCTCTCTCTCTTTATGAGAGAAAGAACTTCTATACCTTCTTGTAGAGAAAAAAAAAACACACTGAGTACTATGAAAACAGCATATTTCCAATATTCAGAAAAATGAATCAGCCACCATTACCAGATTTAGAAGTCAGCAAGCCCAACACTTCACTAGATCAGGCTGAGGATCTACTTTAACTTTCACAGTTTGGTATGCTGTCCCATTAAGACTGAGTTCAGTCTCATCAAATGTACTACATGACCAATTTCACGCTGTGTAATTCTTAAAAAAGTTTGGCCAAACCCTTCAACTCCACTACCTCACATTTTCAGATTAGAGGGAGTCTTTTTTTATTTTTTAAATGGTCAACTCCAATTCCATGAACTTCTACAAACATAGATCCTGTGGCTCTTTGAAATCAATAGAACTACTCAGGAGCACAGAGCTAAGCAGCTCTTGTTCTGCTCCTAGGATCTGGACCCTTGTGAGCTTAAAGCTACATGCATCTCACCAAGTATTTTACTAAATTTGTGATTCTTAGTCAAAAAACACTTCCACTGGTTTAAATGGGAGGTCTGCCTTTATTATAAGGAATGCAGAATCAGGCCATGAGCCAGCTACTGCTCATGCATAGACAAGTGCTGTAGCCAATTTGAAAAAGAGAGAGAGAAAGAGAGAGAGATTAGCATCAACGTGTTCTCATGCCTTAGAGGAGAAGCAAAAGCAGTCACTATTCTTTAGGAAGCCTTTGATATTATAAAGTTACATACAGTGGACTAGGAGCAGGGGAACTTAAGGCAATTTAAAAAAATTAGGCTCTGACTCAAAGTGCATGAAAATCAACAGGAGTTTTTCCCCTCATTGACTTCAACAGGTTTTGAATCAGAACCTCCATGCTCAAAGATGTGGTATAATCTGAGTGTGAATCCAGAATTTCTTGGCCATTCAAGATTAGCTTCTGCAACACAAATTGGAAAGTGATCTAACACTGCAAAGGGCATGCAGTGCAAGCCATTGGACTCAAACAGCATCTGCTTGTAACTGCATAATCCCATGCCTGACAGCATTCAAGAGTTTACAGCTACAAACTTGCTCACCGCCAGTGAAGCTAGCATACCCATTTCAACAAGCCATAGTGCTGAATAAAAACACTATGGAGGCAAAGGAACCAAAGAGAGACTTCACAAGAATTCCAGTATTTTACAGACTAAGGGGAGAGTTGTCCATCCAGCACTGTAGGCCACTTCCTTGAGCCACTATAAGAGAGAGTCAGCCATCTTAAAAACAGAAACACAGACAAGTTGTAAAGCTGTGGATCGCTCTTTAGATATTATTTAAAAAGAGACACTGCTACAATCCAGTAAAAATTAAGCCTTACTTTGTCACAGAAGCTTGTAGATGAGCATAACAAATATTTTAGGCTCATGAGAAAGAAAAAAAGTCAGCAGCCAACAGGAAATGACTGTCATTTTTCTCTCCATCCTCTCTAAAAATTGTCTTTGCTGATGACTAGAGGCAGAGGGTAAAAACTGAGACTGTCTTAAAGGGATCTACTTAGGGTTTGTTGTTCAAAAAGCTTCTGGTTAGCATATTCACTGTAATAGAACAAACCTCTTTAACACTAATAAAACCAGTTAAGCTAATGATTGGCAGGCCCCAAACATTCCAGAAGCTGTCTTAAAAAAGGTCACTGGATGAAGCATGGCCCATCTGGCTTCAGAGTGCCACCTTCGTTTGAAAAAGAAAACTGGCAAAGATTTTAAATTTCTTCTCTTTCTCACGCACACAATTCCCATGTCACTAGAGGATATAAGCATAGATTCCTCAGTCTAAGGCCAATTCCACAGCTTAAGGCATCAAACATAGGCAAGCACTTACCACTCGGGCTAATTTGACTTTCTCCTGCCCTTGGCTTTGGTCCAGCTTGCACTACCTCAGCAAAGAGCCAGTTTCAGTTACTTAGTCTAATGTTTGGCAGGCCTTCCAATTGCAACAAGCAATTCAGCCTGTGTCCTCATCCCATGTTATACCAGCTACTTGCAAACTGCTGTGCCAGCCTTTTAATGTACAATGTGTACAGTAAGTATGAACTGTGATTAATGCCTTACTTGCCAGCTGCAAATCAGACTTTCCCCTTGATATTAAGAATAAGGAAAAAAAAAAAAAGATGTAAATACAAGTTATCCTTGTGTATGCTGTACAAATGAATCATTCTCTCTTACAGATTGGACTGGGCAGAATGAAGTATCAGAGCTCTATTATTTATTATCTGAAATAGGTTTAAACATCTGGGGGAAAAACGCTTTCAAACACACAACCCTGGAAAGGAAGACAAGCTACTCAGAGGCAGAAAAAACATAAAGGTGAGGTCAGATAGGAGGCTGCAGATGACAACAGTTTGCTGTATGTTGGGCAAAATCTGAAGGTTATTTCATGATAGCATTCCACATAAATGAGCTCTTAGCTGAGGTAAAAAAGTAATTATATTCCCAACTGTTTTAGCAAAGGGCCAGTAGAAATAAAGTTGTTGTTCCTTTTTAGCATACATAAAAAGCGCACCCGAAATAATACATTTTATTATTTTTATATTTGGCCAGGATAAGGATTTAAATGGGAGACCTACTTTTTTTTTAAAGGGGGAGGCAGGCAGGAGGGATTTACTTTTTGTAGGTCTAGAAAGGATTTGGCCTCCTCGCCCCCACCTAAAGATTTCTATTGGCCCTGCTTATAGTCAGTCTGCAAATTAGTTAGGAATAGCAGTATTTATACTAGATCAGCAATGTCTGGGTCTTATCCAAATGTTCCACCTAAAGAGGATGCCAGTTCTCATGGATTGGACAGCCCACCCTGCAGCATTCCTGAGAATTGTACAATATAATAATCTTGAAAGTCAGCAGGATGGATTATCCACTTTTTTCTGGACTTGAACTTGTGACCTTAACAGTAGCACAGCAGAAAGCAAATGTGCTATGCACTTTGCCATAGTAACCTTCCATGTATTCTTTTCAACTTAAATACACACAGTTGAAACAGCTACAGTTTTGGAAAATTATGTACAAACCCTATATTTTTTTTTTCCTTTTGATTACATATAAATACAAATTAGCTATTTTCTAAAAAGTGGTTATAATAGTAAATAAATACAAAATAAGAATCTGACCATTATACTTCATGTGCTGGGGTTAAACCCATATAAAATGTACAACTAAAATACATTTAAAATCTTTAAAGGAATAATTCTCTGATTAAAATATTTGTTTTCCCAACACTTTCTTTTGTAGACATAAATATATTTTCAAAATAGTTGTGTTTTTTTTTTCTTTCCATTTCATTACATAAATAAAGTCTTCATTGGGAAATATTAAAGTGTCAGCTTTTTTTTTTGTATTCATCTAATATATTTTGCTGTGTTAGCGACACCCACAACCCTCTACAACCATATCTTGATAGTTCTTTAATACGACTTTTTCATTTTCATCAAGGTAGAGCATGGAAATAGCACTCAGTTCTGTCGGTACACAGCAAGCCTTAGGGATTTTGGAATTCACTGAATTGACCAAAGTCTGAACAATGGCATGGTTTGTTGAGTTTAGGTGATCTGCCAGTGGAAAAGGGCATTCTCCATGGCAGTAGAAGGCACTATACCCTGGTGGGGCAACAATCCAGTCATTCCACCCCACGTCATTGAAGTCCACATATAACGGATGTCGTTTGCAACTGGATTTGTGGCGTTTGCGTTGTTTGTGTTTTGCTTGACGTCTCTCTCTCTTATGGAGAGGGTGTCCCTTGCCATCATGGCCAAATGTTACTAATAATGGCCTTAGCTGAGACCAGCTGTCTTCATCCTGATGCAAAGACCGGCTAATCCTAACGTGCCTCTTGGAGGCACTGTTCTTATTGTCCAAATGAACCACCTCCACCACAAACCCATGATTAGGTTGTCCATGTGCAATCCACCTCATTACAGCTGGTGTAACATCAAAGCTTTCCCATTTACTCGCATTATGATGCACCAACCTGGTGTCCAAAAGTCTCGTGACAGGGTCCTTAGAAGCAGCTGTGGCTGGCTTAATGATTTCATAAATATTAATACGGTGATGGTAGCTGCTGTTGTTCTCAAAGGCTTCCTGTACCTGCTCCCGAAAAATCTGAAGTTCAGCTGAGGTGACAGACTCTTCATTGGGGATGGAAGTTAAATTAAAGAAGAATCGCCGTGCTGTTTTTCTGCTTGTTTCTGGGAGTTCTTCTAAAGCTTCTAATTTGATTAGGAAAGGGGGAAGAAAACAAACAAAAAACCCACAGTGTAATCAGTAACTGAGACAAGCAATGAAAGTTGGAGTTAATATGCTGCTGGAAATTTTCAGATTACATATTGGACACTAACTTAACATGTGACACAGGATTTGACAATCCCTCAAATAAAAATGCTGTTCCCCTCATCTTTCTGTTTATTTATGCAAGCGTGTTCAGCATGAAGTTAAGAATGTTTCATTCATTGTTATGCACTTTGATCCAATGCTGGTGTACTGTGCATGCCAGGTGGTTATAATAACGGACAAGAAATGAGAAGCATTACTTTGGAATTCAAGGACATTAACAAGAAAAAACAAAACAAAACAAAAACCTTTAGCACTGTATTTAGTGGAGATCTAATGAGAATAAATTAAAACTGATTGAGGATTTAGGGTAATTATTGCATTGCTGGGCTTTTACTCCTTTCTCTACCCTCCCTACCCCCAAAAATATGGCTTTCATGTCAAAATGTCAATCCCTTAAGCTCCATTCCAAAAATATTACTCCACAATTTAGATGATTTGCAAACCCTAATACACAGATTTTTATGCCCTAATTAGAGACCACAAGCTCAACATCTGTGATGGCATTTTACAAAGAACACCCTATTATTTTACTCAAAAGGTCTGTAAAGAAATGGCTACCCACAGTACCATGGATGGTACCATGACAGTGAAACAAAGAGATAGCTTCTTAGCTTAAATTTAGTCCCATTCTCTTCCCCTGTTCCCCTCCTCTGTAATTACATTGGGAGTGGGGGGAGATGTGGCATGTGGCCTATTGTGTGGGGGCTATAAAATGTGTAGTACAAGTCTGAACTGTATAGCTATGCAAAGTTAAATTTAAAGTTTGAAGTGTAAAAAATAAACCTGTTCAAAATAATTCAATTTTTAAATTTTGGTGATAAATATGCTGGAAAACCATTCATCTTGCCATAAAAAGTCGTTACTAATATGAATATCCCTTAACTCAAACAATTATTCCTTGCTTATTTTAATGGATTCCCTTCCCTACATAAGGATTATTCATAAGGGTATCAGGGTTAGGTCCAAAATGGGTAACTAGATGGCTCACTTGTTGCTGTCTCTTGCAAAAGAGATTTCACATGTTTTCATACAGTCAGTAATGCTTTCAGGCAGCCTGACCTAACCAATGGTTTACAAGCAAGTGGCTAGTTTTATTATTATTATTTGTTGCAAGATGTAGAATCAAACTTTATTTTTTTGTTGTGAAATTATTTCAAATGGCAGTAACATGCTAGTTGGCAAACTGTGCTATTGCTTTTCAACTTCTGTAGAGTTCCTTTTCTACCATGTTTAGTTTTATGTTCAGAAGTCTGGTAGCATGAATGAATCTTACACTGGATTTTCTCCATTTATTACCAAGAGTTTACTTTCCACATACAGAAGCACAAACCACAGTGCAAGGTTAAATTTCACCATTAATCTCTTTCCTCATTATAAGGCTTTCCATTAGAGAGTATAAGCACCGATTTCAGGCCACTTCCTTTGTATACCAACTTAATTAAATCCTAATAAAATTTCTTTCATCACAGCTCCATGTTATAACATGTGGAATCTGTGTTTTCATTAATTTTACAGTGAGCCTACAGCATACCACCACTGAAGACTAATAGCTAGAAGTTATTTACAAGTTCTGGAATATTTCTTTGCGTTAAGAGCAAGAGTAACATGCAAACCACTCATTCTAGAGGTCTACCTGGGCTATCTGCCATGACACCAGTTTAGTTATTTCCTCCCCCTGCCTGAACCCCCCACTCCCAGAATCTAGTTAGTCCATGGACACACATATTTAATAAAACAATGAGTACCGAAAGGCAAATATAAAAAAAAAAATGCACCTAAAAAAAGACAAATCTCCTCTGCATGTATTTAGTAAATTGGTAGCAAAGTAAAATGGATACATTAGACCATTCATGGT
Organism: Caiman crocodilus; assembly: GCA_030014935.1. Classification (NCBI taxonomy): domain Eukaryota; kingdom Metazoa; phylum Chordata; order Crocodylia; family Alligatoridae; genus Caiman; species Caiman crocodilus. The sequence continues at coordinate 103,608,416 of JAGPOW010003648.1, forward strand.
GACTAGTCTGTCACAGAAGCGTAAGGCTGGAGTTATTATACTATCCTAATGCAGTTAAACCCCATTGAACTTTTAAAAGGTTTCAACAAGGAGAGAGGTGGATACACCTCTCCACAAGATAGCAGCATTTGGGTAAGATTAGAAAACAGCTACTTGAGATTTTTAAAGCAGTGAGTGACTTTACACACACACACACGTGTGTGTATGTGTGTGTGTGTAGATTAATTTCAAGACAAAAAAAAAGTCTGGGTGTATGCAGTTTCACACGTTTTTCTAACATGCACTCAGCATCTTACTTAAAATGACAGCATTGGATGGCTCAGGTGAACACGTGAGAGAGGGGAGGGCTGTGACAAGGCTTTTATCAGACCAGTTTTGCCCCTTAGATCTGCGTTAAATCTAGCCTTGTTTCAGAACGCAGGACAAGAAAGCCGTTATGGAAACAATACAATCAATTGTGGAATTGATCTCTCACGGGGATTAGAAACCTTTCCTCCAGGACCCTCTTACAGATCAACTGTAAGTAAGCAAGGGAGACTTTTCTGGTATTTAGCCTTATAAATAAAAAAAGAAAACTAATCTGTGGGAATTCTTAATTTGGGCCCAATCTGCTAGAAAATTAAAAAAAAAATTGACAGGTCTCACATCAGATGAAAAAGGGAGGGAAAGTGGAGGGGGCAGGGGCACGAAAAAGCAGGAGGAGGAGAAAAAAAAAAAAGATTTGAGCCCCAAGTGCATCAGAACATAAAATTCAGTCCTTTAATCAGGGCTTTTACACACACACACACACACACACACACACACACACACACACACACACACACACACACCCCCCCTCTGACTACAAGCACTACTGGGAAGTTCAACACAACCTATTTTATTAGCAGCTGAGCTTATTAACTCCTTGGAAAGACTTTGTCCCTGATACTCCTCCCCCCCCCCCACTTTTTAAGCCTCCAAAGCTGATCACATCCATACCAAAAAAAGGGGCCCCCTCACACACACATTCCCTCTCACACCCCTTAATCCCCCTACGCACACAACCAACAAACACTCCCTCTCACACCCCTGCCTACACACACACACACACACCCTTACAGCCCCCTGAACACACGCTCCCCGACACCCCTACACGCATGCTCCCTCTGACACCTATGTACACACACTCTTCCTCACAGCCCCTACACACACCCACACCCTCCTACCCACACGCTAGACATTCCCTCACATCCCCTACACGCACTGTCCCTCTCAGTCCCTACACACACCCACCCTACTATCCCCTCTACACACACACACACGCTCTCTCCCACACCCCCCTACACTTTACAACTCCCAAACACCCCCCACCCCCTCACACACACGGAGCCCCCTGAAGCTGCCCCCGCGGCCGCTCCGCTGCGCTCACCGTCGTGGTGGAAGCTGCGCACCGTGTTGGCGCGGCTGGCGGCGCGCTCGAGCCGGGCGCCCAGCTGGTGGCCGGCGTGCAGGCGGTACAGCTCCCGCATGTAGGGCGGCACGACGGCGCCGCGGCTCGGGCTCGGCCGCCGCTTCAGCCCGAACATGTGCAGCAGGCGCAGCTCGAACTCGCTCAGCACGTCCTCCGACGGCTGCGGGGCCGCCCGGCCCGCCCGCCGCCGGCCCACCTCCGGCATCAGCCCGGCCGAGCCGCCCAGCGCCACCTGGCACAGCAGCAGCGCCAGCAGCGACCGGGTCGCGGCCACCATGGTCGCCCTGCAAGGCACACACGGGGGGGGGGGGGTCAGCAGGGCGCGGCAGCAGGTGCCAGATCCCCCCCGGGCCCGATCCCGCACCTAAGACCCCCCTCTCCATCCCGCACCAAACATGCACTCGCCTCCCCGGGCCCGATCCCATGCTAAAGACCCCCCCCCCGCCCCACGCACCCACTTCCCCTGCCCCGATCCCACCCCCTCCCTGCACCTTCCCCCCAACCCCGCCCGGGCCCGATCCCGCCCCCCCGGGGCCCGATCCCGCACCAAAGTGCCCCCCCGGGGGCGGACACCGCACGCCCACAGCAGCAGCGCTGGGGCCGATCCGAAGCGAGTCCGGATTGCGGGGGGAGGGGGGGCGGCCCGCGGCCGGAGCGCGCAGGGGCAGACGGGCCCCAGCAGGTGCGCCCAGCCCTACCTTTAGGAGCCCGCCGACGGCCTAGGCAGCTGCGGCGGCGGCGGCGGCACTCGGGGGCATGTCCGCGGGCGGCACATGTGCGGCGCCCCGGGGTGGCCTCGGCGGGTCTGTGTGCGCGAGTCCTCCTAGGCGCGGAGCCGAGCCGGCGGGCTGCCCTCCGCCCGCGCCGCGCCGGGGCCGCTGGCCCGCGCTGCTCCTGCCGGGCGGCTCCTACGTCCTCCGCGGCAGCCCATGGCCGCGGCCGGCACTCATGCTGAGCGGGAGGCGGCGGCTGCGCCCCGCATCCCCGGCGCCTCTCGCCGCTGCAGCCGCTGCCCCCGGCCCGCCGGCGCAGCCCGCCTCGGAGACATGCCCGGCTCGCGGGGGGCTGCTTCCCCGCCGGGGGCCGGCCAGGGGCAGGGCTGGGGTTTCCTCCTCTCGCAAGCCGCGATCAACAAGTGGCTGCTGCCGCGGCCGCCGCTTCCTCCTGCCGCGGGGGTGTGGCAGCCTGCGGGCAGATGCTCCTCCTGGCTGCCCGCGGCGCGGAGCCCGTCCCGTGCGCCGCCGCGGCCCCTCGCTGCGTGTGCCTGCGCGCCCGCCCCGGCCCGGCCCGGCTCCTGCTGCCCCTGCCTCTGCCAAGCGACGGAGGTGCCTCCTTGGCTTTTTGTGGCGCTGCTGATGTCACGACCCCGGGGGCTTGCGGGCCCGCGCCAATCACAGGCGGCTGCGGGAGAGCCAGCGATTGCAGCACCGCCGCCGCCGCCTCCTCCTCCTGCCTCCCGCCCGCCCTCCTTCCCGCCCTCCCTGCCCCTGCCCTTCTGCTCCCCGCCGGCCGAGCTGGGCACCGGCCCGTTAGGCTGCGGCCGGGGAGCCTGTCGGGTGGCCCCGCTCCCCCCGGGGCATGTGTGGGTGGAAGGGTGTTGCTGCCCCTGAGCTTGCAAAGCAGAGTTGTTGGTTTTTCCCCCCCAGCGATTGGGTTGGGCTAATAAAAGAGATCGCGCTTACCCAGAGAACCGTGTCTACCGGGGGATGGATACCCGGGGCGGGGGTGGGCTGGCTCCAAGCCAGGCACTAGCCCGGATCCTCACTGGGAAGAATACCAGGGAGCATTTACCCCCCCAAATCTTGTCTGCCCAGGGGATGTGGATACCCAGGAGGCTCCAAGCCAGGCACTACCAAGAATACCATGGAGCGTTTACCCCCAAAATCTTATCCGTCCGGGGAATGTAGATACCCAGGGTGCTCTTGCTTGGATCCTCACTAGCTAGACTATCATGGAGCATTTACCCCCCAAATCTTATCTGCCCAGGGGATGTGGATACCCAAGCTGGGCACTACCAAGAATACCATGGAGCATTTACCCCAGAAACTTGCCTACCCAGGGAATGTGGGTGGGGGGGCACTAGCTTGAATCCTCCATGGTATTCTTGCTAAGGAGAGGGTCCAAGCTAGTGCCCTCCCAGTCCTTTCATTTCCATTTTTGTAGTCATCGAATATATTTTGCTGCGTTAGCAACACCCACAGCCCTCCACAACCATATCTTGGTAGTTTCAACCTGGTCCCTGGAGGAGACAGGCTCCAAACCAGGGCTTGAACCTGACCTCTGGTGTTATCAGCCCAGAGCTGACCCTTGCTGCCGCAAAGGTGGTGCTATCTTCCATAGCGGGGGCTACCTTGAGGCATAGCAAGCTAGGCACAAGCCTAAGACCCTCAGTGAAGAAGGGGGCCAGTTGTACTTGTTTTACATATTCTAATTACTGAGTGAAACAAAAGGAATATAAATCTACAGGATTAAGTAGGGGCCTATGAATTTGCCTAGGGCCCACTAAAGGGTTAATCCTTGGAGGGGGGGATCCCTCAATGGTTAATGGGTGGGAGGGGCATTGCTCAATGGTCACTGCAGCCCCAGCTAGTCCCTAAAGGTGCAAAGCAGGATCTTCCGGCTGCGCTGTCACCTGGGGGGCACGTCCCAGAAGAGACTCATAGGGTGAAGGAGCCGGGGGCCCATCCTGCCCGAGGTTCCCAGGTTTAGCCGCAGGCATCTCTGTGGGAGCGGGGAGGACTGGGTTAGCCAGAACCTGAGCGCCTACAAGTGGAGAGGTAGAGGAAAGTCAGCTGAGAGCCAAGGTGAACAATGAGCCATTATAGCATCTGTCTGTCAGGGGAGAGCGAAATAAATGGAGGGGCAGGCAGGGCTTAAAACAAATTGGATTAAGCTTCGTGCAGTGGGATTTCAGTGTTTGTGGACTTTTAAGGTGTGAAGGTCAAATAAGGTATTGGGAGAGTCAGTGTGTTAAAATAAGGTGGTGGTAGTAGTAGTCGTAGTGTGTGTGTGTGTGTGTTTTATATATGCATCTGTGTTTGAGTGTGGTTTACATATCTGCATGTATGTGTATTTGTGTGTACTTATAGTGTGTTTATGTTTTTACATATATGCATGTGTCTGTGTTATGTGTGTATGTGCATGTTTATGTATGTGTGTGAATGTGTGTGTTGTGTGTGTATGTTATATATATGCATGGATGTATGTGTGGGTATGTGTGTTTATACACGTAAGTTATATATATATGCATATGTGTGTGTTTATATACATGTGTATTTAGATGTGTTTGTGTGTTTGTGTGTGTTTATATATGCATGTATGTATATATGGGTATAAGTGTATATATGTACATGTATTTGTGTATATGCAAGCATATATATATATATATGTATGTGTGTGTGTGTGTGTGTATATATATATATGCATATATATATATGTATATGTATATGTCTCAACGATGAGCTAGGGAAGAGGCGTCAGAGGCGGGCAAGAGAAAACAGTCCTCAGCATGCCAGTGCAAGCTCAACTGATTTGTATGCGCAACTTGCTGGAGGTTCTGCTTGCTGCGCATCAGACTCAGCCACTCGGGAAGCTGTGGCAGTATCCAGTAACCCACCGAAGGCACAATCTCCACCGTCTCCCAAGACCGATGGCTGCAAAAGATGATACGTGTGGATGTGTACGTATATGTGTGTGTGTTTATATACATGTATATGTATGCATGTAATATGTGTGTATGTATGTGTGTCTATATGTATCTGTATATACGTATGTACGTAGCTATACACACACACACATACATGTGAAAATCCAGGCATACGATATTTGGGAAGATGAGCACAAACCATGCCAAGAGAATGCCGCAAGAGGACAGATTCTCGGCCAGCCTATATGGGTTACCTACTGATCTGGTCCAATGACTTTGAGCGTTTAGAAACAGCAAGAAGGAGGCTGATTTAAGTGCCCACTGTCTGTAGCTAAAACCCCTGGCTCAGCATGTACCTCCTCATGTCTCTAGCAAAGATCAGCTGGGATTTGAATTCTGCATGGGTTAACAGAAAGCTGGGTTTCTCTCCCTATTTTTTTCCTTTTTCTACCTGTTAAATGGGAAGAGAGTTCAGTGAAAAAACAAAACTGGCCGCCACTGTGATACCAAGGAAAACTGGCCTGAGTTCCCCTCCACATGTCAGAAAGGAGCAAGGCAGGTAGCTCCTGCATTGGTATGGAACAGATTTCATCCACCCCAAATATCATTCTGGAGTAAGTGTTCAGTATGCCTTTTTCTTTCAGTAGCCACAGCTCCAAAGATGCACCTCCAAAGGGGCACCTGGATGTTTATCTCTGTAGCAAAGACAGCCCTGTGGCATGCACCCATTTTTATAACCCAACGCTTTCTGTCCCCAGGAAACTGGGCCCCCAGGCCTGGCAGAAACATCAGGCTCAGGGTGAAAGAACCTTCCCCACTCCTCCTGATACCTGGAGAGACAGGACAGGAGAGAAGAGGAATTTCCCCTGCCTAAAGAACCTGCCAATCTCAAAAGCAGTAGTTGTTTTCTCCCATTGTAGGAAACGTGTTCAGGTCCCCAAGAGGCTGCTTCAGAGAGCAGTATTTGAATGCATTTGGCTTTCTGGGGGCAGCCTGGGAAGTCTAGGCTTGCTGTGCTGCTCCCTGTATGTTTTTTAGATCTGGCTGCCCTCCAGTGGTGGAAATGTGTCAGCACTCCTGCCTGGAACTGGGAATCCCGTTTCAAAAGCCTCTTCTCATTAGCCTGGCTTTTGGGGCTGCCCCATATAAGGCAGCAAGAGCAGAGTGCCCATGTACCTGCAGAGAATCCCGGTAACTCAGCTCTACTCTCAGGGCTTCACCTTCCAGGGGATGTTGAAGCATGATGCTCTGGATGTCTTTGCCATGTCAGTTCATACTGAACAGACCTGAAGCTTTGAAGGAGCTCCCCTTATTGTGCTTGGACCTAACCTGTGCCCAGGTGAATAGACTTTCACCAAGATCATAGAATCTCTAGGATCTATGATCCTAGGGTTGGAAGGCCCTTCAAGGATCATGTAGTTCAACCCTTTTGCACTGATGCAGGGTTATTCCTACACCAAGGTGATATATACTACAGACCTCTAGAAAAGATCTATGATATAGGGAGGGAAGGTTCTTTGAGTAGATATCTTTTATTAGACCAAAATGAGATAGGGTGAATTCACTGAGGCTCAGGAGTTCCAGCTTCAGTTCCTACCTCTACCACAGGCTGCCTCTGTGACCATGGACAAGTCACTTAATCTCTCTACGCTTTGATTCTCTGTATAGTGGAGATATCAATACATCTTTTTTTTCCCCGCCTGTTGCCTGCCTTCTTTGGGTGGTGACTGCTTTAGGGCTGACACTGCCCTCATGCTTGTATCCAGCACCTATCACAGTGGAACCCTACTCATTTATACAATAGAAACAAGTAGGAAATAATTAGGAACACAGCAGAGACCTCTCCAGACCTGATAGCAGGCTATCACTGACAATGCCCAGTAGCCCCACTTGCATTGCTTTTCCTCCTCCAAGTGCCATTCTGAGGGTCCCTGTGCTAAAACAGATACAGATTTAACAGGTCACATCAGCATGGAGGGGTAGATTTAAAACAACATTGAATAAGAGTGTGTTCCATCATTTCTTCCTTTAGCATCAGCCCTTTTTATACATCTAGGAGCTTGATCACATAGGAAAGATACACCAGGATAAGCTAAGTTGTGAATTTAAACCAATGTGGTTATACCATTATCGATCTCCGCATGTGCAAACTTACTCTGAAATAAGTACTGTTTTCCTTTAGCTTATAGTGCAATGGAAAGGTTTAGGTTACATCCAATGAGCCACTTTTCTAGCTGAAAAAGTGTCAACATGGGAAGTTACATCAATGTAACTCAAGGAGTTCAGCTATACCGTTTTAAGTACAGAAAGGGTCAAACATTCCCAAATAGACAACTCTGTGCCTTGCCAAGCTCCAGTTTCTACTATGCTTCCACCTCACTGCATTGTCTAAAGATGTGGGCAGAAGTGACCCAGGATAAAATGAAATCTTTAAAGAGAGTGATAGAGAAACTTTCCCCTTTGCATTCCATCTCAGATAATGTTTAATTTTATGACTTCCTGTAGCGCTTTAGCATGAATCCAAAGTGAATGCAGTGTGACTTGAGGGCACGCCAATTATGTAAATCAGCACTAAAATAACAATGGCAATGTAGTTTACACATCACTGACATTAAATGAGCACTTCAACTTCTAATTGCCATTCCAGTTCAATCGGCAGTGGGCCATGCCAGGAAAAAGTCATTTCTTGCCTTAACACTTAGCCCCTGTGCCTGAAGCCTGGCTGTACTGTATGCCCAGCTACACTTTATCTACATAAGGTTTCTATATTAGGATGATGAGCCTTATTAGTGAGAAATGTGTCTACTGTGTACTAAAGGCCTGAATAAACTCTTATCTGATTTAACATTTGAGGAGGTTCCTATGGATTAGCTTGCACACTCATTTTAAATATAAAAGGACCAAGCACTCTTCTCTTAAGCCATTACAAACTTAGATTCAGACAAAAAAGCAAGATGTTTTTCCTTCCTCAATCTTGCCTACTTAGAGTGGACATTTCTGAGGCAGGGACTGTCTTTTTTTCTTCGTTTGAACCAATGCCTAGTTATGGATAGAGGCTTAGGCATTTCCCTTCCACATGTTCCCACATGTGTCTGACCATATATGTATAGTCTATCAGAACATACCACGATGGAGGATGGAGTCTTGAGCAAACTGGCCAGCAGAGCTGTACAAGCAGAGATACTTCAATCCCTTCAGATAACAAAACAAGTAAGGCATATATAGGACATTGCATATCTTGTTACCCTTTATCAGTAGGCCATCTGGCTGATCAAAGGTAATGTGGCAGTTAGGTGTTTACTGCTTTGCAGATCTACGAAGCTGTTTTTGTAGGTACTTCCTCCAAGGACTTGGCATCCCAATTTGCAAGGTGTTAATGAGATGTTAGGAAACACGTTGGTCAGAAGCTCTTGAAGAGTTTGTTTCTAGCACTGACTATATCCAGCTGCCTTACTTTATGAAAGACGTCTGCAGTTACCAATGTTCCACATATGCTCTTCAGCCTAAAATAAAAGCATCGGTTCTACAATTAGGATTCATTCCTGGTTCACGCCTCATCAGCATCATGGTAAACCACATTCCACTTGTGAGATTACCTGTGCAACCCAACTGTCTTCAAATAATGGACTGAAATTTGCTAGTCATGGTAAAGAAAAGGGTAAGTGAGAGATTCATCTAAGGCAGAGGTTCCCAAACTCTGGCAGATTATGCACCAATTTAAAATGACACAATCTTTAGCATGAATTTAAAGTGCATGCAGTGTGACTTGAGGGCACGCCAATTATGTAAATCAGCACTAAAATAACAATGGTAATGTAGTTTATGCACCAGCAATTTTTTTTTGTCATATAATTATAATAAATCTGTTAACACGTACCACTGACGGGTTGTCTGCGTACCACTGGTCGTACCTGTACAACAGATTGGGAACCGCTGATCTAAGGGCAGAGGAGTCACCCAGACGTGAATAAAGGCACTATGTGATCTGTAGACTCATCTATCGGGATGGGGACTTGCAGTTCTGAGTTTTCATAACTGGTATACCTCTTCCCTTCCCCATCTTCATTTTTATAAATGGGGAAAGTTTGACATAACAAAACTCAGACTCATACCCCCAGCTGAAGTAACTCAGCATTATGTCAGGGAATGCAATGGAGCTTACTGATAAATATCAGCAAGAGGCTAAGCCTTCCTTCCCAGTGTGGACTCCTACAGTGACACTGATTTTTACACAGTCACTTTTCTGAATAAGCCTGCACTATAACCAACTTCTGATGCTCAGCCCTTTATACTGGAGTGATTTTGTTTAGACAAGTTTGGGTTTTAGGAAACTTGACCACTCGCCTTTGTTAATTTCTTTTGTGAAACCTCGTTTCTCTGCTCCCAACGCTTTGGTAATTCATTGGACTTGATAGATTTATTTTTTTTCACAGTGTTGGAGGTTATTCAGTTTGACGCACCTGCTTCTAAGATTTCAGACTCAGGTGTTTCTTTACAGGAGTCAAAACACAGCAGATTGGTCTAAGCCATGGGAGTTCATTTTAGTAAACTGATAAAATTTCCAAAGAAGGGTTGGCTTTGCAGTACTTTTTGACAGCAGTGTCAGAGTGATGTAGTCACGATGGTCCAGAAATTATGCAAGAGGCAATGATTTCTTAGGGGGTGATATCTTTTATTGGACCAACTACATAGTTGGGATAAAGTTAACTCTGAGCAACAATGCCATGCATTTGAAAGCTTGTCTAACTTTATCCCAGCTGTGTAGTTGGGCCAACCAAAAGACACTACCCTAAGAAATCCTTGCCTTTCTCAGTGACTTGAGAGGAATTTTTAGAATCTAGAAGGAAAAAAAAAAAGTGATATTTTTCCTCTTCCAAATTTTATATAAAAATCGCTTTGCTATATCAACTCTCTCTAATGCTGTGCTTTCAAATGGATTGAACCGTACATGCCCTGCATTGGTGGTTATGGGTACAATCAGACTTCTGAAACACTTAGGTGAGTAACTGTTCACTTAGGTGAATAAATGGTTCATGATTTATTATCCTTAACACAATGACATTGCACAAGTTGTAATTACAAGAGAGGCATGAGTCTTCAGAATCACCAGCAAAACGCCACTCCCAAACCGAGTAGCAGTTGCACTATCGACTTCTATAGAATGCTAGTGCTGAGCGCCTTAAAAAGTTTCAGCTGCAAAATCCCTGTCCCATGATATTTGCAGAACAGACAGTGCCTGACATGCTGATGCCACGGTCTTTTATTTTACATATTTTACTGTTACTTTATAAGAAAATTTATGATAGCCCATGTGAAATATAAGTAGTATAGGAGGAGAGAAGGCCCAGAGAATGATTTAAGAGGTGTTAGTTTTCTTGAGGTTTTAACTTCACAAACAGTGAGGATGGCCCTGAACTTGGTGTTTCTAAACTGTTCTTCCTGTTTGTGTCTAGATGTAATTGATGTGTGGACATTTCCTAAAATCTTAGTTAATAAGGAGCCTTAAAGACATATTTGACTTTTGATGGTTTGCTTTTTATGGTCTGCCAATTGTATGTTCTGGCCAGCGTCTCGTCCATTCCCTTAAAGAAAGTGGATAAAGTCCCACTCAAAGGGCTATTTTTAAAATGGTGATTTGTTTTCCAAGTGGTGAAAGGCAGCTCATTCAGAAATGTCCATTTAATTCCTTTTCACCCTAGCTGATGCCTGGCACCTTTTCAAAATTGTCGCTCTATCTAATAGTGCGTCTCAATTTCATGCATCAAATCTTGACTTTTCTTCCACCATTGCTGGAGAGAAATCAGAATTTATCAGGAAACATCCTGCAGCCACAGGATTTTGTGCGTTTCCATTACGTCTGCATTGCGAGTGAAAGATAACAGAGTGGTGACAATATTACTAAATGAAGCTGTGCCCCTCCGCCCCCCATGCTACAAGACTCACAGGCTTTGAAGAGAAGGCAAAATTATATGCAGCACTGTGTTCCATTCTTCCATGGTTTTTTATAAGCAGCTTACTCATTCGGTCTCATATCTGTACTTTTGGGATGGGATGGGGCTTCGAGGTAATTTAACCATTAAGGATTCTCTATGCAGATGCTGCCTTAGATCAGTAAAGGACTTTGAGATGCTCTCATTTGGATTTACCTCATGTATTGAGCCTCTGGATTTGAGAAGGGCGGTGACCTGTTCTTCTGTGAGGTTACAGATGGAATATTTACCATGAGTACCAAAGCTAGTGACCTCTGCCATTCTAGGACCCAATTCTTCGAACCTGTAAGCATGTTACATAACTCTGCTCCTAGTCATCAATGACCTTAAACATATGCTCCTGTCCTGTTGACTTCAATGAGACTTCAGCATGGGATTAAAACTAGATAATGATGGGCCTAAAACGTCAGCATAGGCCTAAAATTAGGTAATGACGAACCACTGAATGAGGTATATACAGGTAACTGGGTAAAACAAAATGTCCCATGACATCCAGGTGGTCACAGCAGATGATTTAATGCCCTCCTCTGTCCTTAAAACACAATAAATGAATTTAGGAAGGTATCTGCAATGGGGCAAATCCTCTGCTGGTATTATATTTTTGTTGACCCACAGTATTCACACCCCAATTATTCATACCTAAATCATACCTCAGTTATGTCCATGTGTTACTCCATTCAGAAATGTCCATCATTTCAAAGATGAGTGATTCTGCTCTTTACATTGTTTTCAATTAGTCATTGACTTTAACAGGTAAATCAGAAGACTTCTGCATATACAAATTGGCAAACATAGCAGGTCTTGTGTATGCAGGCAGTAGAGCTTCTAAATCACTTCTCTGGATAAGGTAATTTGGTGATTTTGTAATATGGCAGAATGACCAAGTGATAAAAAAACAGAGTTTAACTAAGAAAACACAACTTACATTAGCATAAAGGTCCAGCACTATGACTGGCAAGTCATCTTAAGCCCTGATTTTATGCTTCTATGAATGCTCATATTTACAATTTGGAAGTTTGTTTTCCACAAACATCTGGGCTCATGGACTCTGGTTGCACTAATGCTTGTGGAAAATACATACAAGAGGAATAAACAGTTGCAGAATTTTACATTCAAGATTCACTAAAGCTATAGTTCACATTAAAGACCCTGTCTGTCGTGTTGGTGTATAGCTTCCTTGCATTCAAAGTCACACATTGCTCTCAGTTCAAACTCACAATGGAGCCATGACCTTTCTGACTTTCTGGACACTACCACAGATACAAATGTTAAATAAGAAGGATAACGAATGCCCATGCATAGAGGGAGGCAATGAGGTCTACTGGATAAGAATATCCACCTGGGACTCAGGTGACCTGGCTTCCATCATCAGCTCTTCCACTGGCTTGCGAGGTGATAATGGACTAGTTATTACCCCACTTTGTGCCTCAGTTACTCTATCAGTAAAATAACGATAATGAGACTTTTTAAAACACTTTGAGATTTATCCATGCAAAGTGCAACGTAAGTGCTAAATATTATTATTTTGGGGGGCTAAATACATGCTTAATACCCATGCTAATCCCAAACTCCTGAGAGCTAAGGACTTGATCTTGTACTCGCTGAAGTCAATCACAAAACTCTTCCTGATTTCAATGGTGCAAATTCAGGCACTAGAACACTGAAGTTTTGGAAATGCAGGCAATTCAGATTGGAAGATCAAGACCAAGGAGGGTTTTTAATTATGTAAATCATCGTTCAAAAATTAGGTATGGGTGTTTTCTTGGGTAAAAAATGGCTTCAGATACGCCACTTCAGGAGCCTATCATTTCATCATTACGAAGATCCTGACATCAAATAAAATGGAAGCTAATATAATGCTACGCATATTGCCTTAAGACCTACATATTTTAGCAGAGAAACCGGATAGCGTTTTGTAATTAAAATAAAATAAAGGCAAGCATGACGTTCTGTTTAAGCAGATTGTCTGTATGAAGGCTTTATTGTAGCTGCAGATTTAGAGCATATGAAAAGGTTTTCTGTGCTCCGCTTCAGGATGAAAAAACATTGCATCATCAGACATTCTTGTTCTCTAACACTTATTTGCCAATATTCCTTCGATAATGAATGCTTGCAATTTTATTTTTTAGTCTAAAGTCAGGTTTCCTCAGCTCATTATCATTCCAATTTTTAAAGATCCTATTAAAACTAGACAGAACGACAGAAAATAATAATACAGCTTTGTGCCTGCTGGGTGGCATGTACTCTGCACAAGCATTCAGCCACTGCACTGATTTTGCACTGGAAGTAAAGCTATTTTCAGGTCTATATTTTATCACCCTGTTTGAATTACTTTCCTTGTTCCCTGTCCTGCCTGGTTTTCAGAGCTCTTACTGTGGACTCGTCTTACTTCAGACACTGCCAGCCATCTTTTGTGGCTCTTACTGTTATGTTCAGCGAGTTAATTATTTTTAAACCAATTGTCAGGAAGAGTGACATGAGGTAGGATTTTCAAAATAGTCTAGTCGATTTAGGGACAACTGTCCTTTGGCTTTCAGTGCCCTGGTGTCTACACTATGTTAACAGGGAGCTCTGTCTCACTGCTGAGGCAATAAGCTCCACTCACCCTCTCTTGCTCTAGCCACATCAACTATGGAAAATCAGAAGAAGTGCCACCAGCACTGATCTCAAGACCCAAGTTTCCAGTATGCTCAAGAGCAGCAGTTTCAGATGCCTGCAGGGCATCTGCACTATCTCATTTCCAGAGTTGAAGGGCAAAGAGAAAGGCTGGGTGCATAGGGTTCATTTGCCTCACCGGTATAGATGTATCCTAAATTGCTCCAGTGCTTCTGAAATTCCCCCTAACCCATAGCATAATGGAAACCAAAGACCACATCTACACAGTCAATTTAACACCCATGCCCTCAAACACACTGTGCTCTGCCTAGAAAGCTGTCTCCCAAACCAGAAACTATGCACACAGGGTGCTTTGGACTGACTACTTAACATTGCTGAGTAAAAGTGCCAATTAGCCCGATCCCATGTTAATTAATGTGGATACAGCTACACTGCTTAGGAGACAACCTCTTATCTAACATACGAATAGCACAACTTATAAGCTGCATCCTGCACTGCTTTGCCCACAGGCATATAACCTTATCTAAGGAGGACATCTCTGGACTTATGAAATGGCATTTACAGTAAGGATAGACTTTTTGTTTAGGATAACGGGGATCTCTTACGAGTGTTTCACCCAGGTACATGCAACAGACTCAAGATGTCTCCTTAGCCGATGGGTTTCTACTCCTACAGTGTCAGTCACATCTTTGTATCAATGCACTCTGAAAAAATTCTGGCAACTATGCCAATGCTGTCTTATCTACTGACCAGTCTAAAGTTTGTGCAAGACTTTTCAGAAGTGCCCCCTCTCTAGCCTGATTCTGGAGGGGGGTGTTGAAAGTTGATTTCAGAATCTAGAAATGCAAAAGGCCAGAATCCAGCAACTTCACAAAAAAGTGTGGGCATCTTCAAACTTGGAGAACCATTTGGTAGCTCTGGGCTCTGCATCCTGTTTCCTTGATCACCTTACAGCACAGATATGCTTCTGGAAAATGAGGCAAACTGTGGTGGTCTGTAAGAAGGATCCAGATTGGTGTTGAACCTTATTAAGCAGAAACAGGCACAATAAAGATAGTAGACCAAATCCAGCTCTACCGCTTGAGGGGCCATTACTGCGGTATACTGAAATGACAATGAGTGGTTGACTGGTTAGTCTGGGGAGCGTTTGCTCCTCACTGCAGCACCCTTCTTGCATTCAGTCTGCCAAGGGATTTGGAAAGAAGAGAGCCCTGGTGTTGGGGGATGCCCGTACATTAGGTCTTTGTGAGCTAAAGCAGACAATGATATCAGGATGCCTCAATGATGGTAGCAAACATACACGGCTGTGTTTGATCTTCATTTCTTCTCCGCATTTCCTTCATTCATCATGATGTCTCAGCTTCCACCTCATACTTTTTCTGTTTTCTTTCTCTATCTTTTACTCGGCAACTGTGCCATCTTCCATGTCCAGCAGTAGATATAGACTACGTATGAGAAACCCCTCTTGATTTCTCTATCTGGTAACCATGAACAGCATTCAACACCCAGGGCCTTTCTGTTCCTAGAAGCTGTTTGACACAGGCTTAACACAGGCTGCTGCAAAATCTGCATCTTATTTCTATACTTCTCAAGTACATAGCTTAAAACACCAGGGCTGCATCTACACCAGTGACTGTGAAGTAGGCCAATACTACTGCACAGTAGTGTCATGTGGCAACAGCTGTGACGTGACACTACTGCACAGCACTATTTGACTACTGTTCAGTAGTGTCACAGAAAAAGATGTTTGTCAGCACTACTGCACAGTAACTTGGGATACTGCACGGTCATTTAGTACTTGTATAAACTTGCTTGAATATGGAAAAGTTCCTTTTTTTGTTTGCTGTTCATTGATCCAGGCTTTGACCCTTCTCTTAAATGTGTTTATTCCTGATGATCTAATAATGAGAAAGACCAAGTAATAACTGTGCAATCAGTGTCTCATGTAGATATGGCCTGGCAGTATTTAACAACTCAAGGTCCCTATCTGGAAATGAGTTATTCATCTGCTTAACTTGACTGCTTTATCCATTGCAATAGGCTTCTTCACAGCATGTCTGGTTAAACATGTCTTTAAGTCTATGCCGCTTTGGGACCTTTGGGCAGCATGTGCCATAAAACATACAGGATATGCAGTGCTGTTCAGTGAATAATTCCAGTAGCCCCTCGGACGTAACCATTTCCTTATTTTAAATGGGCACTATGTTAAAAGAGCAGGGGTTGCCTTAAAATAAAGTGCTTTATCTATCAATCTAATTTTTATATACATAGGCTTGGTAAACGTTCACACCCCACATATGTGGGCATGAAGACATGGAGCAAGTTCCTTTACTCAGGCCTGGAATAAACTCATTTTAAATAAATCAAAATGCTAAATAAACAAACAAGCCGGAGAACTGGAATAAACTCCATTTATTTTGCATCTTTGACCTTCTCACCTGCTCTCTGCTCCCGGGTCCGTCTCTGTGGGGACTGGTGCTAGCATTCCAAACCTCTGAGCAGAATCCTGACCCTCTCTTAGGTTTCTTCTTTTTTGGGAAAAAAAGAAACACCCCCCCAAATAATCGCCTTCCTCCCTAACCAAAGATATCAGGAGGCTGAATGAAGTAAGAGCATGGGATTACTGGTTTGATACTCAACAACTGCTAGACAAAATCATTTTATGCAATCACATCATTTGGGAAATAAATACAAATGCTGATCCTCCAAACACTTATTCACATGCTTAAATGCTGAACAAGACTGAGGTCATAAGTCTTAAGCTCATACGCAAGTGCTTGAAGGATCAGGACCACAGCCTTCCTATCACTGAGAAGCTGAAATTCCAGGCTGCCCAGTGATATGTGCAATATTGATTTTTTGAGTGAGGGAAGAAATAACTTTTTCTTGCAATTTTTTTTAATAAAGTTTTCAAGTAGTTTAATAAAAATAAGTATTTTCCCTTGAAAAAAAGATTGTTACTTGCCCATTTCCAAAGAGGGGGGGAGGGAAGGGAGCACACACAAAAAAAATAAATAAATAAAATCAATGATCTCTCCTCCGTCAGCTTGCAAAATATGAGAATTTAGCGCCGAGGAATCCTGCTTAATTTGAAAAAGTATTTCATAGTGGACAACTACGCATTTTTTCCTCTACATGAGCTAGCTGTATTTTATCACAGCAAGAGCTGTATATGTTATGTTAATCGCAGCAAGCTGGCTTTGCAGGCAGAAAAACATGCTTTAGACTATGTGACCGAATTTGAATACAAATTTGCAAGATATTTTATTGACACCAAGTAGTGATAGACTGTATGGCTCACTGAATACCAATCGCACACAGGATAACATACACTGTCAACAGATTTACACATACATTGTACCCCTTGACAGAAAACTCTGAAGTAAAAAGTGTACCAGGTTGTGGTGAAGGTTTCAGCTGAAATGTTTATTCCACTTTCAGCAAATATTGTAGGTTATAAAAGTGATATTCACCCTATGGAGAAGTGTCCTTTAAATGCATACATTCTACTCCAACTACAAAGTGTGACTTTAATCGTGTCATAGGATTGCATGACTTGACTACATAGGCATTAATTTTATCCAGTACACATCCCGGCCATGTTATGGTTGACCTCTGTGAAGCTGCTCAAAGTGTGTGTGCAAGGTTGGCTCCAAGTATTTGTTCCTAGGGTTAATATCCCCCTAGCAATAAGAACAGGAAAGAGCTGAAAGCTTTATTGAAGTATTCAGACCTACAGGTAATGCAGAATTTGTTCTGGTGTGTTCAGCTGTCTAGCCCATCCACCCTTTTTTGTCCAAATTATCAGAGTAACTCAAACAGTTGCATAAAACAGCATTCTGGGTTTTCAATCCCAAGCATATGGATTTCTGTTATTTGAAGGTATAGGGCTTGGGCTCAATCCAAAAGGCACTGGGAGACCCTTGAACAGCCCCTCTTGACTTTGGATCAGATTCATAGTTTTTCCTCAAGAATTCTTTGAAAAAGAAAGCCCATTGACCATCAGGTCTAAGTCATCCTAACGAAGCTCTCTTTAATTTCAATAGTAAGTTAGCAAAGGGAATATCTCAATTTTGTGACAAGGTGTAAATAATCATTGACGCCTCTTTAGCTTGTTGTAAAGTATTCATTCGCAGCCTTTTAATTAGTCCAGCTAGTGACAAAGGAATTTTTAATACTGCTATTTTTATATAAACAATGGGGTAATAGCAGGAAAGGATAAATAACCCATTAGAATCAGGCAGCTTTATGGCGCAGGAGGTTATAGGTCAGGCAATTTGCTGTCAGTCAAGGCCAGCTGGCAAACAGTGGCATGTGCTGTATGTATTTAAACACGTTTTTAAATGGCTGTCTTTGAGCTATTAAAATGCTCTTTTAGCCAGCTTAAACAGCTGGAAGCATTGTGCCACAGAACTCGAACAGCAGTAGAAGCTTTTGTGTGATACTTCTGCAAACTGTTTTATTACAGTGCATCATGATTGTTTTTTTCTTTCCTTTAGGGAAAACGAAAGACGTTTAAAAGGGTTGATAAAGGGATCTTAAAAGCTCAAAGCATATATTAAAAGCAAGAGAAATAGCACAACCATTGGCAAAACAGCGAGCTGCAGACATGATTGAGAGGCTTTGTCAAAGAACAATGGACTTACATTGGAAAACACACGCAAAGGGCCCGATCTCATAGGACCGTTTTTTTCTTAAATGGCTCGTTGTTATTGCCCAAATGCAGAAGATGCCCTAAACATACCATTAAAATCAGATACTGCTTCCTAATTTGGACGAGCTAAAGGGTTATCATGCTGATTTGGAAGAGTTGTGGGAAGGCTTTCCAGGTGGAGGGAAGACAGATGTGCATTTCTACTGTACATTATGCATCAGTAACCAGTGCCTATCCAGGTCACCAGGGCTGGATGAGGGAATAAAGCCAGCCCAGAGATAATGAACTGTGAAATACTGGTTAAAGATTTGGGCATTAACAGTGCCAAATTCATATATTCTGATTTATATCAAGGAACACAATACTCCACTGGTCTCACTGCAATGTCTAGAGCTATTCCTGGTATCACGTGCTATTAGCATGAATAAAGGTGTTGGAATTTGACTCTAACATTGATGCAGGTGGGAAGAAAGGTTCCCAGCATGTGTTCCAAAATAGATACCACCTGCCAGGAAAGGCAATCTGTAAATACCAATAGTGAAAAACCAAACCAAGAAAACCCTCAAAAGACAAATAAAAAAACCCCAACATAAGCAGCAGCCCAACCCTACACAATAGGTTTGGGAACCAGCAAGTGTAATGAATTGAAGTAGGCCTATATAGTACATGACATCACTCAGGCTCACATTCCTGCCCACCAGGACTAGCCACATCAGGAGACCAGAAACACAGTGGCACAAGTTCATGCCCGGGGCAGAAGCAGTGCACCAGGCCACTATCCTGAGTTATCAGTGACAGCAGTGCCTATTTTTGTGCTTTTCCAACCCCTACAGCACTATGGCTATGTTGTACCATATGTATATAGTAGCGCCTATGGCTGTTGTCCCAGTCTCTTACCCTCATGACACTACAGGAGAGTTCAGGAGAGGGAGGAGGCTAAATTACAGGGCAGGAAGTTAGAGCTGAGAATAAAATCCAGCTCTGGTCACAGACTGTGACTTTGGCAAAGTGACATCAAAACCCTATGCTTCGACTTGAAATGGGAACAACAGTAGTCCCCAACTTCAAAAGGGATGATGTGAAGACACAGGCATAGTTATCAAGAACTTTGAGATCCTTGGATGTAGAATGCAAATACTATTATTGCAATTGCTCCTGGTCTGCAGATGCATAACTAATAACACACAAGTGCATTATCTCTGTCTCTCTGCGTCTCTCTCAAACAACTGACTGGGGACAGGATTGCTGTGGGTTCTTTAAGACTATAGGATGCCTACAAAATGCATAAGCAAAAAGGGTATCTTTCTCACAGTAGCTTTTTTGTGTTATTTCAAGGTCCACTGCCATGTGTCCAGCACTTTCACAAACTCCTCAAAAGTAACAATTCTCCCTGAGAGCAAAGAGCAGAGGCTCTAAAGCAAGATCCCTTTAAAATAGGGACATTTCTCTTGCCCTCCCTCTTTACCATGCTCCACATCTGGGGTGATGGAAAAGTTGAGATTCTCAAACCAAGGAAACAATAAATTCACAAAATTCTTTAATCCTAATTTCAAACACTTTGTCACAGCATCCCTTTAAATGGAATTACATTTCTTGATAAAGGAGACTTACAAAAACGCTTTACAGAAGAAGTTCAGTGACACAGACAGCATCTTTCATTCTGAGACGGATGCTAAAATGGAATGGAGTCCTTTGAATAATAATGAATCAGTGATACCAATGCCCATGTAGCTGCATTGGAGGATCAATGACCAGCTGGTGCAAACTGCAAGAACTTTGTAGTAGAAGGCTGTTAACTTGCACCAGAGGACTTGAGAGAGATTGCACAACTGCAGCTGAAATTTTGCCCTCAATTATAGCATGCCCACAAAGCTCAAAAAGGACACATCAAAACTGCCCTCAGCAGCAAAGCAGGACATGTCAAAGCATATGGCTTTGACATAAAGCACCCGTTAGGCCCACTGGCCTTCTGGCTTATGCAGACTGAGTTTGGAGTTTCTCAAGGCAAGTTGCACCTGGGCTTATATTTCACTTCTGCCATTTCATATGGCCTGAACAGATACATGCTTAGCTTTTATGCCAAATAACAAGAGGCTGGCTCCTGTTGCGGGGTGGGGGGACACCACTGGACAGGACTGCAGGGACAGGTCTCTTTAAGGCAAGGACCTTTAGAGCCAGAAGGGGTGAAGGACCACAGCTGAGGGCAAGCTGTGGACCCACCCCATTCTGAGGGCTGCCTGAGGTTAATGAAGACCTCCTAGGTGGGCCTGAACGGAGGGGATCAGGTGATTGTAAAGGGAAGAGGGCCCAGCGTCATAAAAACAGATCTCCAGTGGCCAGCAGGAAAAGAAAAGCCCTGGCAAGGAAGACAGAAGTAGTGACATTTGAGGAAAAAGAGGAACCACCACAGAAGCTGTCCAGCCGACCTTGGGGCACACAGGAAGTGACTACGAAGACAAAGGCATTACTGAAAATGGTGGGAGTTTTTCTTCTTTTTCTTCTAGGCCCAGTAGGATGAAGTTTGTTTGAGGACTTTGTGTGGGGGCCCAGAAGGCAGAACAGTCCAAAAGAAAGACATTGGTTGTTAACAATTCATGGCATGGTTGCAGCTAAGGGGCAATGTGGAGACTGCATAGCAGAGAGCCGACACAAAGGCCTCTGCTGCAATTGACCCTCAGTAGATCAAGCTTTGATTTCAAGGCCTGGGACCTGCCAGGACACAGCACCCAAGAGCCTACAGGCCTGACCCAGAGCCAGACTCATTTGCTGGCAAAGGTGAAAGTTCTGGGTTCAAGAAACGGCAAGGTTACAGGCAGGACTCGTAGCCTGAACAGCAAGAAATCTTCCCGGCAGCAGCACAGAGGTCCCTGGGGTTGGGATGCAACTAGCTGCAGCGATCTAGATAAAGATGAGGTGGCAACAACTGGTCTTGGGGGGGTCCCCCCCAGCTTCTCTTTTTGGGTGAGGCAACCTCCCCAAATTATTCAACATCAAGGCATAGCAGGAGAATGAGAGGGGTGGAGTACAGACCCAACTGGGTATGGAACCTGGGGTCACTTGCCCGTGGCACCCTGCGACATGCCAGCAGAAAAGAAATCTAGGCATCCCAGGCAGAGTTGGGTGGGTCCTAGTCGGTGTTTGGGGTATTAGGCTGGGGAAGCCATGATACGCCTTGCCACAGCAGCAGAATGCTCACTGAGGCTGTGCAGGAAATAAGCCCTGCCCACCTGCTCGTCATGCATCAACCCTAGAAATGGAGCATTGAGGCTCTCCTGGGTGGTACTCTTGAGCATACTGGAAACTCAAGTCTTGAGTGCACTGCCAAGAGTAGACTTTTGGGTATCTTCACTGCCTCATTTCCAAGGTGGGTGAGGCTTATTTTTTTCAGTGGTCCAACAGGGCACTGTGCTCTCTTGCATGCTGTCGGATACACTATCCCAAGAAGTTGCCTATGCCTGGGATGGACTTTGGTCTTGGGTTATCTCCTACTGTGTATGTGGCCTCCATATGCTACCTTAATACTAACGAACACTGGTCATATCTTAGTTAATAGCAATTACTTAAAAACTGGAATTCGTGAATCCAGCTGTCAAATGTTGCAGAAAGCAAATTCACTTTCCTTTCACTGCTCCACATGCAGAGGCCAGTTTTTCAGAGAATGTTATCCTCCTCAAATCAAAAAGCAATGTTAAGGCCCTCTCCAAAAGAGGGAGCAAACATGGTTGACGATTTGGCTTTCCTGACTACAATTCCTTCAGCAACACAAATATTTTGCAGGTTCCTTTATTACCGAGAGCAAGCAACATGTCTGGAGCAACACAAAATGGTTCCGATTAGATCTGAGTAATTGCCATTTTGAGTGAACCTAAGTTTTTTTGGATAGGAAAAAAGGGGCAATAAAAAGCGAGTAAAGCTCCCATCTGAAATTTAAGCCTTCAAAGCTTTTTTTTAAAAAAGAGGCAAGGAGGGAGGAGGGAAAAGGATGCATGAAAAAGGAGGAGTGGTTTTCCCAAGCTAATTTTTCTTACTGGGTGACCCAGTCTCTTTCAGAAGGTTGCCCGTGTGACCAGTGCAGGCTGCATCGGAAACAGCAACGGCACAAGAATGAGCAGCTTCTGCAGCATCATTAAAATAATTGGGGGGGGGAAAAAAAAGCAAATCTGAAACTGCTATAATGCATGACATGCTCCAACACTTTCTCTGAAAGCTGCTGCTTTGAAAGGAGAAGATGCCGCTTTTTCACCCAGCTTGGTATAACCGGTCAGCAGATTCTGGGTTTTTTTGTTGTTTACATCCCCTCCCCTTTCCCATGCCGTGGCTATTGCTTTCCTAGACTGCTGCATGTCATAACTCATCCTTAATGTGGGCAGCTAAGTGCAGTGTCAATGCCTAGGCAGCTTTGCTCATTTGGACTGACACTGAGCTACAGATTGCAGGCATAAACTCCAGCTGGTGCAATGTGTACTACATGGGCTCTTGAAAGAGAGTTTTTATTCCTTCTCCCTCTTTCATTTCTTCTTCATTGCAGAGTCCCCTTTTATCTATCTTCCAAATGCATGGTTGGGAAGGTGGAGGGGAGACATGTTACCAAGTGGTGGGATTACTAAACTTGGAATTTGTTGTGGAGATTAACAGTTCCTCCCCACCCCCACCCCCGGGTTTTTTTTTCCCCCTCATTTGACGAGCTTTAGATAAAATGCCCCCACTGACACTTTGAAACACAGGGATGTGGACACCCAAGATGCTTCTGGCACTTTAGAGTGGCTCTTAAAGCTGCTCTGATTAAAGTGCCCTCCCTCCCACTCCTGCGTAAAAATGCCCCTAGTTACCAAGTCCAAAGGATAATCCACAGGACAAAATCTAAGAGTAAGCCAAGCTAGGGTCAGGAGTCAGGAAACAGGTCTGTAGAGAGAGTCTAAAAGGCCCAAATTCGGGAGCAAGCTGAAGGCATAGTCAGGAGCCAGAGACACTGCTGGGACAGGAGCTGCTCAGAAACTGGAAACCAGCATGTTATGCAGCAAGGCTCTGGTACTGCAGGAATTCCTTAAATACAACTCCAGAACCAATCAGAGGCAAGGGGCTGTGGGGGTCAGATCACCTTAATTAGTGGTAACTAATTAGAGCGCTTAACAAGGGCTGCAGGGCAGGAGACTGCCTTGAGCTTTAAAGAATCGGCCCAGACTACAGCACAAGCCTTACAGGGAGCTTCTACTTGTAGTTA
This sequence comes from Caiman crocodilus, assembly GCA_030014935.1. NCBI lineage: Eukaryota > Metazoa > Chordata > Crocodylia > Alligatoridae > Caiman > Caiman crocodilus. The sequence goes on from JAGPOW010003648.1 coordinate 103,631,993, forward strand.
ACTGAGCATTGGACCGAAACTCCTCAAATGTGGAGGAAACGCATCAGATTTGGGGAATGGAAGTGTGGGCGAGTGGCTGGCTGTGGATGTGAGCACCAAGGGGTGGTCTTTCTCAAGCCATTGACATAGAGAGGCCAGTTTAGTGCTACCTTAGAGCAGGGCTCCATTCCCTCCTGTGCCACAGACTTCCTGTGTGACCTCGTGGAAGTGGCTGAGTCTCTGGAGGGCAGAACAAAGAATGAGGTCAGAGTCCCACGTTGCCGAAAATTTAAACATCAAAGCTCCATGTTCAGAGAAAATACAGCATGAGTTAAAAAAAAAGATGCAGGTGGGACAGATGTAGAGAAAAATCATACCCAAATTCAACCGCAGAGAAAGCGAAAGAGACAGTAAGCCTTTTCCTAGTGAATCTCCCACTCTAACTTATTTTCCAAGAAAGACAATTTCCTCAAGCAGGTGTCTTCCCCAGAAAGAATATCATGTTAGTTAAAAATACAGCCTGTCGGATAGGAAGAAAGCATGGATTGTTTTTCATAGATATTCAGGTTGGAAGGGACCCCGGAGGAGCATCGAGTCCAGCCCCCTGCCCCAGGGGCAGGAAGTCAGCAGGGATCACAGGATCCCAGCGAGATAAGCATCCAAATGTGTCTTGAAGGTGTTCAAAGTGGATGCTTGAACCGCCTCCAGTGGCAGGCCGTTCCAGACCTTGGGGACTCGGACAGCGAAGAAGTTCTTCCTTTTGTCCAGCCTGAAAGAGTCGCGGCAGAGTTTGTGACTGTTACGTGTTGTCATCCCTTGTGGGGCTCTGGTGAACAGCCGTTCCCCCAGATCCTGGTGAACACCCCTGATAAACTTCCAGTTGGCCACCAGATCGCCCCTGAGCCTGCGCTTTTCCAGGCTGAAGAGTCCCATAGCTCTCAGCCTCTCATCATAAGGTCTGTTTTCCTGACCTCTGATCATGTGCATGGCTCTCCTCTGCATCCTCTCAGACTTCTCCACATCCTTTTTGTATTGTGGAGCCCAACACTGGACACAGTACTCCAGCTGTGGCCTCACCAAGGCCCAGTACAAGGGGAGAATGACGTCCCAGGATTTGCTTGAGAAGCATCTATGGATGCAAGGCAGCATTTTGCTCGCTTTGCTAGTCACAGCATCACACTGAAAGCTCATGTTCATCTTGTGCTCAATCATGACTCCCAAGACCCCTTCATCTGTAGTGATAACCAGCGTAGCACTGCCGAGCCTATAAGCATGCTACAGGTTTTTCCTCCCAAGGTGGAAAACCTTGTATTTTTCAGCGTTAAACACCATCAGGTTCTCGTCCACCCATTTCCTGAGCCTGTCAAGATCTGCTTGGATCACCCTCCTGTCCTCAGGTGCAGATGCTTTACCCCAGAGTTCGGGGTCATCAGCAAACATGGCCAGTCCACTCCTAACACCCATGCCCACATCATTGATGAAGATGTTAAATAGTATAGGCCCAAGGACAGAGCCTTGAGGGGTCCCACTGGTAACTGCGCACCAAAATGATTGGCTTTCGTCAACCACTACCCTCTGGGTCTGACCAAGGAGCCAATTCCCCAGCCAGCGGATTGTGGTGAGGTGGAGGCCAGTTAGCCAAGAGGTGATTGTGAGATACCAGATTGAGGGCTTTTTTTAAGTTCTTATCTTCTCTTTCCTTTCTCCCATTTCTTGTCCTGAGGAGACTTAAAAGACTTCCAGGCCTCCATGTCCTGTCATGATCCTATTTTGCACATTTCCCAGCATGCAGACTAATAAAGTTTGATTCTGGGGAGACATCAGGTTCCTAAGAAACACCAAGATAAAAAAAAAAAAAAATAGGATGTTGCTGAGGTTAAAATTGTCACTTCTGTCTTGAGGCTGTGAGCCTCTTGTACTATCTCTTGCTAGTCATCTCCTGGCATATCACCTTGAAGCCTGAGATAAAAAAA
>JAGPOW010003648.1:103635865-103656782 GCA_030014935.1 Caiman crocodilus
AGCTGGCAGCACCAGCCTCCTGTCATCCAGCAGGCAGATCAGGGCCCTGCACCCCCGGGAGGAGTCCAGCAGAGCCTCTGCAGCCCTCTCAGGGGTGCAGGCAAGCCCCTGATCTGCCTGCCAGATGACAGGAGGCTGATGCTGCCAGCCGGGGCCAGCAGCAGTGCCGATTTTCCCAGCACTGGGTGCAGAATAGTATATGGTTGACACATCAAAACAGCATCAAAATAGCAAACTGGTTTTGACATAATAAAATGGAACAGTGCTTTCAAAATTAAATGAAACTTGAAACAAAACACTGGTCCATCAAAACAGAAGTCAAAGCAGAATGGTGCTGTTTTGCACAGCCCTACTGGCTACCTACTCTGGCTCCCCAGCCTTGTCCCTTTCTCTCTCCCACTCTCTCCTGCCATGTCTTGGTGTTATTGGAGATGTTTCTTCAAGAGGCTGCCTTTAGGAAACCTACACCTAGACCACAGGTACCTTGTCTCCTTATCATCCTGTTCACGACCTGAAGTCTGACCAAGCAGTGCGTGGCTCTGCCCCCTCCCTCTTTCTTCTGCCCATCTTCTCATCGGGGCATGGATGCCCAATCCTGCCAGGTTCCAGTCTTAGTTCCCCTTTTTGTCTAGGCTGTGGCTAAGGTGACCAGCTTTTAAAATGTAAAGGCAGGGCACATGTGCACTTCCAATTAGGGATGGATGGTCACCCTAGCTCTGGCCACAGGAAAAAAAAAAGTCACAGTGCATTGGGCACTATCCTCTGCAGCCTCCTTGCCTTCGCTCAGAGCCATGCTGGTCCACAGGTCCACCAAGTGTTACTACTGTTATAGGCAGAGAGGAAAAAAAGAACAGCAGGAAGGCCCATACTGGGCTGTCATAAACAGTCTGCAGTCCTTGGAGTACCCCACTCACTTGGGCTCTCCTGGTGCCAAAATGAACAGTTCTTAGTCTTTTGGGGTATTCTTAGGCCCCCAGGGGTCCTTTAAGTTGAACTTAAAACTACCCTCAAATTATTTGTATTCCCTTCCTGCATCAACAAAGAAAGGAGAAAAAGAAAAAGGAGATTCTCAGTACTTCATCAACACTCGCTCCTTCATTCTGGGTCAGTGGAAGTCCCTTGTCTCTGGCAGCAGCTCTCCTGGGTGGAGGGGTTTCCACCCTTGCTTCCTTGCATGACTGTCTCCCTCCACCACCATGGCCAGTCTCCTTCTTCTGACCTGAGGAGAGTTTATATCTCTGTCAGCCATACTCACCTGGTCAGCTGACTGGGCTTCCTGGGTGCAGGTGTACTCCATCTCTTGCTCTCCTCCCCCTGCTGAGTTTTGCAGCTGGCTGGTTGCTGCCTGAGCTTTGCATGTGTAAGCGCCCAGCCCAGGGCCTGGCCTCTCTCTTCTGGGGTCCCTGCTCCCCCTCTACTCCAAGCTACTCACCCCTTCCTGTCCAGCTGGGGCTTCTCTTGAACGCCAAGGCCCCCTCCACCCTTGCCATGTTGGCAGAGTTTTTCCTTACATCAGTAATCATCTCCTTTTCTGGGCTACAAAGGTTCAAGCCTTAAAGGGGCCTTCTTGCCTTTCTTTCCTTGGCCCCTTCTTCTCCATAACAGGGCTAGAGACCCCTGTTACAATGATAAATATGTAAATATTTCCTTATATCCAAGTAGCAGAGATGGCTAGAAAATACCCTTTTTTTTTTTAAAAGAAGAAATTTCCCCAAGAAAAATCTTCTTGTGTTTCTCCCCCAAACTATATTTATAAACCCAGCTTCATCCCCTCCGTACGCCCCCCCAAACAAAGCTTTGAACAAGACCATTTAAAAATGTCCAGGTTTTCTTTGTTAAGCGGGGGGGGGGATTCATCTCTTCCAGGAAATGACACCACTATTTTAATGGAGATCCTAGATTAAGCTGCAAAAGTACTGGTATACAGAGGGTTTCACAAGAAGCCTGTGAAATTTCTACCTGTGGCCCCCTCAGCTCTTCTCGGACTTCAGAATGAGGCTGGTCCTTCCATTACTGAACTCAAACAAGGAAACATTTTCTATTTCCCCGTACAGAAATACAAAAGCACGAATAAACACTGTTATGAACATTCATTGTTTTGTTTTTTTGTTTACAAAGACTGTATGTTTTGTTGAATAGATATAGTGATGCAAGCTTCAGTCAGATTGATTTCTGGTCTACCCACTAAAACCCAACAACAAAAACTTCCAACATCTGTCCCTTCACTTCCCTTTGTACTGTGAGCTTTGTGCTTTTTTTCTTATGGTCTTGCCAACAATCATCTCTTTCCTCATGGCAACACTATTTGTACCCACCAAGTCCTGTAAGCCAGGGAGCAGCAAGTCTCAAACTGCAAGATCAAACTTCAGAAATAACACTAAGGTACCTCCTCCTGCAACTTCTCCAAAGCGCAGAGCATGCAACATCCATATAGTCCCATGGATCCACACACATTCCATAAAGGCCACAAACCCCAAAGCCCAGGATTCACGTAAGAGCTTGTGATGCCACACAGGCCCAGCCTTTATGCATCGTCTTCTACCAAGGAAGGTCCTTTCATTGCTTTATCTAATTAATCTCCCAACTTGAAGAAAATATCATTTACATTGCCCTACAAGAAGCTTGGACACTTTCGATTAATACAATTAGCTTCTTCATTTTTCTGAGTCTGAACTGAGTATGGCATAAATTGTGACTTCCCCTCTGTCTCCTCCATAAAGCATGCCTCTCTCCTGGGATTTTTAATGAGGAAGGGTATAGAGGGAGGTTCACTATACTGTTTCTAAAGCTAACTCCTAACATGCAGTTCTGTTAAGAATGCATCTTATTTTCAAGTCAATCTCTGTTTTTCAATGCCATAATATAATAGCTTGAAGGTTATGGTTTTGTTTCAGGAAAGAGGCCAGTAGTCTAACAAAACAGAGCGGGGAGACTGGGGCACCAGCCACACTGCTGGTGTTGCTGTCACTGTACTGGCAACAGCACAAATGCTGCCCCATGTACACCTACCACTCAAAGTATACAAGCACCTAGTTATGGAAGCATAGGGGCTTTTCACTTTTTTGGTACGGTTAATACCAACCTCTAGGTCAATCTTGTTTGCCTGCTGTTACTGACTTTATGTCTAGGAATCTGATTCTAAAAACCTACACTTGAGTGATATTTAACCTTGCAAGTAGTACCGCGGCAATCATGGGACAGTAATGGAGGAAGGTTTGGTGTCTCAGACCACATGTGTACAAGCAGAAACAAACCACTAGTTATAAACATGGGACCAGTTTCTCAATGTTATTACCACTATGAAGCCAGATTGTTAAGCTTTTCTCACCAGCATCAATGTTTTGAGACAAATAATAAATTAGAGAAAAATATAGGAATGTGCCCAGGCAGCCCTAATTAAAATCAAAATGTACTGTACTGAAAAAAACAAGGAAAAAAAAAATAGGTATTTGTATTGTAATGGCACTAAGAGAAAAGATCCCAAGATCAGGGCTCAGATGTGTTCAGTGCACCTCAGTACTCTTGCAACAAAGAGACAGTCTCTGTCTAAGAGATTACAAGCTAAATAGACACAATGGACAAAGGGTGAAAAAATAAAGGATCATTATCCCCATTATGCACATGGGAAAGTGAGGCCCAGAAAGATTAAGAGACTTGCCTAACACAGCTGGGTGCTGAATCATCCCTCCTGAGCCCCAGGCCTGGGCATAAACACAAATCCACAAGCCCCTCTTATTGGTCAGTTAAAAGGCAGCAAGTCATACAGGCAGTCCCCTGCTTTAACTAGAAGAATATTATACGGCTCCCAAGTTTTGTCTTTTCTCTGACATTACTTTCCTGTTTAAACTATATAAATAGAACTCTAGTGAAATGGCAATTGTCTGCAAAGATTTCAAATCTCAAATAATATGGCCAGTTATTGCAGGAATGTACACATACTTTTTCTACCTTACAAGTGCACACCAGTAGTCTGCAAATAATACACTACTGCATTAGGTACTTTTGAAGATGTATATACACTTTTGCAGATTCTTTAGGTGCCTTCAGTGGAGATGATCCAGTTTTCTAAATGCCTATATCATTATTTTCACGGAAAGATGGTTCGTTCCATAGCAAACGTAAGGCTAGTCTCACTTGGTGCCAATCAGCACAGCTTTATTGGCTTCAGCAGAGCAATTCTGATAGACACCAACTGAAGACTATCCCACAAGCTTAACCTCCAAAACTGCAGCATCAGTGCCACCAAGCCTAACTCACTGATACTCAGGAGCACCCACTGCAAACCGTTTAATGAGTGTGGCTGAATATCAAAAGCCAGAACTTTACAAGCTTGTTAAGAAATATTTCTTTCCTGCCAATAAAGTCAAACTGTAGTTAAATGACAGCTCCTATATATGAACATGGCTGTAAGGGTGGGATATATTTAACTAAATCAAGTATCAATATCCCATGATCTGCTCACACTGGATGAAAGAGCTATTCTAAATTATTTACTGTATGTCATACTTCAGGTTTTAATTTCAATATATTGAGATGCATATAATACATAATTTAAGAGTGTGACAAATTACAATGCAGTCTCTAATCCACCCAGAAATTCCACTCTGAGCCTTAGAGTCTAACTTGCATCAATTATTTGCTGTTAATTTTTTTCCTCTAGTTTTTTTTTTCCTATGCATACACACACAAGCTTTACTTTCCAGTGTAGCAAATCTCTTCTGACTTGAATCATTTATTAGCCCATTCTCCTGTACATGTATTACTGAAACACACCTTGGGCAAGAGGATCAAATGTACTTGTGGCAGGTTAGCACCAGGGGTTTTACTTTCCCTCTCAGTTTTATCTAGGGACATATAATGGTGTTGTGATGTTTCCTTCCCTGTCAGTGCAGTGCCATTTCATTTTGCATTTCAATTCCATCCTTTATCTTCCTCTTAGAGTACAATTCTTCATTACTGTCTAAGGATGCTGGATGATTTACTTGTGTTAAGACATGCATCAGCAAAGTAACTTCTGTCTTGTCTTCTTTGACTCTAGCCTGCAGGTAATGCTTAAATATGACTAAGAACAAAATTTAGGGCTAGACTAAGTATTAGTTCATGTGTGCTAATTAATACATGAATTAACATAACTTTTTGTTTTTAGACATGCTCCTATAGCAGTTTGAGCATCATCTGAAGGCTAGCAGCAAAAGTTTGCATTCTATTTATACCCAGCTTTATCATTATACCATTACAGATGCAAGTGTAGGTATAGAGTGGGCATGTCTACATGAGAAAAACTTTACTGTGCATTAGACACATCATCACTGTGCAACAGATTAGTCTAATGTGCTGTTTTCTAGTACCTTTAGTTTAATGCAATTCTAGTATCTTATCTAATGCGCTGAAGTGCATGTGTAGACACTGACCCAGAGCAAATTGCTACCGGGTGGCCTAGGCAGCAGGGGGCCATAGAGAGTAGTGAGAGCTGTCCCAGCTCTGTGGGATGTGTCTTGATCTCTGTGAGGCAGAAGAGAGCTGTCCCTGCTGCCAGGCAGCTGAAACAACTCTCCCCCACCCCACAGAGATTGGGACCAACCCCCAATGCTCCCTGCCAGCCCAGGGCTGGCACCTGAAGGAGCCTGGAGCCTACCCCCCACCCCCAACCCTGCTGCTGCAGTAGGGCAGAGCAGAGCAGGAGCAGCCCTGGACTGAACTCCTCCTGTTAGAAGCAAATTTGCTCCCAATAGGTGCACATTCAGATGTGTGCGGGGCTGCAGTTTAATGCATCTGAGTTTTCTGCACAGAAAATTTATACACATGCAATTAATGTGCCTATGTGCCCAGTGAGTTACAGCTATAGCCTTCTCATAGGAAACACTGTTCCTACTAAAAGCAAGATGGTGAACTCTTTATGAGCAGATAGTTGCACTAACAGTTCTATTGACTTACAAATTGTAGTTCTACTGGATAAGTCTACACATTCATTAATGAACTTTTGCTGTTGCACATTAAATTTAGTACCTCCATTGTAAGGTACTAGAAAAAAAAAAGGTATATTAACCTATTTTAATGCCCATTAGCTAAAGCACACTTTTTGTGATGCTTTAATGTGCATTAAAAATAGGTTAATGTACAGTGACAGTGAAGTGCACATATAGATGTACCCACTGACTTCCAATTTCTTACTAAGAAACATTCATGTGAACACCTGTATAAATGGGGTACATAATGTGGCTCTCAGTGACAGAACAGTTAGCATGGCTGGGAATTTGTAAAAATCTACTGCCATGCAGATTTGGCTCTGTGTACAGTAGTGTCTGAACAAATTATTGGCCCACTGGCATCTTTTCCAGATGTGCCAACCTTATCCTTCTTTCTCATATGGTACTGTTCTTTGTTGCTGGCCCTACTGTCTTGCTGTGATGCTACGTCCTGCCATATATTACTGTCTTCATGTTTCACTTAGAGTTGACTACCTCTTTGAAAGGGATCTAGAGCGGCCATCATTGAGGACAGTCTGGTTGTACGCTGTCCTCTATTGATACGAAACCAGATACCTTTATGTCCTCTATTTTTCTCTTGAAGAGTAAAATAGAGGAAATAAAGGCATCAGGTTTCGAATCAATAGAGGACAGAGTAGCAGAAAACCAGAATGTCCTCTATGACGGCCACCCTAAAGGGATCCTTTATTGAGATACTTAGAGATGAAAGAAAAGTGAACAACACTAGGCCAGCAAAATCCAGGGTAGTCCTAGAAACTCCTCAGAGCCTTAGAACGAGAAGTACCTTACACCACTTCCAGGTGGTGTAGTGCCACAGGGAGATAGTAGAAAGTCAAGTGGCATGCAACTTCCTTACTGCACGCCCTTGCTAAGAGAGGAGACTATTTGGCCGTTACACTGCAAACTTCTACAACCTCTTGCCCCATATAGCATAGAGACTCCAGGATTTGCTTGTGTTACTAGGCACAATAAGATTAATTAGACGTTGGTGCAGGTCTAGTTCCAATCCCTTTGAAAACAGGCCATGTGTAACCCACATATTATTTGTATCATCAAAAGCACCTGTCAACCTGAAGGATTGCAAAGCATTTTACTAATCTTTCAAAGACTGTTTTATTCCCTGGTGATATGCAGTCACCTCTGGAGCAGAATGCAACAAACAGCAGTTGCACAGTTCACTGACCAAAAGGAATCACCAGAGAGCAGTTTATCTTCTGTCTGTGTGCACTCCAATGAAGTCCCTTTTAATGCTATGCTCTTACATTTATTGTTAAGGGCCTCTGGCAAGAACATATCGCTCACTGCAGATCTAGGGTCTGGAGAAGACCTCTACTATCTAAAATGGAAGCTGAATTTTCAAAACTGATTTCATCTCTAATGAAAGTTTAGTCTACTACAAAGTGACCTACCCCTCTTCCCCCCTTCCACACACTCATGATAGCAACATAAATCTAGAGGGTTCACTGTGCACCATACTATGATGGCATTGCTGACTGCAATGCAAAGTAACTGTCAAAGGGTTAACTCAGCAGAAACATCCGACTCGTTTCCCTGATCAGGCATTCACTTGGGCATCACTTTATGGATCCCCTCAGCACAGAGAATTATGCTTTATTTTAGCCCCAAACTCTTTAAGGTTTATACCTTTGGACTCTTTTCAGGTATTGCAGCACAGATTTGCAGTTATACTGAGGACATGCAGGGCTGCTTTGCTGTGAGCTAATGCTCCTTGTCAAGAGAAACTTTTGCCCTTTCACATAGCCTTTGGGATTTGAGATGTCTAGATTCTAGTCCCAGATCTGACACTAGTTTGGCATACGAGATTGGGCAAATCATTTGCAACTCACGAGTAAGTGGGTGTTTGCGGGTCCCTCTCTGTCGTCTGGTGCTTGAAGTCCAGAGGAGAGGAGTCCATTTCACCCTGCATGGAACCTCTGAGCTCTAAAGGCGCTGGCACCTTCTTCTCGTCCTGTTCAAGACAGTGACTGTCAGGATGTCGGTAAAGCTCTCTTCGATGGACACTTATTTGGTTCCCACCAGTCAGAGTCTGCTTTTAAAGTTTCTCTAGATGCAAGTAAGTTGTAACACTGTCCTGTTCCTTAGCCTCCCTGGCACACTTCCTAGACCCAAGCACTATGCCTATTACCCCTTTACAGAAATGTGATTAGGAGCCTTAGGCCCCCTGGGCCAAAGATGTTCTGCAGTGGCTCTGTTTACATGAGATGCTAACTGTCAGGTAGCTTGTTACTACTGTGCAGTAGTGTTGTATGGCATGAAGCGTGACATGACACTACTGTGCAGTAATAACAAGCTATTGCACAGTAGTAATGAGCTACTGCACAGTCAGCAAAACCAAGAAGGCATCTGGGGATGCCTTCTGCACAGTAATGCCAGTTACTGCACAGTCATTTAGTACTCGTGTATGCAAGTACTAAATAACTGCACAGCAACAGCTGTGCAGTAGGACTGTGCAAAATTTCACCTGGCGTTTCATTTTGAAGCTACTTAGATACATTTCAAGCACCAAACAGCAAAATCAAAATGAAACAAAAGTCTTCGAAATAGCTTCAAAACAAAGCAAGGAAACTCAAAACATTCTGAAAGTTTTGAAGCCAGGCTTACTGGCTTCAGCACCGGTCCCAGCCAGCAGCACCCGCCTCCTCTCGTTCTGCAGGCAGACTGGAGGCTCGCCGCACCCCCAGGAGGGCTGCAGGGGCTGTGCTGGATGTCTTCCAGGGCTACGATCCTAGCTGGAAACACCTGCCTCCTTTCATTGGCAGGCAGATCAGGGGCTTGTCTGCATCCCTGGGAGGGTTGCTGGGGCTGTGCTGGAGTCCTCCCAGGGGTGCAGGTCCCCGATCTGCCTGCTGGATGACAGGAGGCTCATGCTGCACTGATCTTCCCAGCGCTGGGTGCAGGCTGTGACCAGCACCGATCTCTCATTTAGCAGGCAGATTGGGGGCCCGCAGCCCCTGGAGGAGTGCAGCACAGCCCCTGTATCCTTTCTGGGGGTGCGGTGAGCCCTCAATCTGCCTGCCTGCCACATTTTATGATTCCCCATAGTTGGTAGAGTCGGAAGGGACCTGAGCAGATCGTCAAGTCCAACCCCCTGCCATGGGCAGAAAAGAGTACTGGGGTCATACAACCCCCGGCTAGGTGTCTATCCAGCCTCCTTTTAAAGACCCCCAGGGTAGGAGTGAGTACCACTTCCCTTGAAAGTTCGTTCCAGATCCTAGCTGCCCCGAGTGTGAAGTGACGCCTCCTGATGTCTAGTCTGAAACTACTCTCAGTCAACTTATAGCCATTAGTCCTTGTCAATCCTAGTAGTGCTCGGGGAACAGGGACTCTCCCATTGCCTGCTGGTTCCCCCTGGTAAGTTTATAGATGGTCACCAGATCCCTCTCAGCCTTCCCTTGTGGAGGCTGAACAGGTTCAGGTCCCGTAGCCTCTCCTTGTAGGGCCTGCCCTGCTGACCCCTGATCATGCGGGTGGCCCTCCTTTGGACCCTCTTGATGCTGGCCACATCCCTCCTGAAGTGCGGTGCCCAAAACTGGATGCAGTACTCCAACTACGGCCTGACCAGTGTCGCATAGAGCAGGAGGATCACCTCCTTGGACCTGCTCATGATGCATCTGTGGATGCACGACAAGGTATGGTTGGCCTTTCTGACCACGTCCCCTCACTGTCAGCCCATGTTCATTTTGGAATCAATAATGACTCCAACATCCTTTTCTGCCTCTGCACTGATGAGAAGGGAGTTCCCCAGCCCGTAGGTGTGCTGCTGGTTCTTCCTCCTTAGGTGCAGCACCTTGCACTTGTCAATATTGAATCCCATCTTATTCTCATCTGCCCACCCTGTAACCTGTCCAGATCCAATTGCAGCCTGTCCCTCCCTTCTAGCATACTCACTTCTCCCCACATCTTAGTGTCATCTGTACATTTGAACATGGTGCTTTTCACCCCCTTGTCCAAGTCGCTGATGAAGATGTTGAACAGTGCGGGTCCGAGGACCGAGCTCTGGGGACTCCACTGCCCACATCCCTTCAGGTCAAAAATTACTCGTCCACCACCACTCTCTGGGTGCAGCCCTCCAGCCAATTGGCGACCCATCTGACTGTGTAGGCATTGACACCAATCTCCTATTCTTTTTAATGAGAATGGGGTGAGAGACAGCGTCAAGGGCCTTCCTAAAGTCTAGAAAGACTGTCTACTGTGACACCCGTGTCCAAAGCTTTTGTGACCTGGTCATAGAAGGCCACCAGGTTGGTCTGACAGGACTTGCCTCTAATGAGCCCATGTTGGTTGCCCCTAAGCATACACTCCCCTGCTTGCCCCTCGCAGATGTGCACCTGAATAATTTTCTCAAAAAGCTTACCCAGGACTGAGGTAAGACTAACAAGCTTATAATTTCCTGGGTCCTCCTTCTTCCCTTTTTTGAAAATGGGGACTGCATAGGTCCTTTTCCAGTCCTCTGGCACTTTTATGAGCACTCATGGTGCTCCAGCAAGCCATGCCAGGGGTCCCGCAATGACCTCTGCTAATTCCCTCAGCACTCTGGGGTGGAGATCATCAGGACCTGCTGCTTTGAATACATGCCCTCATTATAACCTACGGGCAAAATGGTGAAACTGCAAAACAGTTTTCATGAAACAAATCAGAACAGTGCTTTTGAAACTCAATGAAACTGGAAACAAAACACTGTTCTGTCAAAACGGAAGTCGAAGAAGAATGGTGCTGCTTTGCACAGCCCTACTGTGCAGTCAGCATCCTGTGTACATGTGACCACTGAAGAGCACCCTTTCCAAAGACCAACCCAATGGGTACACACTAATTTACTACTTACCCCTCCAGGGACACCTGATAGTAGAAGAAAAAAGATAAAGGTCTTGTAAATGGTTCAAAAAGCATTACTTTCTATTTTAGATACTGCCAGAAGAATCAGCTAGGGAGATCCAATCAATGCAGTAAAACAACTGCACAACATTCCCTGCTTCAGTTTTCTCACCACTCTTGAAGGTGCTTCAGACTTCACTCAGAGTTTTCTCAGGAGTCCTTCCACCTCTGTGGCCCCTGAGCATAGCTTTTCCCTCCAGAGCATGGTGTCTCTCTGTCTTCTTTTTCTCTCCCAAATTATTGGCGAGAACTTCTCTCACCACTTTTGTTGAGTCTCTGATCAACCTCATTATGAGATCAGTCTCTCCCACCAGCTAATCAGATGCTTAATTACCACTCTGTAGGGTTAAGCACTAAAAAAAAAAAAAAAAAAATGGTTTGGCAATAGCCAAACCTATGACCAAAGGTGCTCTACCTGAATAGACAGCCATCAAAGTTTAACCATTGCACTTAGTTAGCTGTTTGCTAGGTGCAAGAATTTATCCCATCATCTCCTAGTGGAGTGGTCAACATGGAAGCAAAAGGCAAACAAACCCCATACTCAAAAAGGAGTTTACAGACTGACACAAAGAGTCCCCAGCATGAAATATTATTTATAAGCCATACAAAGACCAATTCCCCAAAGGTTCACAAAAGCCATCACAGCTTCACCACCCTGGGCCTTTGTTTCTTCTTCTTCTTCAGTAAAACAGGGATGACAACTTTTCTCACCCATTGAAAAATATTTTGAGATCTATACACTCTCTATGAGAGCAAGGGCTTATTATTATTATTATACTCTGTGCACTCTACTTTCACTGTGCTCAGCTAAAGTGCAAACATCAGTGTCAGGTTTCTTCAAAAACTGTTCTAATAATAAAGAGGTTGAAAACTGACTCCTGTGCTTGATTAAAATGTACCTTTGACTTGAAAGGGTTTCTATTTTGCATTAATCAGATGGTCATTTGGCAGCATTATTTTACTCAGTGTTATCACACGAGACTCCCATTCATTACACTTATTATTTCCCTATTTTGCCATCCAAGAAATATGTTTTTCAGGCGCTCAGATTCTGTAATCCAGTATGATTACTGTCATGCGATTTTCACCATTGACTACTGTAGTTTTCTGTTCTCTCGCCTCCTTAAAACACCTGGTTATCTTGACACTTCACACTCTCGCTCAGTTTTCAATCACTTCAGGCCAAATTCTGCCTTCAGATACAGGCGCATAACCACCATAGGAATCAATGGGAGTTCTTTGTGTGCATCTGAAAGACGGAATGCACTCTTTTCTCTCTGTGTGTTCTGAGAAGCTATGGGTGGATTAGAGGTTTATCTTGTGATTCGTATTTAGCCCAACCTTAAAACATTCACTTGTCCATTTGCAGAGAGAAGTAGTTCTGTTAAATCTCAAATCATGCAGAAGACAGGGTAGATTTGCGCCATGTAGACTAACTAAATCAGAGATGCATAAGCTTTTGTAAGCAGCAGCACTTCATTAGATGCTAAGAAACATCAATTATCAATCTTGCTAAGTAAGCTGCTGCTTTTGAAGTTCCATGTTACCTGCCATGATATAGGGACAACTTTCCACTAAGAATAGTGGGGAGAAATTAACTAGCTTTGGACCTTGATCCATTTATGGAAGGCATCATATGATGCACTTGCCTGAAATCTGGATTATTGAATTGGTCCACTGAGGAGAAGAAGAAGCCCTTTAGGTCTATGCTCCAGGTAGCATTCAATCATCTTTGATTTTGTCTAGAAAGTGGAACACCAGTCTTCTGGTTCAATGGACTAGGACCCAGGAAATATGGGTTTAACTCCCAATTTTGCCATGGGCCACCTTGAGCAAATCATTTATACTCTCTATGCTTTAGTTCTCTCATCTGAAAAATGGAATTTAATAATAATGCATCTTTGCCACATTGAGAGTTTGAGGTCTAAACTGATTATATTGAAGTATGTACTCAAATATTACAGTGACTGAGGCTATACAGGTATGTGGATAAAGGGGAAGGGCCCTTGTAGTGACACAAAATCGAAGCATTACCAGGTAGTATTAACAGAATGCAAGAGCTTTCCTTTTTAACATTTCTAGTTGATACTTCCAAGAAAAAAGTCAAGATAACTCCTTCATTCGCAACTGAACTAAAATAGTCTAAGAAAACCATAGCAGCAACACTTGGATTTCAGTTAACCTCAGCTTTTTTAATCATGCCCATCTTAGCTGTTTCTAAAGTTGTTTGGCTTTTTTTCACCTTCATGAAAAACTTCATGTTTGGTGAAGTATTTTAGCTAAAAAATGCAAAAATACTTTAGTTCTGAGTTTCTGGCACAGTGCAAAAAGGGACCTGTAGTTGGGGTGCCTCACATTCCCATTCTCTCCCTATTCAGACTACATTGCCCTAGCCTCCCTTGTTTTAAGCTGAAATGGTGTCTCATAGCATTCAGATGGTCATGATGCCTAATGGGTAGCATTTCATAATCAAAATGTTTCAGGTTTCAGACATCTGAAGTTTCAGCAAAAAATATGACACTTCCTACAGAAAAATGCTGAATGCCCAACTTTCCTCTAAAAATATTGAATGTGACAGAAACATTAAACAGAAATTTGTCAACCAGCCCTATTCACGTCCTATTCAGAATGGCGTTAATCTGAATTATTGCACTGTATTACTGAGAAGCCACTCTATTTTTTTAATAATCTTTAAACACAGTTTGAATCTTAATTCTGAAGCATTTTGTCCAGCCTTTTGTCAAAGGCCAGACTTTAACTGTGGAACTGTTTCATCAACTGAGCTAATTAAATACGCAAAATAAACCACAAGGAGCATCTGCTGCAATGACTGCTCATTGCCTTTTATTTTCACCCTTGTGTTAATGCTGTCCTTTTGAGGTGAATGGGACTTTACCTTGTCACAACAAGATCAGTGCAAGTCTGTGAATGCAGTGTTATGACATCAAAGCCAAAACAAAGGAATGTCACTATCTCTCTCGAAGCATGATACTGCAGGTTCATGATCCAGTAGCAACAAAAATCAAATGAATGGGAAAATATGCATGAAACTTAGATCCTGGTGTGGTGGTGTCCTGGCCCCAATCTTAGTCTGGCATTGCTTCATTGGCTTTAATGGAGCCACACTGATTTATACTAGCACAGAATCTGATCCAGTCTGATCAAACTATGTAAACCGAACACCATGTTGTTTAAGGGCACTCTAAATGCATCATCGGCATGTCCAGGGCATTATCCTCTGCACCTCAGAGTACAAATAAGGCCACACCATTTTCATCTGTGGTTATGGCTTCTTAGTCCCTTGTGTCCTTTCTCCAGTATTTAAGGCCAGTGGCTTCCTTCACCTGATGCTCAGCTAGGACCGGCCTCACTGTGAAATCCCTATCCCCTTCTGTCACCACCTCCTATATGGGGGGAATTTCCCATCAGCTCCTCCCACTCCTACAAGACAGCTTCAAAGGATTAACAGTACTGGTTTACAAAAGAGATTTTCCGGCATAAACAGAGCTGAGCCAAATCCCTCCTTGTAGCTTCTCCATGCCTCAGCCCATCTTCACCCTATATAATTATAGGTGGATTTTGCCTGTAAGACAGAGGATTTCACTTATAACCCCAAATAGGCAGGTTCTGATGTAACAGCAACCTGAGGAAGAAAAGTGGGGGAGGCTGGGCAGGGAGTGGAAATGAATTTCTGAAGCAGAATGGGAAACTTTGTTAGAGATGAAGATAGTGATCAGCGGAGGACCAGGGATCAAAACATTTCACCTCCAGCCCTCTTACAGCCACAGCACTCATCTGTTTCAGTTTCCTATTTTAAGTTTCTGACTCACACTCTAAATATTGATTTCTATTTTTCTATTAGCGTTGAATTTTCTGCCTCCGTATTGACTTTGACTGTACTTCTGGTTGATATTAAGCCTCTCGGGTCAACAAACTTTTATAGCTGTTTGCTGCTTAAACCACACTGAGTAGGAATTGGCACTATGGAGCGGTAGCTGGAAACAGCACGAGTGAAATCTAGAAATGATTTCTTTCCCTGAACTTTGCCTCTTATCCAGGCTGATGCACTGAACACTGAACCTGTTGCACATAGGTAACAAAGAGGACCTGTGATTTTTGGGGAGCATGAACCATGATATGAATTGCTTTCTACTCTCCTTTCATAGATATTGGAGTAAAGTCGAAGAAAATCTAATGATGCAATTGTGGTTACCTCAGCATAACATTGCTGTGAGGAGGCAAGTGGGCCCAATGCAGGCACTCATTCATATGGCTTGCAAAAAAAACCCCCATGCTTCATTTAGCTTAACATATCCATGGGCCCATCTACCTTGATAATTCAATGTGGAGTTAGCTAGGGTGTGAATTTATAGCACACTGTCTAGTCTATACTAACTCCCAGGTGGATGCTCTCAATTTGCACAAAGAGTCCCTTTGTGTAGAGCAGTTTATTGAGTATTAAGCATAGGTGTGAATTTACAAGGCATGTGGATTAGGCTATGCCACACAAAGGCACTTCTAGGAAGCACTCAGAGTGTCCCTGTGCAGGGTTAATGGGGTGTCCCTGTGCAGGGTTAAAGCTACTGTCCTTTATATTTAAACTCTCACATACCCTGCACAATATTTCCCTATATACTGTAGCTATATTGATATCTATAAGGCTGCGTGATACATGGAAATGTGTGCACGCATATGTGTCTTAGATGCAATTTAGCCCTTTATTAGCTTTATATGGACAAATTCCTGACTTTTGCCAGCAGTATATTTGCAACCTCATATTATATATAAGCTGTAAAATTGCCAGCAATTGGTGGGGTGGGGAAAAAGCTGCAAACATAGGTGGGAATCCTGGTATCCTGAAGCACAGTGAAGTGGGGGAGGGAAGGGCAGGTCTTCTGGGGCCCCTTAGCTAATCAGAGGTAGGGGGAGAGGGGCACCACCTTCCACTGCAAAAAAAATGGTTCCCAATGCCACACTGGGACTGCAAAATATGGAGGCAGCCACTGTAAATTAGGTAGGTCCCTATATATTACATATAGGTGTGTATATTGCACGTTATCACGGAGCCCAGTCTGTGGCATAGCTGTTGCCATCAAAAATTAGAGAAACCTGTTCATCCTCCTAGTGTAACATATTAGCCACGCTTTCAACATGTATGGTACACCAAAAAGGACATTAAAAGAATATTAAGGTTACAAAGCAAGGAAATAGTAGGATTAAGATAGCTCGGGCTACATTAACTCAGCACCCTGTTGCATACACATTACAACATAATCTTCAATGATGTGATCACATACTATTTCTCCCATGATACCCCGTGTCTCAGAGAGGGATCAAAGGCCTCAATATCCCTGAACCATGGTGAATGCTTTGTTGGTACAGGGCAAAGTTGTGACATTTCAGCATAATATGCTCTGGAGGGAGTGCATGGAGACATTTAGTTACAGGAGGTGATGCATGGAGCTGCACCCCTTAAAGGTGCCTCCTTAGTGAACACCTGCAGCCTAGGGGGAAGTGGGTATATAGATGTGGGTCTCATACTCTCTTTTCCAGTCCCTACACCAGGGAATCATGGGATTGATTCACTTTCTGCCTTTCCCCCATCCTGCATGTGCCAGGCAAAATGTGACCCATATTTATCTTACATTTTAATTCCAAGACGTGTTCAGATTAATGCTCAAAAAGTGGCTATCGCTGAGGAAGTGATTAAGAGTGTGATAAGCTATGAATGACTTATTCATGCAAGTTTTTCAGTCCATCCCCAGCATGCTGGATCTTGTACTAAAGTACAATTCTAGTTTGGTGTGTACTGATTAATTTGTAATCTGTTATCTGATGTTTACCCAAATGAAGACCGTTGGACTAATGCAACTCTGCCATTGAGCTGGCTGCTCCTCATTGATTTAATGCAGATGAAATATCAGTCCAGTGGTAGAAGGAAGGAAAGAAGCAAGCAAGGAAGGAAGGAATGGTCTGTCAAAAAGCTTGCATGTGATGTAAGGTTTAATAGCAATAAGCAAATTGTAGGATCAGCTAGAGCTGTGACTTTCAACCCAGGGCTCTGGCAGCCTCAGCTGCCATGAGATCTTCATAAGCATGCTGTGGGGTGTTGCTCAATATTAACACCATTAGGTTTGCAAACTCCTACCCATAATTCAGAAGAAATTTCTATTCCCAATCACAAGAATAGGAAAGTATAATGTCAAAAACCTTCTGACATGTTTAGGTCTTTGAGTTCTGGCTACAAAAGAAATTATTTTTTTGTTTCCATAGTCAAGAAACAAGTAACATAAGAGCTGGCATTTTCTGAGGGATGCCTCAAATCTAACAAAGGGCACCTTAAACCTATAGACTAGGGACAGACATTCAAAAAGCCCAAGCCTGAATTGATTTAATTTTTGCAGGTTAGTCTAACTTGGCTAGGCTGAACCAGTTTTGCAACTGAACAGACATCCCCTCTTGACTGAAGAAATGCAGGCACATGCCTGCAGTGACTTGGGCTAGAAGCAGGGGGCGGGGAAGGGCGGTAGAGCATCCCTCCCTTGGCTTCCAAAGTGCTGAGCTGAGGGGGCTGTGACCAGGCCCCAGCAGGACACTCTGATTAGGGTGGGATTCCCCCCCGCCCCTTGATGCTCCTGACCAAGAAGTGAGCCAGCAGGGAGTTGATAGCAGAGCATTTATAACCACATCAAGAAAACAAAAGCCTCTCTTATTAGTTCAAGCTCTTCTTACACAACTTTTTCCAAGGAAGGAATGGAGGGACACTACCAACTGACCTGTTGATTAGCTCCAAAAAGCCCTAGCCAGACAAAGTCCTGTCTGCCTTTCACAGACACCTCTCAGCATTAGCTAGTATACCACATGCTGGACACAGTTCATGCTGTGGGGAAGGGAGGTGGGGAATCCCTGCTTAAGTGGGGTGAGGCAAGGCAAAGCCAGGCAGAGGCTGCTGTGCGCAGTCTCTGCTGGAGCTCCACCAAGGGAGCAGAGGGGCAGAACCAGCCCTGATCTGGAACAGAGAGCCCTACCCAGGGCTGGAAAGCACCTGGGATGCTGGGGAACTCTGGTTTAAGTTAAACCAGCAAGGCATCTGGGGAACACATTGTATAAACCATTTTGACCCAGATCCGTTAAGTCTGTTACTACATTCAACCAAGTTTCTTTCAAACCAGTTTCAGCCATTTTCAAACTGGTGTATGTGCACTGAACACCTGTTCTGTTACAGGTTTAAACCAGTTTCTGATCACTTAGCCATTACACGTAATCTGGTTTATCCCTAGCCATAATGGTTAAGAACCACTGAGCTACACGCTGTCATTTAGTTCAGACCTTATAGTTCTAGATACTGGAGTAACACACACTGAGAGAATTGCCCTGCCCCAAGTAACTTAACCAACAAAAGTGCTCTTACCCTTGCAGGATTGATAGACACCTGAGGTACAGATCGATTCACTGGATTGGGCCCAAGCATCATAGGTACCTACATCAGTATCTGGAATTGAAAACCATTCTCTTAAATCACAGTTTGGGGCCTTTCCCCATACAGCCTGCCTTCGTGCCACAGACTGTGCTTATAGTTTGCGATGCCACAAATGAAACAGAAGTCCAACTCTGAGCAAACTCAGAACATGTGAATATTTTTTTTCCCCCTTACATGAAATTAGCAGAAACAACCACTGAATCAAAAAAACATTGGGGCTGGAAAGGTCACTTAATCCAAGACCCTGCAGGAATCCAGGATGCACTATGCCTAGACCCTCTAGACAGATGCATATCCAACCTCTGCCTGGAAACCATGAAGAAGAAAGGTTCCACAGCTTCACTGGCAGTTTGTTCCATTATCATACTCTCCTTGCAGGAAGAAAGCTTCTCCTGAGATTTAATAAGCATTATAACCAATAGCCAAAGATAACCAGACTACCAAGTACTGGCGGGCCTGCTAAAAGAGATAGGGGCACAGGTGGTGTTCTCCTCCATCCTACCAGTGAGCGGACATGGAAGGAGACAAGAGACCTGCATTGGTGAGGTCAGCTTCAGACTTCGGAATTGGTGGCTCGAGGCAGGCTTTGGCTTCCTGGACAACAATCCACACATCACGACAAGGGACATGCTCGGATGGGATGGGTTGCACCTTTCCCCTAAAGGTAAGCGTGTTTTCTCTTCTAGGTTGGCAGATCTCCTCCGGTAGGCTTTAAACTAGGCTCATTGGGGGAAGGGGATGGCATGGGGAGAGGAAGCCTCAGACAAGTAAGCCAAGCATTGCCTGCAGAAGCAGCCCAGCCTAAACCAATGACAAGCGAAACAAGTAATCAGGTAAGTGACATGGGCCTGGGTACCGCTGGGATTAGGGGGGTGATCCATTCCTCTTCAGGAGGCCTCAAATGCCTCTATACTAATGCTCACAGCATGGGGAACTAGCAGGAGGAACTAGTCCTCCTGCTAGCCAGAACTAATCCAGACATAGTAGGGCTTACCAAAACATGGTGGGACCCAACACATGACTGGGCAGTAAATATCAAGGGCTACACGCTCTACAGGAAAGACAGGACAGGCAAGAAGGGTGGGGGTGTGACACTCTATGTCAAGAAGCAATACACATCCACAGTGAGTAACACTGGGTCTGAGGAAGAGCAAACGAAAGTGCTCTGGGTTAGAGTACAAAGGGGTTGGGGAGAAAGGGACTTAACGGTGGGGATCTACTACAGACCACTCAGCCAAGGAGAAGATCAAGACCAGGAATTCTTAAGTCAGCTCACAAAGACAGTTAGACCAAGGATGTGGTTGTCATTGGTAACCTAAACTTTCTAGACATCTGCTGGGAGCAGCAAGCAGTCAGGTCTGACTGCTCATGCAGGTTCTTAACTGACATACAGGACTTCCATCTAACCCAGGAGGTACACAGCCCCACCAAGGGAGATGCCTTGTTGGATTTGGTCCTGGCCACGGGCAACAACTCGGAACAGGGTCTGCGGGTGCTCAAACCACCTGGGTGATAGCGATCATTGTTGGCTGGAACTCACCATCCAGCACAAGGTGGTGAAAGCCTCCAGCAAGGTAGCGGCCCTCAACTTCAGGAGGGCGGACTTTAACAAGGTTTGAAAACTAGTGGGGGAAGCACTGAGGTCCCAGAGCAGGAGGGAGTTGAGTGTCCAGGAGAAGCGGTTGTTCCTTAAGGAAACAATTCTCCAAGTTCAAAGGGAAGTAATTCCTACATGAGTCAAAGGGGACAAGAGGGCACAAAGGCCCCCATGGCTCACCAAAATCATCCGAGAACATCTCCAAACAAAAGAGGAGGCGTATGCCTGTTGGAAAAGAGGGGTTATCATAAGAGAGAGCTATACTTTTGTAGCTCGGGAATGTAGAGGGGCAGTCAGAAAGGCCAAGGCGGAAATGGAGCTGGGACTAGTAACCCAGATCAAGGACAACAAGTCCTTTTTCAAATGCATAAGGGGGCAAAAGAAGGTGCCAGGCAACATGGGGCCTCTGCAGGACACACTAAGACATCCGGTCATCTCACCTGATGGTAAAGCTGGCATATTCAACAATTTCTTTTCCTCTGTATTTCTGAGGAGGGACCTGGATATCTCCCCCACTGGCACCCCCAGGGTCCCTGTGGGTGGCACACCCAGGCCTAGTGTTAATAAGGACCTTGTCAGGGAACTTCTGGAGGGACCAGATATATTTAAATCCGTGGGTCCTGATGATCTCCACCCCACAGTGCTGAAGGAACTAGCAGGGGGTCATTGCAGAACCTTTGGCACAGCTCTACGAGCACTCATGGCACTCAGGCAATATGCCAGAGGACTGGAAAAGGGCCAGTGTGCTCCCCATCTTCAAAAAAGGGAGGAAGGAGGACCCAGGAAACTATAGGCCCGTGAGTCTTACCTCGGTCCTGGGGAAGATTTTTGAAAGAATTATCCTGGCACATGTCCAGGAAGGGCCAGCAGGGGAGGTTATGCTCAGGGGCAACCAGCATGGGTTCATTAGGGCCAGGTCTTGTCAAACCAACCTGGTGGCCTTCTATGACCAGGTCACCA
>JAGPOW010003648.1:103656882-103731571 GCA_030014935.1 Caiman crocodilus
CAGGGGAGGTTATGCTCAGGGGCAACCAGCATGGGTTCATTAGGGCCAGGTCTTGTCAAACCAACCTGGTGGCCTTCTATGACCAGGTCACCAAGTCCTGGGATGCAGGTGTTGCAGTGGATAGTCTTTCTGGACTTCAGGAAGGCCTTCGACACCGTCTTTCACCCCATTCTCAGTAAGAAACTAGGAGACAGTGGTGTTGATGCCTACACAGTCAGATGGGTCACTAACTGGCTGGTGGACCGCACCCAGAGGGCGGTGGTGGATGGCTCTTATTCGACCTGGAGGGATGTGGGCAGTGGAGTTCCCCAGGGCTTGGTCCTTGGGCCCGCACTATTCAACGTCTTCATCAGTGACTTGGGCGAGGGGGTAGAAAGCACCCTGTTTAAATTCACAGATGACACTAAGATGTGGGGCGAAGTGGGTACGCTAGTAGGAAGGAACAGGCTGCAAGTGGATCTAGACAGGTTACAGGGGTGGGCCAATGAGAACAGGATGGGGTTCAACGCTGACAAGTGCAGGGTAATTATCCTGGGGGGGGTAGAACCGGCGGCACATTTACAGGCTGGGAAACTCCCTTCTCACCTGTTGAGACAGAAAACGATCTTGGAGTCATCACTGATGCCACAATGAACATGGGCTGACAAAGTGGGGATGGGGTCAGGAAGGCCAAACACACCTTGTCATGCATCCACAGATGCATCTCGAGCAGGTCCAAGGAGGTGATCCTCCCCCTCTATGCAACACTGGAGTACTGCATCCAGTTTTGGGCACCGCACTTCAGGAGGGATGTGGTCAACATGGAGAGAGTCCAAAGGATGGCCACTCGCATGATCAGGGGTCAGCAAGACAGGCCCTACGAGGAGAGGCTGATGGACTTGAACCTGTTCAACCTCCACAAGAGAAGGCTGAGGGGGATCTAGTGGCAGCCTACAAACTAGTCAAGGGGGACCAGCAGGCATTGGGAGAGTCCCTGTTCCCCCGAGCACTCCTGGGAGTTACAAGAAACAATGGACACAAGCTAGCAGAGGGTAGTTTCAGACTAGACATCAGGAAGCGCTATTTCACCGTCAGGGCGGCTAGGACCCAGAACCAACTTCCAAAAGAAGTGGTGCTGGCTCCTACCCTGGGGCTCTTTAAAAAAAGGCTGGATGAACATCTGGCTGGGGTTGTTTGACCCCAGTGCTCTTTCTTGCCACAGCAGGGGGTTGGACTAGACAATCTCCTCAGGGTCCCTTCTGGCCCTACCACTATGAAACCACAAAGCTATATGTGTGATGTGCACACGTGTTTATGCTATCAAGAGATACAGCCTTTTCAAGGCCCCCTCTAGCCCTGCTGTAAGCAGGAATAATCTGCACCAGATGGTCATATATGCAATTTTCCCACTTTGTGCCAGGAGCTGTACATGCCCCACTGCTAATATGGTCACAAAGCAAGTAGCTTCTCAAGGGGTTTCAGGCCATCTCTATGCCTCTAGGGTAAGCCCAGCAACAGCACTTTCTCAGTCACCGTCTCCCACTCCTTGCTAAACAACTCCTGAAAATGAGAAACTACACCACCTTAGAACAGCCTGGAGCTTGTGCCCCCATCCTGAACTTACATACACTCTCTCACATCTTAAAGTGCTACTTTAAGATGTTTGCACTGCTTCATTCTCAGTATGTGGTATGCATTAAAGCAGGAGGGAGTGAACAGGGCATACTTCACATCAGTGCTCTTGGGCACTGCATGGAGGCCAGCGTAGGGAAGCCCTTGAAAACTGAGAGCCAGAACCTCCATAGAACATTTCTAAGATGCACCTCTAGAAACTTACCAGCCAGGATTTAGCCAAAAATGTGTCCCTTAAGTTTTCTAGCACTCTAGTAGCAAGGACAGGTGCTTAAGCACCGAGCCTGCCATGAGCTCCTGTGGGCAGCCTTTTGAGGAAGCCCACTGAAAGCAATGGGAATCCTCTGAGGCTGAGCTCTCAGCAGGTTTGGGGCCTTGAAGTGGGTGCCATGCAAAGAAAAAAATTACATTTTATAAGTTAGCTTCTCCTTTGCTCCTTGCTTCCAGGATAGCAATGAAACTTGGAAAAAAATCAAAGGTACTCTGTGCTTCACGGTCTTCTAATCCCGCCCTTACTTTCCTCTTCTGCACCCTTAAGTACGGGCACTTCAGCCCAACCTGTATAAGTGGGAAACTGCTGGTTGATTCCCCTAGGAGTTCATCATGCACCTGGAATAGAAACAGCACTGTGACACCATGCAAAGGGGACAACCAGTTTCTTCCTCTCATGCAGCAAAGGTGTGATGAGTTTGGCTCTCAGAGGTGAGAGAGGTAAGGTAACTTTTCTGGGAGTTTCAGTAGCTCAGCCTCTCTCTGGAAATCAATGTGATGATTTTTACACTGCAGGGAAATACTCAAAGGGTTTCAGATCCTGCGGACACCCCCCCCACACACACACACACACACACTTTTTTCTGAAGCAAACCTGTAGTGTGGAGGATCAGCTCAACAGACAGCAGTGGGGCAAAACTGAATTTCCATCCCCCTTTGCACTTTTAGGCCATGTGAGGACACTGAAAGAAACTATGTAGAGTGACAATTAAATATACCTACCAAATCCAAGGTGCTTGTTGCTGTACCACTTCAGTTTTGGGTGTGACTATGAAGTAAGGCCTAAAGCATGAGCATCAGGTACTCTACACATCTCACTGCTTATGGGGGCTCATGCTAGCAATTCTGAAAGCAGTCTGGGTGCTCTAGACAACAGAAGTACAAAGGGTCACCTGGGCTTGGTCAGTCCAGGGTTTAGAAAAAAGCCGGAGACTTGGAAAATGAGGGTTCATATCCCTGCTCTGATGCATACTTCTTATGTGATCTTACACAAGGCACTTAACTTCTCAAGACTTCAGTTCTCTTCGTGTAAAATAAGGATAATGTTAATTCCTTTGTTATGAGAACAACTGCATTAAAAACTGCAAGGTGCCCTTATTAACAGAGGTCACTTTTATAGCAGCCTCCCAAAAACAGATGGGCCTAACAGATCTATTTATAAACCTTTAATTTCATAATTCTACATGCTAAAAACAATGTGGCAGAAATAACTCTTCTCTTACTCCAAATACTCACTGTCTGAATAGCTAGCACTGGGCCTGCCAGCAACAAACACCCTCACTTCTGTCCTCTGTGCTGTCTTCCTGTTCTATAGTCACCAAGCAGCTAAGAAATAAATGCCTTTGTGACCTCCCTTCCCCCTCTTCCCCAAGTGACCTAGGAGAGGCATCTCAGCTGCAGTATAAGCTATGCTTCTGCCTTATGCCCTTAAGACCATCACTTTGCACTTGGGACACTATCCGTCTGTTCCCCTTGCTGAGAGTACTGCCCTCAATTATTAAGTGTGTGGAGCAGGGACATTATTAAACCTGACCCTGCTCTCAGCTGAGCTATCATGTGTCACTCTCTCCAACTCTGCAGGAACCTTTCCTCACCCCATGCCCTTCCTATTACCCTTTATCTTGCCCTGAAACCTCCTGAACAAGCTCATCCATACAAGATAATGTCATTTCTCCAAAGAAAAAGAAACTGAAGTGATGCCATTTCAGAGGATTTCCCCAAATTATCTTCTGAAAATTTTTACTACCCCTTATTTATTGTAAGCCTCTAATAAAGAATGTCACATAAGTAACAGGCCTCTCAAGTCAAAGAAAATTTGACATATAGATTCAGACACTTCTTGGTTCTCTTTCGCTGTGGGAAATGACCATATGGAAATATATAAGGTTATTAGTTATTAATATATTTTGTTTGTATCTTTAGCCCAAACACATCCAGGAGTGCCATTAAAGTATGCTATGGAGCATCAGCAATGCTTGTGCTTCCCCAGGGGTTGAAACAGCAATTGAGATTATGCTAGCTCCATGGGCATCAGCAAAAGGAGCAGGAATAAAATGCAGAATTTGGTCTATTGCAGGGTCCTCACTGTATTTGCTATGTGACCTTCTGCTCACCGTTTCTGGAGGGAGCTGCAGCCATTAGTGAAAATACCTTCCAGACTTATCCTTGGTCCTGTGAGTCAGCCTGGCCCACCCAAGCGGTCCTAGGGAAGTCAGTGAAGTTCTCTGACAGCAGAACTATTTTTTCACAGTACATTTCCAAAAAAGTTGCTGGTTTTTTGTCAACATTTCTAAAGAAGATTTTTCATCTTTTTAATCAAAAGCACAACATTTTGAGTTTTAAAGGCCATGTTCACTCAGTTTTGAAAATGCAGAAAGCTCCACTGAAATGCAATCTTTTTACTGAAAAATGTTTAGCTTCCGGCTTTTTTTCCAGAACAAAGATGGAAAGTGTCAATCAAATTGAGATCTGAGAAAAGGGACCTGACACCTGAAAGCTTGTGTCTCTCTCTCCAACTGTAGTTGGTCCAATAAAAGATATCATCCACAAAAATCCTTGCCTCTTACATTTTTCCTGTACTATCACAGCTACAACAGCTATCACAACTCTACCTAAATCAAAATGAAAAATTCCATGCTCTTGAAAAGTTAGTCACAAAATGTTGCAATGCAATAATTTTCCCCAGCTCTTGAGCCAAGCCCCACCTGACCTTGAACCCAAGTCATAGACTCATAGAAAATTAGGGCTAGAACGGACCTCAGTAGGTCATCAGATCCAATCCCCTGCTCAAAGCAGGACCATCCCCAACTAGATGATCCCAGCCAAGGCTTTGCCTAGCCAAGTCTTAAAAACCTCCAGGGTTGGACATTCCACAGTCTCTCTGGGTAACCTGGTCCAATGTTTTGCTACCCTCCCAGTGAGAAAGTTTTTCCTAATATTTAACCACAACTTCCCTTGCTGCAATTTGAGACCAATGCTCCTTGTTCTGCCATCTGCCACCACTGAGAACGGTCTAGCTCCATCCTCTTTGGGACCACCTTTCAGGTAGTTGAAGACTGCTATTAAATCCCCTGTCAGTCTTCTCTTCTCTAGACTAAATGAGCCCAGTTCTGTCAGCCTCTCTTTAGAAGTCATGCCCCCTGGCCATTTTGTTGCCCTCTGCTGGACTCTCAATTTGTCCACATCCTTTCTGTATTGGGGGGAGGGGAAGCTAAAACTGAACACAGTACTCGAGATGTGGCCTCACCAGTCCTAAGAGAGGAGAATAATTACTTCCCTTGACCTGCTGGCAATACCTTTACCAGTACAGCCCAGTATGACTTCAGCCTTTTTCAAAACAAGGGCACACACTTGGCTCATATTCAGCTTATTGTCCACTGTAACCCCCAGGTCCTTTTCTACAGAGCTGCTGCTTTGCCAGTCAGCCCCTAGCCTGTACTTGTGCATGGGACTATTCCATCCGAAGTGCATACCTTTGCATTTGTCTTTATTGAACCTCATGAGATATCTTTTTGTCCAATTTTCCGATTTGTAAAGGTCTCTCTGAATCCTAGCCATACCCTCCAGTGCATCTACTACTCCCCCTAGGTTGGTGTCATCTGCAAACTTGCTGAGGGTGCACTCCCTGCCATCTTCCAGGTCACTGATGAAGATTCTGAACAAAACTGGCCCCAGGACTGACCCCTGGGGCTCTTCACTTGATAATGGCTGCCAATTAGACATGGAGCCATTGATTACTACTCTCTCAGCGTGACAAGCCAGCCAGTTTTCTATCCATCTTCCAGTCCATTCATCCAAACTGCACTTCCTTAGCTTGCTTGAGAGAATGTTGTTGGAGACTGTATCAAAACCTTTGCTGAAGTCAAGGTATATTATGTTGACTTGTCTTCCCACATCCACAGAGCCGGTCATCTCATCACAGAAGCCAATCAGATTGGTCAGGCATGACTTGCCCTCGATGAATCCATGCCGACTGTTCCTAATCACCTTCTTCTCCTCCAAGTGGTTAGAAATGGATTCCTTGAGGATCTGCTCCACAATTTTACAGGGACTAAGGTGAGGCTGACCAGTCTGTAGTTTCCTGGATCCTGTTTCTTCCCTCTTAAAGATGGGCATCACATTTGTCCCTTTCTAATCATCCGGGACCTCTCCTGATCACTATGAGTTTTAGGAAGATAATGGCCAATGTGATTGCAAAGCTTTTGGCCAACTCCCTCAGCACTCTTGGTTGCGTTACAGCTAGCCTCATGGACTTATACACATCCAGCTTTTCTGAATAGTCCCTAACCTATTCTTTCACCACAGTTGGCTCCTGCCTTTCTCCCCAGACTGTGGTGCCAGGTGCAGTAGTCTGGGAACTGACCCAGCCTGTGAAGACTGAGGTGAAAAAGGTATTTCAAAATCCTCTGTCGCTAGGTTGCTCCCCATGCAGTAAGGGACCCACACTTTCCCTGATCTTCCTCTTATTACTGACATACTTGTGGAAACCCTTCTTGTCACCCTTCATGCCTTGCTAGTTGCAACTGCAATTGCACTTTGGCCTTCCTAATTTCATCTCTGCATGCCTGAACAATACTTTTATACTTCTCCCTAGCCATTTGTCCAAGCTTCCTTTTTGTGTTTTAGCAGGGAGTTCTTAAGTGAGCTAAGTCAAGCTGGTCTTCTGCTATACTTGCTAGTCTTTATTTCTAATGACAGGGTAAGGTGCATTCCATGATGCCATAGTGTCGCTGCTACCATAACGCATGCTAGGTGGATTACAGTTAGGTTGGTTATATCTATGCATGCTGCCATACATACTCAGGTACTAAAGAGTAGCTTGCTGAACCACAAGCAGCAGTGCCAAGAAGCATGTGGATCTATTCCATTTACCCTATTCTTAAGTTTAGATGGGGAGACCCAAGTTCAATTCCCTGATCTGGCACCGGCATCATGCATGACCTAAAACATGTCACTTAGCTACCCTCCAAAGGGCCCATGGTGGAAGTGTTCTTATTGCAAGCATCACCTGATGAGGTGTAATCTACAATTTCTCTAACACTACCATTCTACTGGGAGCATGGACCAGGAATGATGGAGATGTGTCTACATGCCCACTAGTGCACTTCAGGTAATGCGCATTAAATCTAGTACCTCCATTGTGAGGTATTGGAAAAAATGCACATTAGCCTATTTTAATGTGCATTAGCTAAACAGGATAGTTTTTTGTAATACTTTAATGAGCAATAAAATAGGCTAATGCACATTAAAGCACACATGTAGATGCACCTAGTCATTACCAACATCCAGCAGTGACTTCCAACCCTGCAATGTTCTGTGCCAGTTCAGCAAGCCCACCCCTCCAAACCCAGACTTCATCAGTGAAGCTTATTCTGCAAGTGGTGTTTGGAAGATGACTGCCTTACATTTCCATTTCAACCTCTGCATTTGGATAATGTCCAGGCCCAATTGAAGCCCTGATCTCCTTTGGGATCTCCAGGTGCTACTATAAGGCAACAAAATATATACCAATAAACAGCTCAAAAGGCCTTGAACCTTTAGAAAACTCTATCCCTTGGCTTAGGTAACATCACTAAGAATGAGTTGATTTTAAAATAAAACTATATGACTATATACTGCAGGCATGACAAATATTAAATAGACTGGAGTACTCCCTCCCCCTAAAACATTTGTTTTCAATAGCCACAAAGTAGTCTAATGTTGTTTAGCAGAGAGAAATCTGGCAGCATATGAGCAATCTGGCAGTGCTGCAAGTACTGTAGGTGTTATGATACACACACAACATGTTTTACAAATAGAAAGTGGTTTTCCAAGTCCTTTAATATATTCTCATTTTCCCTACCTTGGCCCAAAAAAGCTGCAGTTTTGAAAATAATGCTGCATACTGAAGTATTAAACCAGAAATCTGAAGAAAGTAGGGTTTTTTACAGTTTTTTTCAGCTGTCCTCCCTCTCCTTTTTTTCCTCTTTTTTTTTTTTTTTTAGTCAGGTATGTTTTTAGCAACTTAAACAGGTTGGGTTACCCACAAGTAGTAGTAATTTTTCCACCTAGCAGATTGAGGTAGTCATGCTCTCTTTAAACACTTCTAAATTTATTCTCCAGTATTATTCAAACAGAATTATTTGTATGCCCACCCTGGCTGGGGCAGAACTCTTGCAGTACTAACTGATGGTCAGAGACCACACAAATGAACCAGGTTAACAACATGCATATTCTGGGAAACTAAGTATCTTTTTGAAGAAGTCTTTTGAAAGATTGCTCCCGTCTGTTTTGCTTATTACTATTTATTCGTATTACAGTAATATGTAGAGGCTGCAATCACGATCAAGGCAAGGTACTATACAAACACACAGGGAGACACAAAGAGCTCACAGGCTAAGTAAAAGACACTAAAAAGATTCATTATTACCGCCATTTCACAGATGGTGGTTGAGCCACAAAAAGCCTGAGTGATTTGCCCAAGGCTGTACAAGAACTCTGTGGCAGAATCAAGACCTGAACCTCTCTCTCCTAACACCAGTCCAACAACCAAGGCACAAGATCAAGCCTTCTCTCTAACTAGCCATGTCAACTATTGCCTTATAAACTGTTACCGTGAAAAACACTTTGATTTTAAGCTGTTCCAGTAGCCACAAGTTTCATTCAAAGGCTGAGTATCGGCAGAAGAAAGCATGGTACACAGCTGCAAAAGGGGATGAAACATTCAATGTTACTCAGCAAAGACCCCTCTGGCTTCAGCCAAGGCAGGAGCTTTTTCAAAGGGTGTCCCATTCAACTCACCTCAGCTAAGAAACCTTGTTCAGCTAAGGGCCTTAGTGGAGGGCATTGTCTTCTATGGGTGACATCCAAACATCATGATCTAGCAGACTGGGTGAAACAGTTTAATAGTTTTCCAGGGTAAAACATCACCGTTGTTGAAATTGAAACAGCTGTTAATAGCAGGAATTGGAAGAGTTCCACCTGGGAAACAGGAAAAGAAAATCAGCCATTGATTTTACAGCAATAGGGAGAGAGCTGCCTGCAAGCAGCAAAGGGCCAGATTCTGGCAGGCACACGTGGCAGAGTGAGGAAAAAGAGAGTGGGAAAGATCCCCTTTCCTCTAGCATGGCTCAAATAAAGGCCAGCCAGAATCTGCAGCTCTCTGGAGCACGGAGGCTGTCTAATCACTTCCCAGGAGATGAAGGGCAGGGAGACAGACACTCGCCGCGGGTGAAGCCTTGCCACCCCACCCCGATCTCACCAGCAGGGAATATGCTGCACGCCATAGAGGGGGCGAGGTGTTTTGTACCTTCGGGTCCCGCTGTGGGAGAATACTCCATGCTTCCCTTGCTGCTTCCCAGGCCTCATGCTCCCCCCACACAGGGCTGTGCCTGTTCAGCACAGCGGGGAATGTAGGAAAAAACCTGTTCAGCAGCAGCCGTGGCAGCATTGCATTGGCAAACACCTCTGCTACTGTCGCAGAACAGCTCTCACAGAGATGCAGAGGCACAAGCAGGCTAATGGAGGCTTTGCCACAACCCAGGTGGGCAGATTGGTCACACTGAATAATGCTCCATGCAAAAGGCGGACCCCTCTCCACCCTCTACTAAGCCTTTACACCTAGTCTATTGAGGTATTCCTGCCCTCTCTAAGCACTCCACAAATAGCTCCAGGAAAATCATGGGAATTACTTCCCAAGTGATTTACTCCACAAAAGAAGAGGGGGCAGGATCAGGCCCTTAACCTTTCCCTCCTGTTTGCAGCTGGATGAAGGGTTTGGAGTGCAGTGACTGGAGCTATTGGGCCAAATCGTCCACTGAAGAGATTCAACTGAAGCAAACAGCTACATTGGTTCTCACTAGTTGCAGACTTAGCCTGCGATTTAAAAGCACTCGCTAATGGCTTGTGGCAGCCATTGTCCATTTCTGGGCTGTTGACTCACTATACCTCATGCTGGAGGCCACATGATCAGCAGTGAGAGCCCCACAAGGAGAGTTTCACCATTCAAAGGTGATAACATAGTCCCTCCACATCCTGCAGCCTCCAATACGTCCCAGGTATTGGGGCTCTGACAAGGCAGCTCTGCCAGCTGCACACCATCCAGGTGCTCCCCCTATGAGTGAACCCAGCTTGGTATCCCCTTATGTCCCCAGAGGAAAGGAAGGGTGAGCAAGGGTGAGAATCCCAGCCACCTTGCAGAAATGAGAGTTTGCAAAAGATGCAGGGCAGTGGAATAGCAGTAGAGCCAAACTGCTGTAAAAAAAGCCTGGGGGTGACATAAGCGGAGTTTATACCCAGTTGTGTAATGAGCAGTGGGCAACGAGGACACCAACCCCAGTGCCCGCTTAGAAGAGACACATGAACGGCAGCTATCACCATCGCCAGCCAGACTCCACAGCTGCCACAGCCAGCCCAGCCCCAGCCACCATCACCATCGCCATCCAGAGCGTACTCTGGCTATTAAGCCTGTGCTCCTCTCACTACAGCTAACACCCTATATTCAGAAACCCTGCTGCAAGCTGTAAGTTCAGCCTCCAGTACACAAAGGCCCCAATCCAGCCAAACACTTAAGCAAGTGGTTAACCTTCAGTCCTGTGGGGCTTAAAACAAGCCTGACTGCTTTGCTAGCCATGCTGAGTGCCATGGCTAGGCTGAACCAGGAACTTCCCTTTGAAGTCCTGCCACTGCTGTTCATGTAGGTGGGACTTCAAAGAGGAACCACCGCCTCCCCTCCCTGCACAACCCCGTGCTGAAGAAGCAATGTTGATAGTTTTAATTGCACTGAAGATTGCTTTAGGGCAAAGCAATTTAAACCTTCCAAGAAAAAGACCATTTCAAAAGTCCCCTCAACTAGCTGGAAAGAGACAGAGAGCGAGCTGGGGAAAAGAAGGAAATGGCCAAGTTACCTCTTTAAAACAGAGGTCTGTGGGGGAAAGAAACAAACTTTTCTTATCCTACATAATCAGTGTTATACCGAGTCAGACCAATGGCCCATTTAGCCCCGTATCCTGTGTCAGGGGCAGCCCACAATGCGTGCACCCTGCCACTCACTCTAGGAGGTAAAGGCTGTCCTACTGCCCACTGCCCTCACCTATATCAACCAGGTCCTGCAGTATCTGCCCCCCCACTCTCCGCCCCATATTCCACCAGCCCCTGGGAGCTAATTGTGGGGCTGCTGCCTCCAAAGGCCTCACAGCACTCCCCACCCCATCATCTCAGCGAGCTGGAGGATACCAAGCTGATCCACCTCTGAACAGCCCACCACCAGCAGCTCTTCATGCTCGTGATCCACACGATCCATCATCCTGTTCTCCCATTCCATCCCAACAAGTGGCAGGGCACCCTAGGCAAGGGCAGGGGAAAGGGTCTACGGTGCACAGGTCTGTATTCTACCTTGATCCCATAAGCCACCAGGGACCTCGGATAGTGGCTCTTCCAAGAACCTACTGCCACAGGCATATATCTGGCACACTTTGCAGACAACCCCAACACCTGCCCCCTTTGCCAGCAGAGGGAGACCCTGGCACACACCTACCTCAAGTGCCCCAGGTTGCAGCTCCTGTTCGGTCTCTTCCAGAACCTCCTGCTGAGGTTCTGCCTGCACTTCTTCCTGCACCTTTTTTCCTGTGCAATTCTCATCCTCAGTCCCAACGAGCCCCAGGACCTCCTGGTCAAGCTCTTCCTGGCTTTGGCCAAGCTGACCACCTATAAGACCAGGAGGGGGGCTCTGCATGGTGGGAACCCAGGCAACTGTGGGGCTGTCTTTCTGTCACTCCTCCGCTCATGTCTCCAGACAGAGTTTCACTATTTGACATCCACATGCTCCCTTGACTCATTCAGGGGGCAATGGGTGCTGGCCAGTGTGCTCTGCTTGGTATCGCCTTCCAGAACCCTTATTAACTTATGACTAGGGGTCTACTGAACTCGAGGATGTGTCTGGATGATTTTGCGGGCAGATCCCAGGACTGGCCACCATTTTCATGGGCTGAGCACAGTGAGTCCCCACACCTCTGATTGGTGGAGGGGCTCTGGTAGTCCCTC
The DNA here is from genome assembly GCA_030014935.1 of Caiman crocodilus. Taxonomy (NCBI): domain Eukaryota; kingdom Metazoa; phylum Chordata; order Crocodylia; family Alligatoridae; genus Caiman; species Caiman crocodilus. The sequence continues at coordinate 103,668,784 of JAGPOW010003648.1, forward strand.
CCATCCCCAGAGATTGCCAGATGGCTCCAAACCATCACTTAAATTGTTTTACAATGTTTCCCTTAATGGCTTCCATGGGCTTAATCAGGGGATTGTGGAAGCCGTTAACTGATGTGTTATTAAACAATCAAACATTTAATTAAACCCTAAAATGAAATACCATATTAAAATATGCACACCACAAATTATAACTCATACCAACTATACACTATATTAACTAATACCAACTTTATGCACTTTATTAATACCAACTATATACACTTTGTTAAAGGACATTAGAAAAAGGAGTTTAATGAAACTGAATGCTAACCTTGAGACAGGCAGTTCACTCTGGCTATGAAATGTGAGCACGCTGCATGCACTCCCAGGAGTGCTTCCAGTAGCTAAGGGTCGGTCACTACTCAGAGCAGGCACCTGTTTGGGGTCTAAACTGCAAACACTAACGAAGGAAGCATTCAGGTGTCTGAAATGCGGTACCAGTGACACGTCGTACTTGTAGCACTTGTTCAGCTTCACAGCTATCACCTGGAATAGGTCCCTTCTCCACTGGTTTTCACAATGACAGCTTGACTGTTCTTGCGATACCACGTCTTCAACCCAGCTTATCAAATCCATCAGGTTATGTGCATGGTGGATCAGAGCCTACCAGCCTTCGAACCTTCATGAACCTGGTGGCATTGTCAGCACAAATGTCACTTGATCCTGAATGTCATCTCACCCTAAGACATTGTGAAGTTTAAGCATGCACAGTGGGCTGGGTGTGATTTCCAGCTCCTCACTCACAAACTCCTGGTAGGACTGCATGTGCTTGGTGTGCTGATGGACTTAATTGAACTACACTATGTCAATTGACACTGGTTTTCCTTGACACATCCAGAGTCACACTGGAGGTGGTACAGAGAAATCTGCCTCCATCTGCATGCAGGTTTCCTGAAGGATATTGTCTTACACAGTCCAGCACTGAAATGTATTTGGCAGTCTTGGAGGATTTCTTAGCATGCATCGTTCCCGTTCATCCTCAGGTGGCATCATGCTGTAGTAGCATGCCTGTGAGCACTTTAAAAGCCAGCACCAAGACCCTCCCACTTCCCTGGCTAGCCCTGAACTGGCTCCTTGGACTGAACCTCGGTCACAGGCTCAGCCTCTGATTTGCTCCCTCTCCCTTGCCTCTTCCCTTCCACCTCTCCCTCCCCCCCAACTGCATAATTCAGAATTCAAGGGCTTCACGCCCTTTTCTCTTCTTGCAGTTTGTCTGGGTTTTTTCCTCAGCGAGCCTGCCAAAAGCACGGAGCCCGTGCTTTTTCATGAAACCTTCCATTTTTCACAGAGCCTGCCCAAAACCATGGTTTCCATCAAAATCGTGGAATTACGATTTTGGTCCCTACCTATGACCTGACTCCCCTCCCTTTGTTCTTTCTAGTTGTATCAAGTAATCAGTTATTAAGGGAGGCTTATAGTTTTTCATGATGGGCAGAAGCCCATGACCTATGGCACATTAGATACGCCTGTTTGTCAGTGGCTGCCCACATTACATGAGTCCTGCCACTTACTTGAGGAGATCAAGGACAACTTGGACACTGTTCTCACCTACGTTAACCAGGTCCTGCCCAAGGGCAATACCATCCTCCTGATATCCCCCAACCCCCAGAGCTCATCATGGAGCCCCTACCTCAGCAGACCTCACAGCAGTCTTCACCACACCATCTTAGCAGGCTGGGGACTACTAAACTGCTCTACTTCCGTACAACCCACCACTGCCAGCTCTGTGTGCTCCTGGTCCACACCCTACAATATCCTGTCCTTGCATTCTGCCTAGACACCAAGTGGTGCAATGCCCTCAATGAGGATGAGGGTCCCCAGTAGATAAGCATATACTCCTCCTGATCCCACAAGCCACCAGGAACCTCAGCTGATGATTCTTCCATGCAGCTTTTTCTGTGGGCATGTATCTAGCACACTTCATGGACTCCCCTGACACCTGTCCCTTCTGTGAGCAGAGGGAGACCCTGGAACAAGCCTACCTGGAGTATATCAGGTTGCTGACCCTTCACAGCCTCCTCCAGAACCTCCTGCTAAGGTCCTGGCTGCACTACTCCCTGCACATTTTTGTTTATGCAGTTCCCGTTCACGGCCCCACCAAGTGCCAGGACCTCCTGGTCAACCTCCTTCTGGCCCTAACCAGGCTGGCAATACACCCAACCAGGAAAGGCATTCTGGCCAAGAGGACTCTGGGGACTCTGGGACCATTTTCCTGTCCCTGGTCTGTTCACATCTCCAGGCAGAGTTTCACTGTGCAGTGTCCACTGCCTCCTTGGACCCATTTGACGGCCAGTGGGCCCTGTCCAGTGTGCTCTGCTTGGTGTCCCCCCTTGGTGCACTCATCTTGAACCTCTGAACTACGCTCCCATCCCTATTTTCTTCTTAATTGTCCCCTGTAATTACCTGGGATGCCTGTGCACCAGCACAAACGCTGCTCCAATATGCTGCAATTATAGTGTGTCAGAGCAGACTCAATTAATCGAGCCTGCTAGAGTGTGGTAATTACTGTATACCAGCAGCCTCCCACATCTTGTGTATCAGCATGCTGGTGGGGGGAGGGGGGCACTTGAACTAAAGCCCAGCTCAGCCCAGTATATCATATTTGTCATGTTATTTTTATTATAGATTCTACCAATTTCCAAATTTTGGAAGGGAGACTCACTTGGTTGTGGTTCCTTGGATCACCTCAGGAGATGGGCATTATGCATCCTCATCCCCTATTTCCTCAGCACCTCTGAATATTATCTCACATGCCTTAGGAAGGTTCAACTTATTTTGATGTTAAGAGTGTTCCTGGCTTTGGCATCTTCATTACAGCCTTCCTGGCCAAACAGAATGGCGCCTAAGTACTAGCCTCGCTCTGCTCCTGTCATTGATGATAGGAAAGCTGACATGGAGAAGAACAGAGTTGAGTTGATACTGATCTCCTTTGAAAATTACTCTCTTGGTGCACACAATCAAGCTGTCTGCTGTCTGCCATGGATTCCCTGTATGGCCCTAGGCAAGACACGTAATCTGTTGGTGACTCATTGTCTCCATCAACTGAAGAAAACTTGTCACCTTTTCAAGTGTCACAGAAGGCCAGTTTATCTCTCTGGAAGTCAGTGGAGCCTCCATGGAACTTGGGCTTCAGATTAGGCATCGCAAACACCCTGTGCTTCTCAGAAAGCAGCCAGCTTTCACCTGACATGATCTCAGGCAGATGTCCCCCTACGTGAACTTTGAGAACGACTGGGTTATGCCACATTATACCAGCCAAGGGTCTTCACAAGGAGCATACAGGCATTTTAGAGGCAGCAGAAGTATCTAGAGAAACGACTGGGAACAGAAACTTCAGAGAAGAGGTGGTTAAAGGGGCAGTATTTGTTCCAAATATAAGGTGCAAAACATTACCATTTTTTATTTTGCTCATTTTTATCTCATCAGGATTTCATCTGCTCAGTGTTCACTTAGGGGGAAGCTACACATTACACTAAGACCCTACTAAGGGGACTTAAAATGTGAATATCCACAAGTTAAAGTTTGTTTTCACTAAAAAAACTAGGTTTCCAGTATCAATTACTGCTCAGACAACTAAAGTCAAATTTGTACCACCTATGTACCTGTCTGATTCCACTCAATGCAACCCTATATCCCCAGGTTCAAGGAAGAACTAAAAAGTGGATGTTATTCCTGGGTCACAAGGAAAATTAGATTAAAAGAAAAAGCCCTTTTTCTTCACATCTGGAAGGACAATCCTTTCTGATCTAGCTGAACTATATAATATTCTACATTCATCTAGCTAAAAACCGTAATTACAACGGCCTTTTAAAATAAAAACTTAGGTTTCTAAATAAAACTTTTCAATGGCTATACTCAGAACAATGTTTTTTTCCACTGGGAAACAGAAGCAATTTCAGCCAAACTCCCCAAATTTTCCAGTTTTCATCAGTTTCCTGTTAAACAAACCTGGCTTGGAGAATGTTTAATTAAAAGGTGAAAATTGCTGGTGAAAGTTTCAGCACCAAAATGTTTTTGTTTTCATCTGCCTTTTCCCCAAAGAGAAAAAGAAAAACCCTAAATTTGACTACTTTTATGTCAACCTGAAATACTGGGAAAGGACAGTTATTTGGAGAAAGTCTGTTGTCATATTCTTCTTCCCAGCCAAACACACATTTGCTTACAACTAAATTTAAGCTGTGCCTAGCCTTAAATAGACTCACAGATGTAAAGGGTTTAAAAACCCATTAAAACGACCTGGACCACAAAGGATGTTTTGGTCAGTCCTGGCAAGCCTTCACCTTATCATCACAGCAGCATTTATTTTATCATTATCTTAAAAAAGAATCACATCAGAAAAATACATCTCTGTAAAATGTTGCTAGATATTTCCCCCCACCATTTATATCAACCTGATTCTACCTTAAAAAGGTGTTTATTACCTTTTCTGCAAGCAGGCTCAACTCTTACTCCTTGCTAGAAAGCAAGGAACCCCTAATACTGCACTATTTGGCTAAGTTAGACCTACCTAGATCCTGGGTCCTAGCCCTGTTTGAGAGCATAGACCATGCTTTCTCCTGTTGGACCTCTTCTACTTTGTGTAAATAATTAAGTATTGATTAGGTCAGACAGAGTGCAAGAGGCCAAGATCCTGTTCCTGACAGAGGTGCTTGCTTCACCCACTCTACAATAGGAAGCTTTATGCGACCCCAGAAGGAAATTCTGTTCTGCCTCAGGAAGCACTGAGCTCTCTTCTGTCAAAGGGCAGCCTTCTGCACTGCCATCATGGTGGGATCCAGCTTATTTGGAGTTGAGATGACCTGCTGAGATTCCACTTAGTTACAGTGGACACGCCTACTTAAACTGGTACAGGTTTCCCTCGCTTTATGCAGGTTCTGCACGTGCAAATTCGCTCTTATGCAATGACCCTTCTTATACCAAAAATTTGCTACATGCAAGGTAAATTCACTCCTATGCGATTGGCGTGGTGGAAGCCTGCGGTCAGCTGCTTTTTGCAGTGCGTGTTGGGAGTGATGCGCACTAAAATATAGTCTCCTGTGTGGATCTGTGCTCCTCGCTCATTGCCTGCGACGTGTTTCTGTAGTTGCCATCCCCATTATGGTAACATTCACCACCACGCTCGGCTTGTGTGTACTGTCTGTGGTTGGTGAGCATCAAAATTGTTTTCTAGAAATGGTAAAAATGGGCCTGGGGGTCAGTACTGTCAGGGTCTTGGAAGGTATCCCTATTTGTTATATTATAAAGTGGCTTCCCTTTATGCAAATTTGAGTTATGCGCCGTTTTCCAGGAACACACGTACAGCATAGAGCAAGGGAAACCTGCATACCTAACGGACATACAGCAGCATTGACTTCAGTGTTAATCCAGAGGGGATTTGAACTAATATATTCTGGTTCTCAGAGGCAGTGTCTTAACTACCAGACTGTGGGCTAGGCAGGGCAGAGAGCATCTTAGATCCCTTTTGCTGAAATCAGTCCATGGGATGGAAAGGCACAGGAGGGAGAGGAGAATGTGTTAGAGAGAGCCTAATTTTAAAAACTCAGTAAGAAGAACACTCTCCTGGAAGCGGGCCCTGGGCCTCTGTACCCACAAATGTTGGCACATTTTGCATTACATTGTCATTAGATACAGAAGTCTAAATTCCCCTGGATGGAACCGGATCACAGCAGAGCTGATGTGGAGGGATCAACTGGTGAATCTGGATTGCTGCTAGTTATGCACAGCAGATCAAGTCAAGTTGCTTAGGGACCTTTCCAAGCAAAAACAGAGGCACCTAAGGGATCTTGCATCTTAGCAGCTCTGCTGTGCAAGGTGGTAAAGAGTTGCACTTAACTGATTTACATGCCTAAACACCACATAAGTGTCAGTAAGGCATCTTAACGCAGAATTTGAGTCTCCCTATAGCCTGACGGTCAGGATGCTGAATCAAGTTTGAGGAAGAGTCCTGAATGGACTCTCATCTCAAATGAGTGCCCTGATTCTCCCCTGCTTTTCATGGAAAACCTTGACAAATTTGGATTTTGTTCCTAATGAGGAACGGGCAATTTTTTTATATCTTAAAATGATGGGAAAATCATTTGCTGGCCACCTCTAGATCTTAGTTACAGCAGTATAAATTTGAAGTGTTTATCACCTCTGTTGCTGAAATCAGAATCTGGCCTATTGCCCCAACCCTCATTCAGAATGCACTTTCATCTCTAGTATAAACATCAAGGCATATCAAAAGCCCTGTTGACAGTACTGAAGTCACTTTCTCCTTTTATGAAGTTGCCAAAACGCACAAAATTAAACTCTCCAAGTCACAGTAGGCTGTTTTGTCAGTTTATCCAATTGGTAACTTAATACTATCATAACTTCTATCACTCTCACTTCAGAAAAAAAAATCCCTGTAAGGGGATGCATTCCCTACAAAATTTAGTTTGATCATCCAATTTCAAATCCCAAAACATAGTTCAAATATTGTTCTTTGGAAACCGAAAGCTATTGCTTTACGTGACATACTGTACTGAAGAATTGTTCAAGTGGACATATGGATGTTATAATTGCAAAGAGAGTGATTCAGGAGTTAAAAGGAGGGATTGTCTGCTGACCTCGCTGCACTTCGGGAAAGGCAAGTCATTTGCACGTGTGAGACCTCTTTTCTTTTTTTTTCCTCTCCTCCTGCTTCCATCGATGCCAATGAGAGAACCTGCAGCTCAAATAATGCAAAATTAGATTGTTGAAGCTGATTTGTTAGATCCATTTTTCAGTCAAATTTGCCAGAATAGAAATAAAATCTACAGTTCAGTTTGAAGTACTACCATTTTATAATGTATGTATAAATAATAGAAACAAAATACACAGCGCTACTCTAAGGCAGTGATGCTCAACCTCCAACCCGCAGGCCAGATCTGGTCTGTGGAACTGTGTCATCTGGCCTGCGGGGCTCCTCAAAGGTCCAAGAATTTGGCTGCAAGGGAGCAGGATTAATTAACACTGCCCTGCCACCAAATTTTCAACCCCCACCACCCGATGACATAGCTGCATGCATTAGTTTGGGCTGCCACACAGGGCTGGGTCTGAGGCCAGAGCTGGTGGCAGAGCCTAATCCATTGTGTGGTGCTGTGCCAACTCCAGAGTGAATCAGGATCACAGACTTATTCTGTATGCCAGAACCAGCCTGCAGACTGACCCCGCACCATTCATCTGACCTGCAGCCTAGAAAGGTTGGACACCACTGCTCTAGGAAATGATACCAGTAAAAGCATTGGCAAAATGGCATTTATGAATTACTCTCATTTCAGCCTTGAAATCAGCCAGGACCACAGGTATTAACTATTATTACAGCTGATAATTATTATTCAGTTTTATAGTAGCACCTAAAGACTTCATCCAGAGCTCCACTGCACGAGACAGAAAGGCTTAGGAAAGACTGTGCTAGGGGCTGTTCACACGTATGATAAAAAGTTAGTCCCTGTTATTTGTTGCCAAAGAAAATTATGAAAAAAGAAGGCAATTTGAAAACCTGCTCTCATAGGGATGATCTGTTGCTAACTGCAATGATCTATCTGAAAAAATTGCTGGAGTATCTGCATATATCATTGTTAAAGCTTTGTTCCAAAGCCACTGACAACTGAGAGTCCTTCCGCTCACTTTACTAGACACTGGATAATCACAACTTGCTTAGGAAAACCTGTTGGATGGGATTTGGATCCCCACTGAACTTATTGCAGAGGCAACTACCAATAAATCTGAAACAAATGAGGCTGAAATTTCTGTCGGATTATTCTATCAAGGGGTGGAAGAAAAGTTTCACGCTTCCACTCAGTAGGTTACAGAGTCAGCTCCCAATACACCTGGATAAAACAGAAACAATTAGGGCCTACATCATTTTCTCCCAAGTACATGGTGCTATTTAGAGATTGTTGAATGGTCTTAGAAAACACTGGCCTTCTAGTCCCAGACTTCTGTGTAGACAGGAACCGTAATAGTGCTAGGTAGGCCAGGTAGACTACATGCAGACCAGGAGTAGCTATTGTCCTTTTAATAAAAAGTAGAGAAAGCAGGAAACTAAACACATGTGAATGGGGATTCTTTCTGGAGACCCTTATTTTTTATCACAGGATTGCTTATGGCTGTCCTGCATTACTTAGAATGAACATGGAATTACTTAGGAAATCTGCCCTTCGGTTTACAGGAAGTGGTTACCTGATAGTGGTCAAGTCACTGCCCATTCATTTCAGCGTCTGTGTAGTCCTGTAGTTATCCAAGCTGGTTTTGTTTTGATAATGTGTGAAGGCAAGCATGATGCAGCAGCTCTTTGCTTCCTTGCTCGTTTGAAAAGAGAAACCTTCACACGATCTCCTTGCATTTCAGGAAACTGGCATTGCTGGCAGCTTTCCGAAGCTGGAAGACACTGACGTTGGGCTGTGCAAAGCTTCAGGTGATTTGATTCAGAGGAGATTCGGCCCGATTTGGTGGCTGACTCTCCAAATCCGAACTGAATCAGGGGACCAATTAAAAGGCCTGAGTCGATTCAAAGCTCTCCGAATCTTCAGAAAAGATTCGGACAGCTTTGATGATTTGGTCAGTCTCCAATGGCTGCAGCAGGGAGCTGGAGCTGGACTCCAAGCTGGTAAGTAAGGGGCAGAGGACCATGGGGGGACCCCTGCCAGTCCCCTGCCCCCACCCCAGCTCCCAGGCCTTTAAAGAAAAGCCCTGGTGCTCCCCGGGTGCTGCCGGGCTGGAGGTGATCAGTAGCTACTCCAGAGTGAGACGGGTCTCTGGAGTGGCTACTGATGCTCCAGACTCCAAGCTCCTTTCCAGAGACGAGCTCTGTCTCTAGGCACCCAGTCTGTTCAGCAGTGAGTGAGATTCCTCCAGAGCCGTCTGGACTTACATCCACCAAAAGAAAGGACACCTAATCTTCCTGGCTCCCACTTGCAGGCCTATCCCATGGGAGGGAGATTCGTCTTAATAACATATACATATATACGAACAATTTGGTGTCCCGGGAAACCAGTGCCAGATTCACTGCTGAAAATGGAAAAATGAAATACAGGTCTTTTCCCATCCCCTTTCTTCAGGCCTTGCTTTATTTCTGAACACATACACACAAAGGCAGAACAAAGGCACTCGAAGTGCTGGGTAACAAAACAACCTGAGGCCTTTCCAGCTTCAGCCAGCGAGGCGGGAAGAGGCCCCTCACCCCCTGCTTGCCCTCTGGCAGCCTCTTCTGCACCAGCTCCCCTTTCTGCTCATAACCTTGTCCAGATCACCCATGTGACAGGTGAGAACCTGGTAACCACTTACACATGCCAGAATGCCTTTCCTCCACGTCACAAGCCCTCCGTCTCCCCCACTGAAGCATAAACAAGCCCCTGCCCTCCCCACCTGGGGAAACAAAATGGAATAACCTAAAGGAAAAAAAAATCCAAAAAATTCCCCTCTTTCCAGCTGTCCTGCTGACTAGATTCTTCCATGAAATTCTCCCCAATGCCAATTCCGCGTGTATTAGGGTGAAATGCACTTCCGTGCAGAAAACAACAGTGCACAACTTTTTTTCAAGGGCTCAAGTGGAGCTTCAGTGGAGAGCAGGGGTCCTGTAGGCTGTCTACATATAGAAGAATTTCACCCCTTGTGTGGGACATAAGTCATGCAGAGGCACCTCTTCAGACCGTCCATATTCTGGGGAATTTCCACTCTTGGCACCTTCCTGGAATCTGCATCACGTTGAGGCTGTCCCCGGTTTCCTGCTGCTTGCGGATCCTCATCTTCTGCATTGGTGGAGCTCATTCTCCCAGGACCACAGCAAGGGCAGTGGGGTGAGTGGGATGACTGCCCTGGGCCCCAAAGCGAAGGGGAACCAACAGGAGCTGTGCAGCCCGGGCAAGGCACAGGATGGAGCCACGAGCAGCTCATTTGGGAGGGTGTGGGGACAGAGGGACAGTAGCTCTTGCTGCTGCCTGCACTCCCAGGCAAGCATTGGTGGCAGGGGGGAGGATGCGTCCCCTGGATCTGTGCGTGGGGTGAGGGTGGGCTGCTGCTGCCGGCTTTGCCCCAGGTGCCAAACTTCATTGCTATAGCACTGGATTCTCCTGACTCCTTTGCAATACGAGTGTGTGCCTTTTGTTTACAAACAAATTTCAGGGAGGCTTTTGGGAGGAAAACCCACACAGTGAAACCATGCTGGCCAGCTTGAATCTTTGTACGCTCTGAAAAGTGATACCAGTCCATTGCCTCTTTACAATTCAAATCCCACTTCTCTCAAGTAACATCAGACACAAAGACCTACACATTTCCAGGGTGCTGTCAGGGTGGCAATACCTACCAGCCCACAGTTAGTTCTTGGGAAGCATGCAAATTGCCAGTTCTGCCAACCAACCAAATTCCTAGCAGAGCTCTGTGAAGGACATTTACCTGGTGATTCTTTTGGTAGGCACAAAACTCTTTTAATAGATTGGTTGATTTATTTAAACCACTATGTTAAAAATATTTTATTCTCTTCTCACAAAGGAGAAGTGGTTGAGATGTGCTCAGCATCACACCCTCCCCTGATAACCCTCTCAAACCTTCTTCCGTTCTTCCTACTTATTCAGTTGTCACCTCTGAAATTTGACTTTCAATCTAAGGTAACCTCTTATCAGCCCTTTTTTACTGAGAAGTACCAAGTTCTTTAGTTTTAATCTTTATGCTGTGCCTTTATCCCTGAGAACTAGCCTCGCTGGGAGGGGAGGGGAGGTGTTTAGGATTATTATTTTTTGCTACAAGTTTTAACTACATGTTACCTACTTTTAGCCTACATACATACACACACACACACACACACACACACACACACACACACCCCACACACAAAATTGATAGTGTGATATGTAGCATGGGCAACATACCTGTGTTGTCTATAATCTAGCTGGTGGATTATGATGACAGTGAAGAATTCAGAAAATAAATATGAGTGATAATGGGATGCCTGGATACACTGAAGTCTGTGGCACTATGTCCTTACTGCTGTTGTTACAGTTACTTGGCAGATTAAACTAGCAGAAGTATGTTAAACTGGGCCACCACCATACCTCTATTAGGCACAGTAGATGTATCCTTCTGGAAGGTGTATGTGAAACTCCACCATCCTGAACTTGGCTCTTGTGGACATAACTAAACAAGGCTAAGTGTGATGGAGAATCAGTGTTTTTAATGCCCTTCAGCACGTCTTCCACCTGCATTGCCCCCTCCACCTAGACTATCTTTCAAGTGAAAGACCTTGCCTGGGGACACTTGTACACGTCACGGGGATTTAGTCATTAGGGTTGCATTCTATGCCCCCTAAATTGAAACAGTGTTTTTTTTAATTGAAACCCATCACTCCAATTTAGGGGTTTTATGTTTCTGTCAATGTTATGGCAAGGGGCCTGATCCTATTTCTTTTTTTCAGCAGAGCCTACCCACAGCCAGGGGGTGAGCTGCTGGTGGGATGAGCAGCCCCTGAGATTCAGGGATCCCTGGCCCTTCCCTCTGCAGCGGCAGCCCCCCTGGTGCCTGCTGACAGAAGAAGTGGCTGGGGGCCAAATCCTTTTTTCTGCGGAGCCTGCCTTCCTCTCCCACAGCTGGTAGATGAGCTGACTAAAAGTGGCAATGCATTGTTGCAAACTAAAATACATTGAGATGTAGTTTCATTTGCAACAATACAAACTCCTTTAAAACCTACAAAACTCTTGTACTTTTACAGTGTGATGTCATTAAGCCACACTAAGTGGCACATTCCTCACTTGTATATGGTAATGTCATCACTTGTACAAGTGCCTTGAGTGACCTATTTGTCAATTTCCTTGTCACCACAGTTAGCATCTTGGCTATGTACAGTGCGTGGAGCATGCATTCATCTGTGCTTTGCATAACCCTGAGATCATGGCTAAGTCCCATTAAACAAAAAGTTGTGACCAAATTCCTGGGCAGTGACGTATCTAAAACAGAACTGCAGCTGGGTAATGACACCCTTGGAATCTAACCATTCAAGAGCACTCCAAAGCCTGTGAAACGGAGCAAAAATCAGCCCTGATTGAAGTGGGTGGAACTTTATCCAGCGAGCATCAAAATACTATATACATCCTTACACACCCAAAATTTCCATGCACAATCAAAACTCACAATCAAAGAGTTTTGATTGTGCAAGTAAAGCAAGGTTTGGTTCCTGATGTGACTCATCAAAATCGTGTAATGGCATATGAAAAATACCCATTTTTAGGCAAAGAGTAACCCCATGAAACAATTTGCTTTTCTAAATCAGGCAACTTTCACAGCAGTCAGTCTTTATGGGCCAGATCTTTCCCAGACATTAATTTTAACTTGAATTAACTTCTGTGGAGCTGAGAAGATTTACCCCTACCTGAAATCTGGCTCATTATTTGCTATGTGTTTGCCCACCCTGGGTGAGGCCACATGAACATGCATGTGCACTTTTCAAAAAAGCTTTTGAAGAGCCACAAAACACACCCCACGCATGTGATTTGGTTCTCTGTGCTGCATATTTGCAGCACAGAACAAAATTATGATACTGGGAAATGCCAGTATCAAAAAAGTGCACTGAAAAAAGCAGCACTGCGCACATGGCAACAGCATGTGCCACCCAAAACCAGAGCTTGGCCAGCCAGAGCTAAATTCCAGCTGCCAGCCAGGCTCACCACACCTGGATTGCTGCTGCTGCAGCCCTAAGAGGCCCTAAGGACCCCAAGTAAAGCTTCTGGGGCCAGTTCAGGTGCTGGTCCCAGCCTCCCCTATCCCACCCAGGGTCATTTGCCTCACACCAAAGCACACGTGCAGGGTATGCCCTGAGGACAACTAGCAGTGGCCAGATATGTGCTGCTTGGATTTGTCCCCAGGGAAACTCATGTGCATACTTGTCTGGATGCGCCCTCTGAAGCTTAGTATTCCCCCATCATTGGACTGGTTGTAGTAGCATACTGTATAGAAAGAGCAATGTTTGAAGTGGTGCTCACTCCTACCCTGGACATCTTCAAAAGAAAGCTAAATAATCACCTAGTAGGAGTCATTTGACCCCAAAATCCTTTCCTGCCCATGGCAGGGGGTCGGGCTTGATGACCTGCTCAGGTCCCTTCTGACCCTACCAACTATGAAACTATGAAACATCTCAGCATTTTCATGAACCCTCTTGGAGAGATTTGAGCAGTTGATTCAAAGTGTATTTTTCCTTTACAATCCAAAGACTAGGGAAACAAATAGGAAGCTTTCCTAATTGAATTTAGCTAGAAAGGACTTAACATCTAAAACTCAGATTGAAGGCCCCAAATTTCTACTATCCCATTATTCAGATCCATGAGTTTTCTTTTGGCTTCTGATTTGCATGGGAATTTGCATACCAGATATACAGTGATAGGTTGTGCTAGCAGAATAAGCCCTAGGCGGGGAGCCAAGAGTAATGTGTTCTATTTCAGACTGCCACTGACTCATTATGTAGCTTTGGACAAGTCATCTGACCTTTGCATGTCCCATTTTCCCCATCTACAATAATAACACTTGCCTCACAGGGGTGTTGTGAGGATTAATTAGTTACTGTTTGTACATCACTTTGATGATGTTAAGAACTACATGCATGTTAAAGGTTATTATAAGTCCTGCATTTCATTGCTGGGTAGGCAGTGCATAGCGAGAGCTCAATCCTGCCCTGGGACAAAGATGTGCATTTCTCTCCACATCTTCTCAGATTGGTTGCAGGGCTTGCGTAAGGAGAGCTTATATAATTTTTGTGCGATACATCATTACGCACCCTGGTGCCTCCAGGTAGTGCCAAGCCCTGAGAACAATAGACTTGCTACAGCATCATGTGATACACCCAGCTTCTTGTAAACAGCTTTAGGCACTGTAGCTTTACCATATTTGGGGGGGTGGTATGCTGACTTTTCTTGAAGTTAGTGGTATACCTCTACCAGGCATTTCAGTACTGAAGTTGGGAAGAAAATGTACATCTAAATCTTGATGGGCCAACCCAGACCATGTCTCTGTTATTTTTTCATTGTGCTTAGTGACCCAGATGGCAGGCAGTGTGTCTCAGAATAATATAGGTATTTGGTACACTGCAAAGAAAGAGTCATCACTCCAGGACAGATGGGTAGGGGCAGTCTGAGCATGTTCAGGCACAGTGGAAATCCCACAAGGGCCAGTCTGTGAAGGAGACCAGTCAATTGCCAGCATCGCCAGTAGCTTCACCATGTGGGTTTGAATGTCCTGAAGCTATCCTCCTGACTTAAGGCCTATCTTTCCTCTGCCTCACTGTTCTTTAAAGAGCTCTCCGAAGAACATTTTCTTCTCTGGATTCCAACTAAATATTGCAAGATGTCTGTAGGAACATATTAGGCTCTGATCCAATTAGATGGAAATCCAAGAAAAGATGCCCATTGACTTAGGTTAAGGGCCTTAATGGACTGAAAACATTATGCCTTGGATTTCCTCAGGAACCAGTAAGAGAGGTACCCCAACATTTCAATGAAATCCAATGCAAGTTTGACAACTAACTCCCCTGGATTCCTTTGAAAATCTGAACTATCATTGCCATTGTAGCTTGCAAAATCAGCAAACTGTCCATAGAAGGACCAGATAAAATGTTATAATAAATAAGCTTTATCAAAGTCTATGAATGGTGTGGGACTGTGTTCAGAAGTGATACTCAGCTCCAAAAACTCTAGCTATGAAAGGGTTAAGGATTAAAAGCATTTGGATAGACAATGCATGTTAACCAATGATTTTCTGTCAGCATGTAGGAACAAGTTAGTAAGGCTTATCATTCTCAGCTATGTGAGGAATTACAATAAATGCCTGAAATGCAAGCAGGTTTTTAGCTTAGGTATGTAAATAATGGAAATCACATGAAGGAATTCCCCCCATTCCATCATAATGTTTCTAATTCTCCTCTCCACTGTCTGGCAAAATTAAGCCTGCTCATGCATCCTTAGGACTTCCACCTTGTCTGCAGAAGTAGCTGGGTCATTATTTCTTTGGCAGGGCAAAACAAAAGGTTACAATATTATTCAGCCTCCTTCTATATCGATTCAATTTTTACACCTTCTGAATGTAACCACCTAAAGCAAGATTTAAGGAACTAGGAGATGTGCTGAAAAGATACCAAAGCAGGAGTGAAACCCTAGCCCTTTGGCCCACGATTTCCCTTGCATGACATATTCTCTAACTGCTCAGATTTCTGCTGCTCTTCCAAAGGTTATTAGAAAGGAAGGTTGGAAACTTGTGCAATGAAGGAGGAGGAAGATATTCTTATGAAACATGGCAGTAAAGATGTAGTAAAGCCATTCAAGCCAATGGGCCTACATCTCCTGTACACCAAGGCGATTGGTCTCTCATGATTCATTCATAACTCATTTGTTCATTCCCTCCATTTCAGATGCCAGGCCCTGCTGGAGGTACCACTGTGTCAGAGGATGTCTGACCACTGAGGAAAGCTAAAGTTCATACCTTCCAAACATCAGCATCCGAATACCTTCATGAAACCTGCCTTGTGCTGATTTAGGGCCTGATTCCAAGCCCATGGAAACCAAAGGAAACATTTAATTGCCTATGATGGGCAGGGCCTCATAGTCTAAACCTGTTCTTCACTGGTGAGCCAGCAATGGATCTCCCGCCTGCAGCACGTGCTGCTTGCCCTACCACCTTTGAGGGTGTGGCCCTGGCATGCCCAGGACTCTGCCCTGGGAAGGGTTAAAAAAGATTAAGTAAGGGGAGCTTCCTGACTCTGCCTCTCACATGCCATATTTCTTAGCAAAGCAAAATCACTGGCATGCTCCCACACACTGCCTTGGCTTGCCTCCAGGGAAGCATAACCCAACTATTTGGCATACTACCCCGCAATTTTATTTACACAATCAACCCCTTGAAAAATACAAAACTTACAAAATACACCACGCCCAAAAAAAGAAAGAAAGGAAGAAAGATTTTGGCTTTTAGAAACATTTATTCCAGGGAGGGTAACAAATGCAGGGCAGTAAAGACCCAACAGGTTGGCCTAAAGGTCTGGGTCTTGAGGACAAGGCCTTGGCTCAGGGCCTACAAGGCCTGCCTGCACGCTGAAGACAAAAAAAAAGAAAACAAAGCAACAGACAAAGAAATATATACATATATACATATGTACAGATCTATAGTGGGGATGCCCAGGGGGGCCTCAGGACATCAGGGGTCGGCATGCACATGCAAAGCCAGAGGTCTCAGCTCACTGGATCCGCCCCTGCACCCTGACCAGGTGGTGGTGTCACAGCACAAGGAGCAGGCATCCCCCCTTGACCCACCACAGTGCCCCCTCGATGGCCCAGCACTCCTCAAAAGTGGGCACTGTCCGCCGGAGGACTGCATGCTTGAATTCGAGTGGGAGGTGGGCCCACACCAGCAGGCAGAAAGGCTGCAATGCATCATCTATCCTGGTCACGGGAAGCCAGTTTTGGTGGCTCTTCAGGGTGGCCATCTTGGCCTGGTCTACCAAGAGGTTCCCAGGCTCCCTGCGCCCTCCTCGGCTGCCTGGTACGGGAAAGAACACATGTATATGCACTCTGAAAAGTCACAGCCCAGCACCCAAAGCAGCGCCCTGAGGGTGGCAAAGAGCGGCCGCAGTGGGAGGCAGGCAAGGAAGGCGTGACAAATGTTCTCTTCCACTGCCCTTGGGCAGAAGGGGCAGGCTGCCGAGGCCACTGGATCCAGGTGGCGCACAAAGGTGCCAGTGACCAGGATGCCATGCACCAATCTCCACTGGAGGTCGCCGGTCTTTTTGGCAGTGGGTGCCTTGTATAGCATGTGCCATGCTGGGGTCCCTGGCAACACAAGGTGCCGCTGCCACACAATGTCGGGGCAGCTGGCCAGCACCTGGGCATGCCTGGTGCACACCACCCACGCACAGAGTCCCCTCCGGGGCAGTGTACCAAAGGGGCAGCCCATGTTGCTTGTGGGGGGCACAGGGAACTTCAGCAGCATGTTGGAATGACTGGCAGCAGAGGGAAGGTGTCACCCACAGCTTCCAGGCTGAGGAGGGACTGGTGGGCCTGGAGGTAGCTTTCTAGGGTGGCCACTGCCTCCATTGGGAGGGCAGCCCTAATGGGCCGCAGAAGCCAGCCCCTGGTGTGGACAGAGCGCAGGGCTAGCCGAGCAGTCAGGGCTTCAGCCAACAGCCAGTCTAACTAAGTGGGGTCCAGGAGGTGCCCCAGGCAGGTGGTGTGCACCTTGATGAGGGCAGCCATGAGGCTGGCAGAGACCAGACTTGGCATAACATGCTGGAGGGCCAGGTTACAGATGAGTGGCACCTGAAACAGCTGCAGGAACTACAGGTGCCTGGCCTGGGGACAAAGGTAGAAGGCAGCCCTCCAGGCCATCACCATGGCACGGTAGAATGGGGAAGAACCATCCCATTCAGGAGGGTGAGGTCCAGCATGAATGGCTCCCAGTCAAAGCCAAGGCCCCCCAGCCAGTGCAGGAACTGGCACGCCAACTGCCACCATGGAAAGTGGCCCTCGGCATACAAGAGCTGCTGGAGGGCTTGCAGGCAGTAGGCAGCCACCCTGCCAGCCACGTCAACCAGGCCCTGGCCCCCTTCAGTGGTGGGCAGGTAGAGGGTGGCTCACGGGAGCCAGCAGGATGCATCCCAAAAGTCCACCAGGAGCTGCTGCAGCCTCTCCAGCAGCTCTAGCAGAGGGTCCAGCACAGCGCACCAGTGCCACAGGGTTGCAGCAGCCAGGTTGCTGGCAATGAGGATGCAGCCATGGAAGGAAAGGGCAGTCATGGCTGCAGGTGGGCCTCTATCCCCTCCACAGGTCCTCCCAGTTGTGGGTTGCAAAGGCCAGTAGCCCCAGGAACACCCCCAGGGCTTTGAGCTTTTCCTGGCACCAGGCAAGGCCCCCTGGCAAGTTTGGGAGGGGTGTGCCAGCCCATGCCCCAAGCATGAGGGTGTCACTCTTGCCCCAGTTGATGCAGGCCAATGAGCCAAGCTTGTAGATGCACTGGAAATCCACTAGGGCCCACACATCCTCCTGGCTGCCGAGGAAGACTGTCATGTCATCCACATATGCCATTAGCCAAATCAGAGGGCTGGTGATCAGGCCCAGTGCCGGTGGCAGGGCTAAGTTGGTCAAGCAACATTGCAGAACACGAAGCAGAGGTTTGATGACCAGGACATACAGCATGCCCTGGTGGATGCTCCAATGCACCGGGAATGGAGTGCACAGCATGCTGTTCACCTTTACCAGGCTGGAGGCATTGTGATACAGGACCCGGAGCGCCACAATGAAAAGAGGCCTGAAGCCAAAAGCCTGAAGGGTGCTGAGCAGGTGGTCAACCTGATTGAAGGCCTTTTCCTGGTCCAGGGAGACCAGGCCAATGTCCAGGCCAAAGAACTCCACAGCCATGAGCAGGTCGCACAGCAGGAACAGGTTACCCTGGACAATCCTACCCAGCACGCAGTAGTTCTGCTTGGGCCTGATGACAGAGGCCATAACGGTGTGGAGCCGGTTTGCCAGGGCATGGTCCGAGAGGCCTGATGGAACAATGCAGTTGCTGTGCAGTAGTGGCAGAATGTGCTGGGCGATGTAGAGCTGATTGAGGTGGGCCATGGCGATCCCACTGGTGCTCATCTTTGCCCAGATATATTGGCATGCATCGGTGTGGAGGATCCGCCAGGTGTCTACAAGTCTGCCGCCTCCAGCACAGCCCGCAGCTTGCGGGCCAAAGGCAGGTGCAGTTCTGGCCCTGTCCAGTCTAACCACGCATTGATGGTACAGTTGAGGACCCTGCCCATGAGAAGCAGGTCATCACTCTTGCTGGTGTCATGCAGGTCACCCAGAGTCCACAAGAAGGTTACTCTCTCCCTCCCCTCGGTGGGGGTGTAGACATTTATGAGGAGCAGGCTCTGGTGTCCCAGGGTGACGTGGACAGTCAGCAGCCAGCCTGGGACGACCTCTCATACTACCATCGAGATACGCTGCAGCTGTGGTGATACGAGGGTAGCCACTGAGGTTGGTACTGTGGCTTACAAACAGGCAGCCTCTCCAGGCAGTATGCCAGTCAGCTTGATCACAGACATCACTATGCGTCTCCTGGAGGAAGGCAATCACCAGCTGCTTCTGCTACAAACCC
Source organism: Caiman crocodilus (assembly GCA_030014935.1). Classification (NCBI taxonomy): domain Eukaryota; kingdom Metazoa; phylum Chordata; order Crocodylia; family Alligatoridae; genus Caiman; species Caiman crocodilus. The sequence goes on from JAGPOW010003648.1 coordinate 103,687,936, forward strand.
TTCAGGACAGCCATCCACTTCACTGGGTCCCTGCAGACATTGGTATTCAATGAAACTATTGTGGTAGCAGCCATGAGCAGGAGACTAGAGGAGAGGGATAGGCAGGGTATAGGTGGGAGAGCAAGCGATAGTGTAGAGCAAGGCCACAGAGACAGGGGAAGGCGCATCGTGCCCTATGCTACTCTGTGGACCTGTCCTAGCCCCCCACCTCCCTCACCCAGGTCACCAGCTTCTCAAGAGGGAAGGCGTGTTGACGTATGCACAAATCCCGGTGCATGAGCCTCGCTGTGTCACTGGCAGTGTGGGCAAACTGTGTGGGGTCTGGGCACAACTGACGGATACTCTCCGCTACGTTCCTCTGGCTCTCAGTTTGCTCCAAGAGGTCAAGGAGGCCTCCATAGCTGGAAACCACCCGGGGCGGGGGTTCTCCAGCAGGAACTGGATGGACCTATTAGTGAGTCAGGTGAACGTGCCCTCGATGGCCAAGCTCCCTAGCAGGCCCCCCTCAGCATCTGGGGCATGGGCCATCTCCAGGAAATCAATTTCCATCTACTTTGTCCACTTTGGGGCAAATCTCGTCCCGCTCCTGGGGCCACTTGTGGCACTCGGAGGGCAGGCACTCCATCTCCTCAGCATCGGCCTCGGTGGGCAGGGGAGTGGGTGCGGGGGTGGCGGGCCCTTCTGCTGTCTTCGGCATCTGACACTGGAGAGGCAGGCACTCCATCTCCCCCCCCGCCACTCATGAGTCCCATGGGCTGGGATGGAGGTAAGGTGAAGCCTTTCTGAGCTCCTCCAGCTCGGGTCCCTTCTGCGTGTTCTTCTCTACGCCCTTCCCCCCGCTTCTCTCCCCCCAAACATTGCCTTTCCCCAGCCTGTGATTGGGGACACCTCGCTGCCCCTTTTCTCCACTTTCTAATATTTTTCTCCTTGGCTCTGGCATCCTCACTTGCCTCCACCCCTCTCCCACTCCCACTTGTGCTCTCCCTTTGATTCCTGCTGCCTCCCTCCTCCAGAGCCCCTTACCATTATCTCTGCCACCTCCTCCTGCCTTAGGGCTTGTCTTCAGCCCCTGCAGGGCTGTTTTGTCCCCACCCCACCCCCCCGGGCCAATATTGGGTCTGTTTTAGCCCCCTCCCAATCCCCAGCTTCAGTCTGAGGCTTTTTTTTCCCCCTTCCTGCAGCAGCCCCTGTGGGAGAGTTAATCCTCTCCTGCCCAGGATGGCTGTCAGCAGCCAGGGCACATGGCACAGGGATGTCTCTGCAGATCTGCCTGTCAGCCATGGCCTACAGGTGCATGCCCCTGTCCACGACAGGGTGGAGGGCTATGCCAGTGCTCTGGTGGACCTGGAGGGATGCCAGAATGTCCAATACGCCGCCAGGGTGAATTCAGTGCCTGTCATCTACCTGAGCTCCCTCAGTCTGGTGAGGGAGGTAGGGGTGATGAGGCTGGCAGTCTCCATGCACTACTCGGCCATGCCCCTGGAGCCCCTGACAGTGCTGGTGGTGGCCTCCAACATCCCTCCATACCTGCCAGACCGGGATGAGGTCTGCTGGCATCTTGAAAGAAAGAAAGAATGAGTGAGCCAGGGTTATAGTAATGTGAACTGGAAGAACTCACTGTTCAGGAGTCATATTCTGCTCCACCCCAGGGAATCACCTGTATGAGACATTTAGGGCTTGTCATGGCTGTAAGGCATGGCCCCACTTTCCGGGGGCGTGAAGGGGCTGGGCTGTGGTGGGTGCAGCTCGAGGAACTCTGGCCAAGTCAGCCAGAATTCCTTCTGGGTGCTAGTGGAGTGCATGCAGGAGCTCCAACGCCCTTTGGAAGGGTACATCCCATGCTCCTTGCAGCACTGCCAGCTGCTGCAAGAGAGAGATTACACCCCACCCTCACCCTAGCACCTGGGAGCAGACTAATACCAGCCTGGGCTTCTGTTCACCATGGAGAGTTCAGCTGTCTCCTGGATGAGGAAGGGAGTAGGAAGACGGCCCCTCCCATCCACCTGCCCATCCCTCCCATCTTTGTATACCCCTTCAAAACCAGTCACAACCTAGCTGCCTAGACATGACTTGTTCCACTCTAAAGAACACAACCACACTACTGTGAAAGCTCAGGTGTTTTCAAATGGGGGAAAGGTCTCGGTGACTAAAGCCAATACCCAGCTTTCCTGCCCAGGAGCATCCATAGTTCCATTGAAGGGGAACATGCCACCTAGCAACGCTCTTGCCAGGTCAACATGGGCATCCAGCATCCCAACAGCCATTCTAAGACATCCCACCCTACATCTAAAGACAGAACAAGCCCTCCATAACCTGTTGCCCTTAACAACATTTTACCTTGAAGAGCTGTTCCAAATAGACAGGTCCCCAGAAGAATTTAGAGGGATGGGCAGGCGTACCCTGTTCACATCTGGAAGCACTAGAACTCAGCTCCACCACCTCCTTATTCACCTTTTAACCTCCCATATCCTCCCTGTCCTATCACATCACTCAACTGCCTTGTTTCGTGCAGATATATGAAACCATTTGCACAAGGCCAGGTGAACCACGGAACGTAGCCTCCCCACGCCCATCTTTGGATAGGGCTGTTTAAAGGGAATAAAGGTGTTTATTTTGCAAATGGATTGCAATATCATTCTGTCATTCAGTCAGTCAGATGCAGAAAGTCAGAGCAGCTTTAAATGAAAAAGAATGTGCACATATCTTGTAAACCAGGATATATTTCTTATTCCTCTCTGTTCCAGATGGGATGCATCAAGGCCACAGAACACCTGTGTGTAGGACTTACCATAGGAAAAATAATGTGTAAGGTGGAATTGTTTTCTATTTCCTTTCAACTGAGGATCTGCACAAATGTGTCTTTATTATTCACTTCAAACAGACTGATTTGCCTCTCATTAATGACAACAGTGATTAGCTGCTGTACTTTGAGGGCCAAAGGCCGAATGTTTTTCACTAATACATAGAACCACCCTCAGATACCCAAGATACACTGCAGTCATTGAGATAAACATCTTGATTCCTAGAGATTATAGAGGCTGAATAGCCGGTCTTAAAACCATTAGCAAAAATTCTTAGAGCAACTCACAAGCCAGGCACTTGTACTTTCCATTGCTACAACATGCATGGGAATGCTCAGGACCCTTTTCCCCTCCGTCTAGGCCACAGGGCTATGCAATTTATACTAAATGCACTGCAGAGTCTGGCCTTAGCATCTGAACAGACATAGGTGTATGGGCTGTGTCAGGAGGCCAAACAGATTTTTTAGCTTGGCTTGAGACAATGATTACTTGGGATGAAGAAATGTCAAATTGAGCCATGAATATCTGAGACACTAAAAAGGACCTCTTCCTGCAGTAGAAGGTATAGGGTAGAACACTTGGAGGGAAACACTGATATATAAATCCCTAGGGCTATGTGAAACTTTGGTCCCTCATTTGATTTGGCAGCAGGGGCAACACATAGAAGGTGCACACGGGTGCATGTGCACCCCCTGAGCATGGTGATGCACCCCCTGCAAAGAGGCGCCACCAAGAGCAGTCGCCGCTCACCATCATGCTGACATCACCGGTGGGGTATGCGGGCTGACATTGCCGGCGGGGTCTGCTGGCAGTCCATGATCGCCCCATGCTCTGGCCACTGCCAGTGCAGCTGTGCCTCCCCAGCCACCAGGGGCATGTGCTGTTCATGTTCAGTGGATAGTCAGCCAAATTTGGTGGCTGAATCTCTGAATCTGAATCAAATCAGAGGACCCTTTAATCTCTCTGAATTGAATCAGACTCCACCAAATCAATTCGGAAAGATTTGGTGATTTGGACATAGACACAGCTTTAAGTGTTTTTTCTACATACCCCTAGGTAGCAGGGGCTCATGAATGCTGTGATGCTGGGGCGCATGGAGTGTCCCACAGAAGCATGGGGGGGATCCAAAGCGCGCTCAGCAGCAGACCCAGAAGTGGACCAGAAGTATTTCCGGTCCACTTCCAGGTCCACCAGGGAGCATGTGGGCCTCCCCCCCCACACCCCTCTGAACCCCTCCCAGCTTGGTGACTGGTGCCTCCTGGGCCTGGGGTGGGCACCAGGGTCCCCCTGTGACCAATCATTAAGCTGCGGGGTGCTGAGGGGCTCCCCAGTGTGCTCCCCGGCAGACCTGTAAGAGGACCAGAAATACTTCTGGTCCACTTCTGGGTTCGTCACTGAGCACATGGAGCTCCCCCCACCTCGCTCTTTGGGACTGTCCATGTGCCCCAGCATCACAGCAATCATGAGCTGCACCTTCTACCTCAAGGTATGTAAAAAAAAACTTTTAAAGCTGTGTCTATGTCTGAATTGCTAATTCTCTGAATCAGCATTGAACCTTCAGATTCAGATTCAGCCAAATCAAACTGGGGACAGTAATACAAATCAACAAATTGAATCACTGTCCCTGATTCGAGCCAAAGCCAAATTGAATAGGACCTGCTTTGCACCCCCCTAAAACCCATCTTCGAAGGTCCTTGGTAGTGGAAATCCCCATCGCTAGGAAAATCCTGCTTAGAAAGGTGAGGACAGTACAGTAATTCACAGTTCCCTGCCCCTAGCAAATGTGTATGTCTACTGTGACATTAGAGAGGCCACAGAGCACTTGACCAGCTAAGCAAGAGATTATGCCATGATGGTCTTGGTCCCTGTCTCCTTGACTTCCTTCATGTTGTTCCACATGAAGCAGCCATCAAGCCCCATCCCTCTTCCTTGCTCCTGAGGAAGGTAGGGACATCAACTAATCTGGGCCCAGCAGAAACCATGCAGAGGTGAGGTGGCCCCTTACTGTGTCTTCTTGCAACCTCAGGTGACCAAACAGAAGGGAATTCTAGTGAAAATGTGGCACAGTGAAGAAGCCTCCAGAGTGCCAAAAAGGTCATGTGAGTTCATCTGTTTCTGGGGCCCACATACTATGCCCTTGCATTAGCTGGCATATTTAAAGGACAAGATAGCAGGCCAGTCACAAATTGTAATTTGGAGCCCTCTTCTGTGGGTAGGCAGGTACATCAATAGGTTGTGAGAGGAAAGAACAAGTGAGGGCTTTTCTTATATTATGATCTATTGCTCCTAACTAAATCTTCATGAGTTTGTGGTGAGTTTCACGACAGAGAGTAGTTTACCTGAGATCCCAGATCTTAGAATCTTGAATGTGAAAATCTCATAAAAAAAAATCTTTCAGCCCTCAAAGAGGCAGAGGAAGGCCTGAAAACATGCTTCACGTGCATCCAGTTAGGTTCAAAGAGCAGAAGGAAAATATAAGAAGCCCCAATTATTTTAATATCATGGGATTTTTAGAATAAATCCAGAATATTCTGGGCCCTGACTCATGATCTTTAACATTTGGAGTTGGCAATGCTGCTGATATGTAAAAGAACTGCATCTATTGGCATTCATAGAGTCAAAGAGGTGGAAAGGATGTCCAGGGTCATCTGGCCCAACTCTACCAACAGATTCAGACTTCACTGTTCTTAAAGCCTACCAGACAGAAACCAATCAAGCCATTTCTTGAAAACTCCTAATGAAGGAGCCTCTCCAACTCCCCTAAGCTACTTGTTCCATTGCTCGACTGCCCTTCTAGGGTGCTTGTACACGGGACGGGGTTTTAGTCCTTAGGGTTGCATTCTATACCCCCTAAATCAGGGGTGGGCAAAATGCGGCCCACGGGCCAGATGCGGCCTGCCAAGCCATTCCCTCTACCCATGGGGCCGCTAAAAAATATATGTTATTGTCCTGGTAGTCAAAGGAGCCTCCTGAAAGCAGAAGCAGTGAGAGGCCTGATCCCTTTTTTCTGTTTCCAGCAGAGCCTACCCACCTCCCCCACAGCCGGGGTGCCATTAATCTATGCCGTTATTCTGTCAGCTCACCTCCTGACCACGGGAGAGGCAAGCAGGCTCTGTAGAAAGCAAGGATCAGGCCCCTCGCTGTTTCCATCTTCAGCACGCTCCTGCATCCAGCTGGACGCCTGGGATCACCTGGGAACAGGCTGGTTTGCCCCTCAGGCAGCATGGGGAGGCTGCAGAAGGATGGCTTGATGCTCTGGTGACTGGAGAAGGCAGTACGGGGCACTGGAACCCCAGGTGGATTCAGAGAAGCTAGCAGCCCACCCGGGTGGCCCCACGCCTTGTACACTGTCCTGCTGCCTCCTCGCACTACCTCGGGGCAAGCCAGCACCTTCTTAGGTGGCCCCAGGCATCCTGGAGGCTGCAGGAGCCTGCCAAAGGCAAAAGTGGTGAAGGGCCCGATCCCTTTTTTTCTGCAGAGCCTGCTGGCCTGTTCCGCAGCTGGGAGGCAAGCTGGATAACACCTGCAACATTGCAAGTTGCAACATTGCAAACTAAACTACACCGGGATGTAGTTTAATTTGCAATGATGCAAACTCATTTAAAACCCCCAAAACTCATGTACGTGTACAGTGTGATGCCATTAAACCACATCCAGGGAAATGTTCATCACATGTACAAGCGCCCATAGTTTCTATGATTTTTCAAAGATTTTTATCTAAATCTGCTCAAACCTCTTACCCTATGTGCTGCCCTCCGCAGCAAGGGGAAGAACAAAATGTATCCATTTTCTTTAGGCTAGCCTTTCAGATATTTGAAAACTACTACCATGTCTCCTGTTAACACTTTTTTATTTCAAACTAGACATGCCTCTCCTTGTATGTCTTCCTTTCCCATCCTGTTATTGTCTCCATCATTTACCTTTGAACCCTCTCCAGCTTCTCCATACCCTTCCGGCAATGTGATGCCCCAAAAAAGATGCATCCCTCCAGCTGAGGCCTAACCAATGACCAGTAGAGTATATTTAAGAGTTAAAATTTAAAGAAGTCATGTGCTGGCAATGTTTGTAAATTAGAAGGCCCAGAGTTGCTATACACAGCTTTCTGTGTCCACTTCTTAACATTATGTACCTTATGTGCCTACGCCAGTGATTTTTAATGAGGGTGCTGATCATCATGAGGTGGCACAAAATCCTTCGAAGAGCATAGCAGGAAGTGTGAGGAGATAAGTCAGATGTGAAGAGATCTGCTTGGGCACCCCAGCCCGTCTGCCCTTCACCTACCACCAGAGGTGGGACCCATGTGAGCAGGGCTCCCAGCTAAGCAGCTGGGATGGACCTGCAGGCCAGTAGGGAATGGTGTCCAGAAGTAAGATGGGTGAGTAGGGATGGGGAGATCCTGGGATCTTGGGGAGGTGATAGCATGGGGCTGGGGTCCAGAGCAGAGCCATGATCTGCTCCCCACACGGCCCAGCAATGCGCACAGGTTACGCAAATAGGGCCATGCAGGGAATGGATCACGGCTCTGCCCCAGCCCTGGTCCTGTGCTGTCACAGCCCCCAGATCCCAGACCCAGATGCAGCTTCCAGATGCAGCTGCCTGGACATACGCACTGCCCACTCGGCTCCCAGCCAGTCTTCATGGCGACCCTGCGACTGTGGGTCAGTGACAGGGCTGGGAGCCATGCGGGCAGAGCGCGTGGCCAGGCAGATGGGATGGGGCTGCTGGTGGGCAGGGAGCTACATCTGGGGCCAGGTCTTGGATCTTGGGGTGGTGAAAGCACAGGGCTAGGGCAGATCTGTGATCCACTCCCTGCACACCCCTGTCCGTGGAACCGGCACCTATCACAGAGACATGGGCTGTGGATCATGGCTCTGCCCCAGCCCTGACTCCGTGCTGTCACCGTCCCATGATCCCTGCCTCGGCTGCCCATCCTGCTTCCAAACACCGCTCTCCGCCTGCCCGCGTCCTCATCCCACATAGGGAGTTTTGGTGAGCCGTTGTGTGGAGCAGGGGATCAGTTCTGACCTGGCCCACAACAGTTCAGCAGAACTCCCTATGGCCCACAAGCCCAAGTAATTTCCCACTCCTACAGTAAGCCCTGCAATAAATAAATTAGTTTTTGAAACAGGGTGCCACTCAATTCTCAAAAGTTATGGAGGGGTGCCTCGAGTCTGATGAGGGGCCTCTTGAGCCTAAAAAGGTTGAAAACCACCAGCCTACACGTTGTCTAGAAAATTGTCTAAAACCCTTTGTAGACTCATACGTGAACCACTGGAGGTGCTGCCAGAACCTCTTCTGCCATACCCTTTCCGCTGGCCTATGTAAGGAGTGTAGTTGGAACACAAAAGACATTGTCCTGACTCCCCCATGCCCTGTCAAACCTTGCCTGCCATTTTGCAAAGCCAGAAGACTACTGGCAACTATATAACATACTTCAGCCTGTAGGAAACCATAATATATGCCAGGGGACTGGCACTACACACAATAATCCTTGGATGGGTGTAAAGCAAAAGTGAGCTTTCTGCCACCTTACCTGCAATCTGCACTGTGCATGCCCTCACTGCTAGCTGCAGTCCCTGCCTTTAAGGTTCAGAAACATGAGGCAGGGACCAGAATTTCAAAGCTCTAAATGCTGCAGGAAAAGCCATTCACCTGCTATTTCCAGCAGATGAGCTGAAAATCTCTCAGAAACAGGCTTGTATCTTAGGTTTTTTCTACCCCTGTTCCACTCACTCCAAACAGTCGGATAAAGATCTGACTCTGGGAAGCTTTCAGCCAAACTGCACCTCAGTTCTGATCTCTTCAGGGTTTCTCCATCATTGCTTCTCAGTAGTTTCCGAATAAAAACATATCAGTTTATACTCCTGGTAAGAAACAAATAAATGAGCTGGCAGCTTTTGCAGGGAGGAGCCTCAAAGCCCTGTTCCTTAGACCATGCCAACCAGCTTAGTATGACAACATGCAGGAATGAAAATGGGTAGGTAATACATTAACAGAAATATACTGAAACTTAATAACAGCTGCTTGTCTAGACATGCACTGGAGAGAAATGTCTCATCCTAGCTGCAGCTTATAGTGTGAATGTTGCATAGCCATCTGGCTAAGAGAGTTACCTAATCGTTGCTAATGTTTTGTGTGCACTTCAGTGCACCATGTTGCAGGCGGAGGTAGAAAAGGCAAAAGACGGGACACCTGCATTAGAAAGATAACACCCCTCATCAGTTCATAACCTCTTGCAACACAAGGAAGCAACAGCTTCTCCTGCAGAGGGTCAGGTCCTAACTGGGGTAAACTGGCATATCTTTGGAGGAACAAATGGATTTACAACAGCTGCAGACGGGGTCCATTGTGCTCACCTCCACTTGGTACAGCCACAGCTTGAATGTGATTATCAGTCAGTCATTTTAAGCAAAAACACAGCTTTAAAATAAAAAAATCAATCTTTGCTGCTTTCCCTCTTCTGATCTGATCCACATACAGAACGGGCTTATGAACTTAAAAATTATGGGAGGGATTCAGAGAGGAGGAAAGGAGAGACAAGAGCCCTTTTGTTTTGCATCTTATTCACAATAAAAATTGGCACAGAAGTCAACCACATACATTAACATAGTTTGGGCAAGTTTAACTCTTATGAATACATTTCTGTGGAAAAACTATGTGACTATGGAAAAAATCCTCTTTTTTGCTGCTTGAAAAGATAACAGACCCCTGTGTTGAACATACCCAGAACTTTCCTGATTCAGAAATGAGGAAATACAAAGATGAATAAGTCTGAGTCTCCTATGGTGGGAGCCTGGGGAAGTCCATTGACTCAGGAAAAGGACTTTCACCTTAAGCGAGAAGGAACGATTCTAAAACCCCTGGCAGCGCTGCAGGCCTATTTTAAAAACCAGTGGCCAGTCTCTCATTGACTTCACTGGGATTTGGATCAGGTTGCAACAGCACAGAAAATACTCTAATGGTCTCAGGAAAAGTTTACATAGGTTTAATCAGAGACTGGTCAAACCCACCCAGACCCCCTTGATACAAATTCAACAGCTTAAGCCTGGAGAACTGTACTGCTAGGGCCTACTTGAAAGCCATCCCAGGTCTATCTAGGCAAGCTCCTGTCACATTTCCAGATTGCAACAAGAACTTCCTCTTGGAAGCTCTAAGTGGTCAGGCTCCTTCTCTAGAATCGAATGCAATGCATACAGGTACCATGAATACCTTATATTCCTATCTGTGATCCACAGTCCTACTGGAGAAGTCTTCTTATCTGCTTGCCAAAATGATGTGATAACAGTCCCTCTAAGATTTCTGTATGAACGGATCCAGATAGTAACTTTAGAACTGCCATTTTCTTTTCTGCATACCAGTGTGTTTTACTGTTAGCCTATCAGATACTATAAGTAGACCACCCCTGCAGTACAAATGCTTCATCAGATCACTTTAGAAGCACAACATGGCGTTAGGATTTAATATCTTGCTCATGAGTTTCATAAATTACTAACAGACCTCTTTTATGTGACTCACATTAATACAGCAAGCTTCACCATAAAGACTACACGCACACACACATTTTTTTAATTTTTTTTCAGGGGAAGGATGGACAGTCTCATCCCAGACTGGAAGTTCGGCTCTCTTATCACTAGGGTGTATCTAAACACTATATGCGCTGCACCTGCTTAAGCATGGTTTCCACTGATGTCAGTGTTTGTACTGTAGTTGGCCATATGCTTTAAATACACATCAAGGGCAAAAGATCTGCAATGCAGATTAGAGAAGAAAATTCTCCTCCCTGGGAAAAATTCATCCCTGCCTAATTCTATCACTTAAGGACACTTAATGCATACCACTGACATCATCTCTTAACGTGACCCCACCGGGAATACAAAATTTGGCAGAGAACAGAGCACAAGCTTTCTCACAGCACTTCCATTCCTAGCCACTTGTAGCCACGCCAGAAAAACCAAGAGAGCAGGCTCTTGCATAATGTTTCAGCAGAGCTGATCCTGAATGGAACCTGCAAACATAAAGGTAAGGGCAAGGGTTGGTGGTAAAGAAAGTTAACAGAGCATTTTAGACCTATCTGGAAAGGCTCAGGTCTGGCATAGATCCTTAAGTGGGCAAAGTTTTCAGTGCCATGCAGGAGTAATATGGCTGAGGGTGCCCTCAAGCAGATCTGACCATCCCTATGAGTTATCTCCCATCTATGGACCAGATATGACCGCCGCATAATCTGCCTGATCTCCAACAGCCTCAACACGAAAGGCGGAGATCAGATACTGGGAATCCTCTGATGAGCTGTAACAATAGCTGCCAATCAACATATCTGTCGGTCTTAAACAGAAGACCTCTAAATTCACAAATTAACAATATGCCCATTATAACCCTATATAACCAAAATTGCTTTTGGAGTCCTTTCTCAGTACCCTGGGTTGTATTCACTGACCTGATCCATCCTTTTTTTTCCCCCAAATTAAGACAATAACAGGGCTGTGTGAAGCTTTGGGTGCTGATTCAATTCGCAGGAGATTCGGCCCAATTCGGCAGCCGAATATCCAAATCTGAATTGAATCAGGAGACCAATGAAAAGGTCCAAATCGATTCAAAGCTCTCTGAACTGATTCGGAAAAGATTCGGAGAGCTTCAGCAATTTGGGCAGTCCCCGCTCGCTGCCACAGGGAGCTAGACCCAGACCCCATGCTGGTAAGTAGCGGGCGGGGGAGAGGGGCTGGAGGAGAGGAAGGGGACCATAGAGGGATCCCTGCCTGGCCCCATGGCCTGCCTGCTCCCCCAGCCCCCCTGAGAGCTGCCCGACCACTCTCCCAGCCCCTCCGTGGCTGTCCCACCCGCCCCAGCTCCCAGCCTTATAAAAAAAGTCCCCGCTCACCAGCTGCTGCCAGGCAGGGAGAGACGATCCCCACGCTGCATCAGGGGCTCTGCCATGAACCTCCACCTGCTGTCTCAGCTCCCATCCCAATGGCTGTCCTTGCCCACCCCAGCTCCTGGCTCTTTAAGAAACAAAACCAAAAAACCCGGGTTCCCCAGATGCTGCCGTGCCCTGGGGGCTTCTGGGGGCTTGTGGCGGAGCCCCCCACACAGCACAGGGCAATGGGGAGCAGCGGGGATTGCCCTCCCACCTGGCAGCAGCTGGTGAGTGGGGACTTCTCTTTCTTTTTTTTCAAAGAGTTGGGAGCTGGGAGACTGCACGGGGCAGCCATTGAGAGGAGGCAGGGGATGGGCCTGATTCAGAGATTTGGCTGATTCAGCAGCTGAATTAATTTGGGACAGTGATCCGAATCACCAGATCAAATCTCCGCCCCCTGAAACTGGCTGAATCTGAAGCGAATACTAGCCACTTTGCACAGGCCTAGACAATAAGCGTGTTTCAACAGGTACTGTCTTCCATCGCACCGTCTAGCCCATGGGGCCTGTCTATGCCACTGTAATGCAGCTAGACGATGTTAATACAATTGTCCGTGAAGTAGGAGCTATCTCTACCTACTTCTATTAAATTTAAGTGGATTTCTTTATTAGAATTCTCTCACAGGGCTTAAAGTCAAAGGGGACCACTATGTGCATTTGGTCTGACCTCTGCCATGATGCAGACCAGGGACTTCCATTCAGCAATGCCTGAATTTATTAGAAAATGATACGACTCTCCAGTACAAATGTGGATGTGTGCTGGTAGGGTTCAGTTCCACTGGGTAACTGAGCATAATACGTTCCAACCCAGGAGATACCTATTAATGATTTGGGGGTTTTATACACGCAATCTTAACTTCTTAGTAGCCATCGACTTTACAGAGAAAGTATATTCAAGACATGGGCTGCTGCCTTCTAACCTACAGTATCTTCAAAAGAGCAATAATTGTCAAGATTTTATGTTTGCAGGGGATGAATTCACTGGGATCAGTATATGGCGTATGGGCATCCAGTCAGAGCAGTATACAAGTCTGCCTATTCCCAGGGAGTGGATCTCACATCAGAAGAGCAATGCCCTGCTTGGAGGATAGGAGGAGCCAGGAGTCTGTGTGTTATGGAAGTGTTTCATAACAAGCAGATGTTTTCCCTACAAAAGGTCTTGTGAAATCAAGAGAGGATTTGCGTATCCTGCTCTTGGGCTCTGGAAGTCTGGTTCTATATTTTTCTACTTTGCTTCTGACCTTTTGAAAGCCTCCCCCCCAGCTCAGCCTTTGATCATCTTTCTCATTCAAATCCCTAATCTGGTCCTCTTCCCTGATACACAATACAGTTACTAACTGAGCACCCCAGCAGCCCCTCTTCCAACCTCTGACCTGTTCCTCCCTGAAGACTGACCTCTCTCCAATAACATGGCAGCCAAAACTGAACTCATGAGCTTGTAGCCAAGCCAAGCCAAGCTCTTCCTCCTTCCTCCCACGGTCCCACCGCATGGGCTCACAAAACCTGGCCGTCATGTCCAATGCTTCTCCTTCTCACCCAACATACTGGGAATGGTAAAGCCCCAGCAGTTATTTATGAATGACACTTCAAAAGTACACTTTTTCCTCTTTGGTTATAGCTAAATCATCAGATGGGGATTTATATCAATTTTGTATGCCAACGTAAATTATACTAGGATTGAGTGGATGACTCTTTCTGTGTTTTGCCAAATCCAGTGGAAGAGCACTTAACCTCTCTGCCTTGAACAAACAGTTACACCAGAATAGCTATGAACAGACAATATCTAAATCAATGTAACTGGCACTGTTAAAGTTTTACCTCTACTTTTTTCAAAAAAGTAGCTGGGGTGAAGTTAACCTCATGTGGAGGCTTGTGTCACCCGTCCACTACTTTTTTTATACCATTACTTTCATGCCCTTCATTTTTCTGGTTTTCCCCAGCCCTGCCTACATCTCTGCTTTTATTTTAAGCATCTTTGATCTATCTTCTTCTAATCTGTTCCTCTGTCTATCTTACCATTTTATGCCTCTGTCTGTCTTACCATAATAGAATTAGTTTACCTTCCCCTTCACAAGGCATGTCAGCTGTGATACAGAGGCACACACCATGTATTACCATTTGCATCCTAGACCCTGCCCCACTTAAACAAAAATGTACCTTCTTCTGGGCTATCTTTTATGCTTTAAATGACTCCTTCTATCCAGTGTCAATCTACTTTGTTACAAGTACATTAGGTTCAAAATTGTTGGACAAAATCCTTTTTCACTAGAAAATGCTAATCCATAAAATTTTTTTGTGGAAACATTCTGGCTTTGATGAAACTTTCTCAAGTCCATAAAGGCATTTTTGGAGAGAATGAGACAACCAGTCTTCCAAGAGTTCAGGGACAGAGATGCAAGTCCTTGTTCTAGAACAGGGATTTAAACCCATACTTCCCATATTGCAGGTAAAAGGAGTATCCTTTTACATAGTGGCATAGCCACTATGCCATTAGCTATTTCAAAGATGGGTACACACGCCTGCATTTGGTAGGAAAGAAATTCAAAAGGTCTCATTTTCATTCTGGCAGCAAATGTGAACAATTTTGAAAGCTCTCAACACTTTTTGTGAAATAGAGCTCTTGTTTTCCAGCCAGTCCTAGTCAGAAGTACTATCAACCAAGGTCTCCTACATAATAGTCTGTATTTTGCTAACTTTAGGTGCCATTTCTACCCAACCTCCTTCTAAAGTTTAAATATGCCACAGGACTCAAATATTGTAATATATCATATACAGTACTAGAAGACATCAGGCTGTAACAGGCTGTAAGGCCATTTGTACACACCACGGGGGTTTATGTCAGTTTAATTCTCCCTAAATTGAAGCAGTGAGCTTTTAAAAACACTGCTTCAATTTAGGGTGAAGTAGACCCCCGTGGCGTGTACACATGGGTCAGGCCCGTTCCTTACCTGCCTCTCCAGCGGCAGGGAGGGGAGGGCAAGCTGCCACTGGGCCAAGCGATCCCTGAGCTGCAGGGGGGCTGGTGCTCCCCTCCATGGCAGTGGCAGCACCCCCAGGTGAAACCTGTCTGCAGGCACCCGGCCTGGGCAGTCTTGAGGGGCGCCACAGCTGTGGAGGGAAGCACCAGGCCCCCATGCAGCTCAGGAAGGCAGGCAGGCAGGCTCCAGGAAGAAATAAAAAGAAAAAAGATCAGGCCCACTGCTTTTTGTTTCCATCATTGGAGCCTGCTTGCATTGGCTGCCTGCACAGGGCCCGGTGCTTCCCTCCACAGGTTTAAGGTACTCAATTAAAACACATCAGACATATTTCATTCTGCTGCATCCAAAAGTCATTTCATGTGCATTATGCCATCAATATGTGTAACCAGCCGCACCATTAAAGCGCGTTACGCTGCTGACACATGTAAACAGCTGCACTATTAAAGTGGTGCAAAGAGGCAATAAGCCACTTTAAAGGTCAATTTTGTTGTATAAAAAAAATGGCCTAAGACCTTGTTCTAGGGAAACTCCTCTCCCTCACAGACTGGGTAAAATGTCATCATCCTGCACTGGGTGACAGGCAAATCAATGAAGTCAATGAGATTTTCTACCTTAAGGGCATTAGGCACTCAATTCCTACTGATTCTTAATCATGAGTAGCATTTCTAACTGCCCTAGGCCACTTTGGAAATCCCAGGTTTAACCTCCTGGAGCCAACCTGCTTGGAAGGAAACCAGCGTTTTTGAACCATTTCATCACAAGCATGAACTGCTCCTGCTTGAGCTAAATGACAAAGCCCTCTACACAGTATTTGTAGCCAACTCCCTAGCCTATTACAAAGATCATTCATGAGGTCCAACAGCACTTATCCTATTTCCCTTCTGCAAGCTATTTGTGCTATTTAAATAAAACAACAAAAATAATGGGTTGCTTCTCACAGAAAAAAGCCATATGCCTGCCTCTGGGGTCACAGCTACTCAGCTAAGTCTCACACTAAGTATTAGGCCCCTTCCAAAGAGAGTTGCTACCAAATCACTCAGTTCAATCAACCAATAATGTTACAGCCTTCTTCACTGAGTAGCCTCACCGACGACCATCATCTGGGCCAGTTTGACCTGCTCTGTACTTGACTTACACCCCCTAGACAGCTGGCATGGATAGCTTGAACAATCATTCTCCTTCCCAAAAGCTGGCTACTAGGGCTGTGCAAAGCTTCGGGTGCTGATTCAATTCGGAGGAGATTTGGTTTGATTCAGTGGCCAAATCTCCAAATCTAAATTGAATCAGGGGACCAATTAAAAGGCCTGAATTGCTCCAAAGCTCTCCGAATCGTTGGAAAAGATTTGGAGAGCTTTGATAATTCGGATAGACCACAGTGGCTGCAGCAGGGAGCTACAGCCGGACATGGAGGTGATAAGGACTAGGGGCAGGGGAGGGAAGAGTGGGGGAAGGGACCATGGGGCTCCTGCCAGACCCCATCCCCTGCCTGCTTCTTCAGCCCTGCCAACCCCTGCCTCCTCCCCTTGTCCCCCCAGCTGCCTGCCTGCCCCAGCTCCCCGTGCTTTAAGAAAAAACCCTGACTCCCCACTGTCCCATGCTGCATGGGGGGCTCTATCACGAGTCCCTGACCCTCTCCCGCTGTCCCAGCCCCCGCCTTGCATACCCCGTTTGGGCCAGCTCTGTCCCTTTAGGAAAAAAATAACCAAGAAAAACCCCAGGACTCATGCAGTGGCCTCAGGGCTTTGCAGGGCTCATGAAAGAGCCCCCCACATGGCAGGGGGCAGCAGGAGCCAGCAGGGATCACTCCCCGCTAGCAGGAACAGTGAGTCCCAGCATTTTCTCGAGGTTTTTTCCCTTAAAGGGCTGGAGCTAGGGAGGGCAGGGCAGCCATGGCAGGGAAGCCAAGGGGCTCATGAAGACCCCGCCATGCAGTGGGGGGCAGCGGGGATTGCCCCCCACACACACCCTGGCAGCACCCGCTGAGTTGGATCTTTTTTTTTCAAAGGGGCAGGAGTTGGGGTGGGCAGAGCAGCCATTGCCAAGGCTGGAAGAGTGGGTGGGTGAGGGATGGGCCTGGCTGATTCGAAGATTCAGCAGGAGCCAAATCTCCAAATCAGATTCAGCTGAATCAATTCAGAACAGTGATTTGAATCATCGAATCACATCGCTGTCCCCTGAATCAGCCAAATTTAAATCCAAAGCAAATACTAGTCACTTCGCACAGGTCTACTGGCTACCCCCATGCCATACATGTGACTTTATCTGATGCTTCCAAGCCGTTCGTCATTTCCATCCCTTGGCTGGATCCTTTGCTCCATGATCAGTGTTTTCCACCTTTTCCTGCTTCTCTGATCTTTCTAACTTGCAAGCAGTTAAGGTGCCTCTCAAATGGCCCCCTTTCCCACTTAACTTACATCCCTTGATTTTCCTTCATGAAAAAGGCACTGTACAGCTCTGGGCCATGCACTATGATTTACACTTTTTCATCTCCTGTATAAAGCTTACTTCGTATGTGATGATACCATTCAGCTCAGTTTACCTGAGAACTTACAAAAATACGGTCGGTGGTTGTTTTTTCCATATGTGTAAATATTAGGGATGGGAGTATTCCTTATGGGAAATTTGGAACAGTTTCACTTTGTTGGCCTGACATTTCCTGCATTAATTGAAACTTTTGATGTTAAAAGATTCTGTTCAAATGGTGTCTCTTTAAGCCTGGTGAGGACGGGGGAAGGATCTGGAGCAGAGTTAGAATAGTGTTCCCCTTCCTTCCCCCACCTCTCATCAGTTAAACTGTAGAAGGTGAGATGAGTAGTTGTGAGGAAAGGGGTATGAGGAAGGAAATACCGACTGAGTTAGGTAATTTGGCTAGGAGGAATTGAGCAGAAGTTACAGGGCAGGGACAGAATAAGGCAACTGGAGACCTTTGGAATCCCCCATAGTGCACCCATGCCCGATTTCTGTAACTCCACTCTCTGACTGTCCCCGCTTTTGGACTGGCAAAAGTACAAACTACCTACAGGACCCATCTTCACATACAATTAATGTGACTGAATAAACTCCAGTGCAATTTGAGCTGAAGTAAATTGATCCTGATGTCACCATCTACATTAAGCTCAGTCATTTACTCTGCCATCGGATAGTACCTGTGTCTGGGACTATCCAAAGGCACTGTAAATTAGTGTACACTGGCCCGATTGCCATGCACATGTAAACAGCGACATTTTACTGTACAGTAAATTAATCTACTTTGCAGTAAAGCACATGTGTAGACACACCCCTTATCTTCAGACAAGCTGTTCGGGCCTGGGAAGAATGATGCAGAAAGAGGAACTTCATAAAGGATATAAAAAACCCATTTGGACTTAAACTCCTGTTTTTTGAGCTAATGGTCATGTCTACATGAGATGCTGACTGCGCAGTTGTTATTGCACACTCATTTAGTACTTGCATACACATGTACTAAATGACTGCACAGTAACTGGCACTACTGTGCAGTAGCATCCCTGAACAGCTTTTTGTTGAGCCTGACCGCACAGTAGCTCATTATACTACTGCACAGTAGCATCACATCATGCTTCATGCCACATAATGCTACTGTGCAGTAGTAACAGATACTGCACAGTCAGCATCTTGTGTAGACATGGCCAATGTGCACCTCGGAAGTGAGATATTCAGAAGTGCTTGCCAATGGCCCAACTTGGTCCGCTCTAAATGGAAATCAATGGGAGTTTTGCCATTGATAACAATGCAGTAGCCAAAGCTGGGAAGCTTGAAAAAACCCACTATCGAAAGAGTCTTCTCTAAGAGAATAGGCTTTCACAAAGATGGAGCAGGGCTGAACAACAACACGAAGGAAAGTCTCAAGTTGCTAAGTGTCCTGAGCCATTGATATGCTTACTGGCTCCTAGCTCTTCATGGTAGGAAATATCTTAATAAAACAGAGAGCAGGGCAAAGTGCAATCCTTGTTAGTAATGGGCTTAATTACATTAGTCAGTCAGACAAAGTAACTTTATATGAAGAAATATTTTTGGCATGCCACAAAAAGGTTAAATCCTGTCACACCCCAACCAGTTACAAATGTCAAAGGCAACATAGTATGGTCTTTATTTGAAATTGTAACGTGTATTTGCATAAAAATCCTTGTCATAATTACAAGACACCCAGGCTTCCTTGTTTGGGTTTGTTTTTTCCCTTTTGAAGAAACTCCCTTGTGCTCTCCCTTCCCTAACCAGGAGAATAAACAATTCTCTTTCCAGACTGGTTTTTCAGCCCTTAAAAAAATTGTGCTCTGTGCTTTCCAAAAAGCAGGTTTCTTTAATGCATCTCAGATCACACACCCAGAAACTGAGGGACCTGGACTCACCAGGCACTTCTGAAAATCTGGGCTTTCATCTTTAAATATGAATCTTACCTTCACGTTGGGATAATAATAAACATGTAAGTAACCAAATTCTTGTCAGCAGATGTGGGGTTTTTAGTAATACTTACAAATAAGAAATTACGTATCGACAAGAACAGGGGATGAAAAAGCAGGAGTTGGACCTATAGACCTAGTTGTTTCAGAAAGAAAACAGTGGACGGCTAGAATAGCCATTGAGAATAACTGTTGTCATACACAGATGTTTACTATCCTTTCTGAGGCTCTCACTACAAAGAGAATTGACCGCAAACTAACTGTTTCCTTGTTCACCACGGAGAATTCCCTTAGGAACAGAGCAGGGAGAAAATGTTCAGCCAAGGGGGTTTTGGTTTGGTTTTGTTTTGTTTCAATGAACAAATGCAGATTTAGATCAACTGCAACATTTTTTGAATTTGTGTCACTTTTGGCAAATTTGTATGAGGAAAACCTCCCCTGAAACAATCTTGAATATATCACAACGTATCATTTTGACATTTTTGAAATGTTGACATGTTTCTAAGTGCAACATTTAGAATTTATTCTATTCAAAATTGATTATTCAATTTGGAAATGACCTTCCTTCAAAGGCAAAACAAAACAACCCCAACCCCCCCAGCAAGCTATAAAAGCACACTAATCGGAAGCAACAGCTTGTTTCAACCCAAATAGACTATTTCATTTGAACCTCCCCCAATTATTTTTGTTTCCTTTCTTATTCAGTTTGAGCCTAAATTAATTTATGTTATTTGGTTGTTTATTTATTTATTGAACTGTCCATGGCCCCAAAAAATCAGCTGTTGAAACAACTCTACCTGGGAATCATGCATAGACAAATATCCAATGCTCAGTGGGTGCATCTATACATGTGCATTTACTGCACAGTAACCAAAATTACTGTGTAGTACGGGCACATGTCTACACATGCACACCCATACTATGCAGTAAATAAGGCAATTTACGCCCAATTAGTTACTGCACAGCAACGTTACGTGTGTGGGTTCTCTTGGGACTAACTTGAGTCCTAAGTCAGTCCACACACAGCATTAATGCACTTTAATACCTGCACATGTAAATGCCAGCCTATTCCCGCTTACTGCACAGTAACTTACTGCACAGTAAATTTAAACCAGCATAAATGCATGTGTAGAGACATGCCCAGTATATCTTTTCTCAGGGGTGAGCAAGGAGTGTGGCTTTTTTAGAATTATGATATTTTACA
The DNA here is from genome assembly GCA_030014935.1 of Caiman crocodilus. NCBI lineage: Eukaryota > Metazoa > Chordata > Crocodylia > Alligatoridae > Caiman > Caiman crocodilus. The sequence goes on from JAGPOW010003648.1 coordinate 103,708,247, forward strand.
AGTCTCCTTTTATGATAATCGCTCCAGTAGTATAACTTAGGGTAAGCAAGTGGGGCACTATCCCCATGCTCCATAGAGGGGACACCAGAGTGGCAGTCCTAAGAGGAGCCTACACTGATAGCAGCAGCTCTGCCCTATGGGCATGGGACACCACAGCAGCAACAAGCAGGGAAGGGCAGATAGCAATGCAGTAGTGGCACCTGGAATCTTTGAGTCCCCAGGGTAGGTAAGACTGAACCTCCCCCCTGATCTCTGGCAGTCAGCACCCACTCCTCCCCTCCCCTCCCACCAGGTGCAGGGCAGGCAGAGGGGAGGGAGTTGCTCAGGAAGCAAAATTTGTCAGCTATGCCTCTAAATAGCACCCAGGGGCACATCCCCACAAGTGCGCACATGCAGAAGCATGCATTTCCCGTGGTTCAAATAGCAGCAGCACATATTTGTGCTGCTGCTATATGGGCCATTGCTATTTGTCCTCAGGCATGCCCCTACACGCGCACTCTGATGCACAACAAAGTGACCTGAGTGGGGTAAAGGAGGCTGGGGCCAGCACCTCTGCTGGTCCAGCAGCCTTACCTGGTTTCCTGGAGACCTCCTGGAGCAACAGGTGAGCTGAACCTGCTGCTCAGAGCCTGGCTGGCACCCAGAGTGTGGCTCTGGCTGGCTAGGCTCTGGTTTCTGATGGTACACGCTGCTATCATGTATACCGCACCACTTTTTTTAGCAATGGTTTTTTTGACACTGGCTCCTTCTGGTGTCAAAAAATTCCATGTAGCAAATTAGCAGTGCTGCATGCAGCGCATGCACCACGTACAGTTTGTGGCACCTCACACGGGTCTGAGGAGATGCAAACTGCACACATGCACTCATTGGGACACGTCCAGAAGTCCCAACCAAGACTGGTGCCCCCTTATGCTAAATACTTTCCCCATCCTAAAAAGGTTACAAACAACACAGAAAAAAGTGGGAGAACAATGAATTAAAGTGACATGATCAAGGCCCTATAGCAGATCAAGAGCAGAGATGTGAATAGAATCCAAGTCTCCTTGTTGTTTCACTGCCCAGCTTGACAGGCCATTCTGGTTACCTAGGAAGATAGGCTGATCGATCTCCTCAGATAACATCTTCTGTTTGGTTGCAGAGCTCATTCTCCTGCCTGCTGAATCTGCTCCAGAGGCTAGCTGAATCCCAGTGGGTAGGGCTGAGAAGCCTCAGCCAGCATCATCCTGTGACCTTCCTACAGCAACCTGATTGTCTCTTTGGCGGACTGAAAGGGGAATAGAAACCCATTGCGCGAAAGAATAAGGTCATATCCCTGAGTGTTACATGCAAATACAAGAAAATCTTGTGGAGGAAAAAGAGAACTATGGGGTAAATGGAAAGGAAAAAGAAAGAACAAAAAAAAGGAGAGAAATAAAGACAGTTGCTGTCTGGAATCTACACCAATAATCAGTGAACACATGAACTGGAGAACCACCTGATCTAGATAATACAGTTATGATAGCAGGTAGTGGGAGATCATTTGGGATAGTCTAGAACTGGACCTCAGTGTATGGGACTTAGATGAATGGGACTTGGCTCTGCATCAGATTAGGTTTGGATTATGCAACCTTATGATCTTCACCCTCCTCTATTATACAGTAGTTTCAACTTGTAACTAATTCCTAACATACTTAGCTGTAAAATACAGACACATCCTGAAGAATAAAAGGAATATATAAACTGGAATTTAGGTAAGGGAGTTGTATTTTACTATGGCTTAATTCTGGGAAACACCTAGGGCTTAGTTGTGGAGGATTCTGTAGGCAGATGTCATTTGAAAACTTGGAACAAAGAGATTTTAGCTAGATACAAATTGCTTGGGCTAAATAGACTGCATTATTAATCATATCTGCATCACTACCTTATGATACTTCTAAATGGCATCTAAGAACAGCATAGTTTATCCTGTTATACATCTTGTAACTAATACGGCATGATATTTGTTAAATAGGATGCCTATCAAGCCACATATCAGAGCCACAGGCCTGTGAAAAGGCAACATAATTCCAAGAATGTTTTGCCTACCATGGATATAATAAATAAATCAAGGCAATTGCACAAGCCACAACTTAGGTGGCACTAATTAGACCAGTGGAAGCTATGACACAACATAATTATCATTGCTACCCCACCTAAATTTAATTTTAGTGTTTCTTCCTATCTTTTCCCTAGAGGGTCAATAGAAGATCTTAAATGCATGCTTCAACAGTGTCGATTTCTAGAGGCAGCATGGAAGAGAAATGTTGAATAATTATAGGAGTGCAAGTAAGGGGAAAGAGGTGGGACTATTATTGGAAGTAAAACATCACTCTTTACAACAATGGGGAAAGGAGGATTCTTAGTTAAATTTGCCACAAGGCCACTTAGGTATGCCCTCAAAATAGGCCTTACATGAGCCTTGAGTACTAGACAGGTCATTTTGGCTTGCTACACAGGGGTGCATTTCACCCACTGAATACAAGATCCTGCTGAGAAAGGAACTAAAGCACACATGTCATTCTAAGCTCGTGTGATATGCTACAAACATCACTGGAGCTCCTAACAGGCGTACCTTTATGCAGAAGATTAAGGGCCTTGGTGAAGAGGGTCAACAGGTTTTCTGTTTCTGGGAAGTTTTTTGCTTTTTTGCTGGAGTTACTGGAACTGCTGAGGGGAAAGAAGCAGATCAGAAGAATGGCCCAATGGTTCGTGTACCATATTGTGACTTGTGAAACTTACGGGTCAGTTCCTCAGTCGGCTACAGATATCCTCGGTGACCTTGGAAAAGTCACTTAGTCTTGCATGTGAGCTAGTTTCTCAACTATAAGTGAGGATAATCGCACTGCCCCATGTCCCTAGGTGCTGTGAGGACAAATATAGTATAGACTATGAGATGTTTGGTTATTACAGTGAGGAAAAAACGTATGAACACTTAAGGAAAATGGCTTATTGTTGTTTGCAGATGTGACCCCTATGTCTGTCAGTGAGTTACCTTGTAATTACATCACACTGTTATTGTTAAAGTATCTACAGGGGACAGAGTGACTTTGAATTCAGAGCTGAAAGTGGTTTATACCAACAACATCTTTTTGGCCACTGCATTTCATTTGGATTGAAGTCTGCATCATCACAGCAAATGGAAGAGAGAAAGGTTCTCTTTCAAAAACTTCTAGAGCTGATATATTTCAGCAGGTTAATTACAGCGGCTCTTCTTTGACCTTTTTTCTGTTCATCTGCTTCTTGCTGCATTTACAATAAAGCATTTTCCTTTGACACTGTGCAGGGCTCTGGGCAAAATGAGTTTGGTGTAATCAGGTGTGTTCCTAGTGAGCTGCAGCCTGCAGTACAAAGGCACTACTGTTTTTCACAACCACATTCAGTAATATTCACTCAACAGAAGAGCCCAGCAGCATGGCAGTATCCATCAGCCCTCTGCATTAGCTCATAATTAAAGAAAGGTCAGTGGCTGTACCTTTCTCAGTACTACATTTATCTTTGCACAGTTAGAAACAAACATATACAAGTTTCATGGCCAAAGCTTTTCACTGACATCCAGGAACATGCAGCCCAAGACATGAAAATCTTTTCTCATTGCTGGAGCCAACCGGAGGCAGGTTCTTAGTTACGTTCTTCTGGATTCTGTTTATCAGTGAATTATACAGAGTGAGAAAAACAACATGCACCTGGAAATTTCAGTGGGATGCACATTATATCTTCAAACAGGCAGAGCTAGTTTGGAAAAAAGATTCCCGGTTTTTTAACTCAACTAGATGCAGCTTTAAGGTACTGGGAATTAGTGAAGGGGTAGGGGGAGGGAGGAAGGAGTTGCTTTCTTCCATGACTTTTTAGTTCTGGGTTCCATACAAAACCAGAAGCATAAGTGCCAGAAAACAAGAATATCCAGGGCTGGAAGAGAAATCCCAAAAGTCTCATCAGCAAATATTATGAATATGAATTGGTTTTCCATCAGCAACATGGGCCCCAAACTTAGATCAAGGCCCCATTGTGACTGGCAATATGGTTATGTACAGTAGGAGACGGACCCAACTCCAAATATCTTACAGAATAACTAGACAAGAAATATATCACCCCCATTTTACAGAGGAGGAACAACGAAATCAAGCAACTCAGCCAAGTTTGCATAGGAAGCTTGGGGCAGAGCTGGGAAATTGAACACAGATCTGTTGAACCACAATCAGTGTTTTGGCACAAAGGAAGTGGAAATGTCCTGTAACTCCTCTCCCAAGGATATCACCAGAGTTTACAAAGCCAGCAGTAGAAGAATATATACATAGATATATAAAGAAGGAAAGACACAGAAGTTTTGTTTTTTCTAGAACTGTTCATTCATCATTTATTTGCAGTAAGAAGCAAGCACATGCACCTGGAAACTTTAGCTGGACACAGTTCTCTACAACCAGAACAGCCTGAATGCTGGATGTTTTCAATGATCTGTGCGCAGACTATAGACCCAGAATTACTGACACCAAATATTCAACAACAAATAAGGCTTTTCCCAGGGACAATTCAAACACAGAGTGAGAGAGAAATGTCACATGAATTACCAATTAAGAATTATTGCCTCAGTTGTAGTTAAAACTGGTGATGATCAAGGGTTATGGAAGAGAGAAGTGCTCCGGTCTATGCCGTGTACTCTCAGCCACATGGCTTCCTTTTTTGAAAGGAAAGGACCCAGACATTCACTCATACACACCAAAGAATCCATCTTGCCTTCCATTCAACAGAGTCAAGAAGTTGCTCTATGATTTTTCCAAGTCTGGCAACAGCATTCTGACATCTCTAAATTCCTGTACCTTCAATCCCCTAAATCAGGGGTGTCAAACTCATCCCATGCTCCAGGCCAGATCTGAGCCACAGGTCACCTCACAGCTGCCGTGGGACTACTGAGAGCTGCATCCGAGGCAGCAGCAGTAGAGTCAGCAGCCACAAACAAAGCAGCCACTTTGCCACGATGGAGGCAGCAGTGGTAGCGGGGCAAGCAGCTGTTATCCAAGTGGCCACGAGGTGAACGGCAGCGGATCAAGCGGTGGTGGCCCAGGCAGCTGCAAGGTGAGCAGGGCTGGGTCAGGACAGTCCTTGCTCACATTCCCTGTCCCTGAAGGTCCTGTCCAACAAGACCTAAAGGTGTTGGATTCCCACCCTTACTAAACATGCCTCAAAATTTCCTGGCCTGCCTGTAGCCCAGCAGGTTGGACAGAATGGTTTCTAAGGGAAAAGGTTTGATATTAGTTGAAAAATGTGAATTGAAAACTTACTGGATGTAGAGAAAAAGGAGGACCCAATCTTAAGACAATAGCCTCCAAGGTAGGAGCTGTGGGTCCAAGTCTCTGACCTAGTGGTTTCATTGGAAGCTAGGTGCCTCAATGCCTGCATGGATCTGACCCTTAGGGTATGTCTGCACTGTATCTGCATTGTGTTCAGGGAGGGATACTCCCAAGCATGACCTGCATACCCACCCCTGTGCCAAGCCTTGACAGGCATTGAATAAGCCACTGCAAAGACATTCCAGAGAGCAAGGCTCTCAAGAAAGTCTGTGGGGAAGATGTCCCCTGAGCAGATCACCCACAGATTGGTGGATTCAGCACATGGTGGGGTATACTCTTTACTGCCCTTCCCCAACATGCCAGGGATGTTGCACAGATACACCTTTAGTCTCTGTGTGCCTCATTTCCCCATGTATAAATTGTGAATGGCCTGCTTTGTAGGTACGTCAAGAAAATAAGTACACTGAGAAAGCTTTGTAGTACAGGGAACTATCGAAGGGAACAAGAACAACAGAACATCCCAAGCATCACTACAAAGACACATGCAAGTGAAATATGGAGGCATTTGGAATTGATCTTGACCACTCACCTTGGTTCCTGACCAATCACCTTGATCACCTTGGCAAGTGACCATAACAAGTTGCATCATCGTTTCTACCAAGGCATCAAAGTCCACAACAAAAATTGGCTCCAACAGCTTGAAAAGAAAAAAGCCTGGAGAAAGCAAGCAGCTCCCCAACCACCCAACCATGACATATACATTTGTAACTACTGCCACATATCATGCAAATCTGGGATTCAGTCACGTGAGACACTGTGACCATCTATGACATGGGCTGCAATATCTACTGTCTCCCATAGATGAAAGAATGCCAAAGGGTGTCAGCTTCTATGGTTATGGATGAAACGTGGAGTACCTTCAAATAATAGGCTGAATGATTTTGCACAATCCATTTTAATTTAGAGCAAGAGGATGGTTGGTACACAAAGGTAGTGTGGGAGAGCACATTTTAACCATCTCCAATCCCCAGTCATCTGACTGCGTTTCCCAAGAGAATCAGAGCAAATGGTTAATAACAATATGAAACCGTGGCAGTTAAAAAAAGAAAGCTTTGCTGCTCATCTGTTGTCAGTTTTGGCAAGCAGCATGGGGGGAAGCGAAACACTGATAACATTGCTTTATTGTCCGTGTAGGTCCCAACCTTAACATGCTACATCTGTATCTTCTGCCTCAAGAAGTTGCTTTCTTTTCATCAAACACATTCCAGAAGTCAACAGTAGAAGTACAGACAAGACACAGCAGATCGATCCATTAACTCTCACTCACTGCTAACAGCTCCTTGGCAGAACTTGGCCTCTGCATTCCAATTGGAAAGTTTTGCAGAGTTCAGAATTTAAATTAGCTCACAGGATGCTGCTGCTGCTGCTGCTGCTACGTGGTCATAGCAGGAGCAGCTGGAAACCTTTCCAGGTGCTGGGCCGTCTTCTTTTATGTAGAGCATTTGATTAAAGGACTGGTGTAAGCCAATCAAGTCTCTTGTATGCCTTGTCTTAATGTTGCTTCCAAAAATATGCAGGGCTGGATTCTCAGCAAATGCAAATCAGTGTAGCTTCACTGAAACATCTTAATCTTAATGACATGTCTAACACCAGGAATAATGATTCATTATGTGGAATGAAGATGCAATGGCAAGAGCGCATTTCCCCTCTGATTGACAGGTTGCTAAATACCCTTATTTTAGAAAGAGGGAAAAAGAAAAACCCAGCTCACCACATAGCTATAATTGCCTTGCAAGCCTCATCTTTTATTTATAATGCTGATGAGTTGTTATTATTTATATTATATTTGTGCCCAAGAGCCTGAGTTAGGGACCAGAACCTCTTAGTGCTGGACACTGTACAAACACAACCCTTGTCTGAAAAACTTGAAATCTAAGAAGCTAAGTCTCTTCCTATGGCTGCTAACAAGTGATGTACCAACGTATAGCACCTATTTCAGTACAATGTGGCTCTCTGTCTCTCTCTAGTGGCTGGTCCGTACCCAGAGGTTAATGAGTTTGCCAGAAAGGTCCTAGGTCTAATGCCCATACACAGTGGTGTTATTACACTTGGAAAAGAGAGTTAAGGATTGTGGTTCATATAAACAAGAAACTTCCTTTTTCCTTAGCATACAGGCAAGTGTGTCTTAATCCAGTTGTACTGACTGAAGTTCAAGGTTTTTAGAGCCTATCAGAAATTTATTTCTTTTTCCTTTGCAGAACCATTTGACTTGCTGTCAAAAAGAAAGTTATTGCCTTGAAAATCCAATTTTCTGCCAGAAAGCCCTTGGTTTAATAGCATTTTTTGACAGCCCTATCAGCTACTACTGCTTTCAGATCAATTCAGATCAATTTTCAGATCAGTTAGAATAATTACAGCTCACATGATGAGGAGTCATCTCAGTAGCAACTGGAGTCCAGGTATGTATCTGGTAAATATAACTCTCCCTGGGTAGTTGTGCCACTCACATGGATGAGCCTGGTGGTTTGAAGCTAAGTGGTCCAGATTCAGCCCCTCTGAAGAAAATAAAGCAATGAAAAGTGGACTGGGTAGAAGTGCTGCCATCCCTTTCAAATGAACCCTGGCTTCACACCAGGATGCTATTGCTATAAGACAGATTGTTATAGGTAATCATATGCACTTTAATTATCTGGTATTGACTAGATACCAGTCACTGTTGACTGAGCTCAAATGTAATTCTGGAGGGTAGGTTTGACTTTTAAGAGAGGCCTGCTGAATTGTTTTCAGAACGTGGACTATTTATGCTCCATTGGTATTGTGCTACTAAGCTTCACTGACATGGTTTCACATTTTGGGCTTATTCAAGCCTGAGCAGCTTCTGAACTGCTACTGCTCAAGGAAAATGGACATGCAGTTAACAGTACAGGGGTGGGACTTGGGGTATCTAAAGTAGGCTTTTACCCCAGACACAGGCTTCCTGCTGTGACCTTTGACAAGTCATTCTCTTAGAGCTGTCTCTCTCTCTCTAGGCAAAGCAGGATTAATACTCCTTCCTTCCAGTCTTAAAGTAGGAGCTCTTCAGCAGCAGGAACCATCTCTTGTACATCTGAACAACACTAAGTATGGCAAGATCTTGACATTAGCTGGGAACTATCAGGGCTGCTATAATGATTAGTATTGCCAGGAAACTGTTGACCAGCTCTGAGTGTTAGTGCTAACCTACTTAGCCACAACTGGATTTGTCAAGAAGTTTCTACCTACACTGCAATCATGAGCTGACATGCCCAATTTAGCTTTCATGTAGCTAGGCTGGCTGCAGCTACCACTGAAGGTATTAGCAACTCAACTCCCAAGTGGGCTTCTACAACCCACACCAAGCCCATACTACTGCTGGCTTCGCTGCAATTGGTACCAGAACAAGCTAGCTTAAACTAACTCAGATGTGTTTACATATATTGCAGTAGCTCCTCTGATTATAGTGCAGACACATCAGAGCATCAGTTCCCCAGGGGGGTCGGTCTTCCCCATTACCATCTATAAGAATTGTCTTCAGCAGGAGACATACCCTCAGTATAAGCAAGGATATTACCAAGGTTTCCTTGACAATGAACCCTTGTCTTCAAGACTGATTGCCCATATCTTCTCTCATGGGAGCATGGGTTTGCTAGCCTTCCACACACCCAAAGCCCAAACTCCCTTTCCCTAATTAATGAAGTAAGGACGAGATGATGCAAGTGTTTGGCTTTCTGTTGGTGAATATTTATTTGTTTGTTGAGGCAGGAGGAGTGACCTTTAATGCTGCATTATTATTTGCATTCTTTACTTCAACATACGGAACATATGTAAAGAGTACTGGATGGGCCCCTATGGAAACTGCTAGACAGACAACAGCTCTCTCATGTGCAGTAGCTGAAATGAGGATGATTTCTACTGGCTACCATGGAGGAAGCAGGACTGTCACATGCAATACACAGCTGTCTGCATGAACCTCCACAGATCTAAATCCAACAGTTAAGCACTACCTCTGCGTTCTACCAAAAAGTATTTACTAACAGATGAAAGAAAGCCTAGTCTGGTCAAGGATCTCTCAATTAAGGTGCCCCAGTTAAGGTGCCCCATTAAGAAGCCTTAAAGAGTCCTTTTGGACATGCCTCCATGGCCTTCCTTGGACCACTGCTAACTATATAGGCCCCATCCACTTGGGTACACCAGGCAAAGTAGGCAGCTCAGGAGCAGGTCCTGTTACAGAGAAGCTTCAGGCTGGACATCGGGAGACATTACTTTACAGTTATGGCTCCCAAGGGAGGTGGTGCTCTCTCCTACCTTGGGGGTCTTCAAGAGGAGGCTGGACAGATATTTGGCTGGGGTGTTATGACTCCGGCATACATTCTTGCCCGGGGCAGGGGTTCGGACCTGATGACCTGTTTAGGTCCCTTCTGACCCTAAGCACTATGAAATATTCTCAGAGCCACTCCAGCCACTTGGAATTATGCCTGAATTGCCTACCCTGGCTAACAGCCAGTCCCACCACACCTGAGTGAGAGTGAGTGGTAGGGGTTATTTTACCAGCAGTGGTTGGTCCTAAGGGCAAGAGGGATGCTGCGTAGACAGGACCTTAAAGATGTCTCAGGTCCTAAACAATGACCCACATAAACTTAATAGTCACTTTTGAAAACCCTGACCTGTGTGAGCAAGCTTCAAGGTAGGGTTGTAGCTGGCAGGAAATTTGGCTCTTAAGGTCTGGCCCTGATTATTCAGATACATTTTCAAAATTAGAGCTCTGAAAAAACAGTTCTAGGCATTTGTGAAATCCCTGCTGACCTGCTACATAACTAGTCAGTGTCATGCCTTTGACTTGGTCCAACAATGTGCACGTTAGTAATGAGCTACATCAACAGGCTCAGTGTCTGACTTTGGCTAAGCAAACACAAGTTTGGATGCTTATTTAAAACTTGTTTGGACTCTTCAGTCCACAAGACTGGGGTGAAAATCTTGTTGGAATAGTCCTTCTCATGAGGTATCCAATAATACCTGAATCCAGCTGGGCTGGAAAAACACTGTACAAACAGCCTGCCATCATTTCAATGTCCAGAACCAGTGGGGACCTGGGAGAGTTAAGTTTTGCTAGTAGAACCAGCAACGAGGGAAAGAAAAGTTCACTAAACTTTTGCAAACTTGTCTGCCTGTGCCAACCTAATGTCCCTGTGCATGGGTATACCTATAATCATAACATCTGGAAAAACACAAATATGGGCAACTGACTAAATGAATCATGTTTTCTCTTCATGTAAAAATACAACTGTGTAAAGTGTGTATGTCTGACTCTAAGCATTCAAATAATTAAGGGAAAAAAGTTGCTTTTGATTAAAAAACCCCTCTCGACTGTGTCCTTAGTAATTAAGATAGTATGAGCGCAATAAATCAGTAGATGTGCCAACCCACAGAGGTCAAATATAACTAGGCAGCAAATAATAGTAAACATTTATGAATCCCTAGTATGTGGTGCATGGCCCCACCCATTCTTCTTGGCTCACAAATTCACCGTTGATTGCGCTGGTCCTTCTGGCATTTTGTGTCCTCATGCAAGTTGTCCAGAACAGCCTCCCTAAGCACTGTCCCCAAACAGGATTAGATTCATTCTAACCCCAGTGTGTTGTACAAGGGATGACTAATGCTCTGAGAGGATGGGAGAAACCAGAACGGACAGGAAACATTTTTTTTAGTAAAGGAAGTAGAAAAATGCCACCAGAGGTTTCTATTTGAGCAACAAGAAACTTGTTCACTCTCCTAACAGGAAGGGTGGCCTTGTGGTTAGTGCACTGGACTGGGACTCAGAAGATAAACCCAGTTGAAGTCATTTGTGGCACAAGAAGCTTGTGTCAAATCCCTAGATTTCCTCTGTGACCCTGTGTCACTTAATCCCCCTGTGCCTCAGTTCCCCGCTTGCAAAAGAGAGAAGATCAATTTGATCATCTTCCTTCATTCCTGAGCACTTTCAATTGCCAGGGCTTCACAACAGGAATTGTATTTTCCTCAATGTCTATACAGCATGGAGCTCAACTGAGTGCCAATCTCAGCCAGGGTTTCTAAGTGTACTACAAATAATAAGGATATATGAGGCTAATGACCATCTGGCACAATGACCCTGGTCTAGGATACCTGGCACAGTTATCGTCTCATTATCTGCATGACATAAGCACTTAGGAATCCAAGCCACAGACCTGAACCTTTCTGTATGAGGTACTCAAGAGCACAAAACAAAAAGATTGTTTCTGCTCTCAACATCTTAAGATTTTAATACTTATCACCCCTCCCCGACCCCAATGGCTTATAGCCAGTTCATTCTAGAGTGGGATTTCCAGGCATGTCAGCCAGCTTGATTGCTTGAAATCACTATTGGTGCTTCATCCCATCGTTATACATGGTGGTTATAGGGAAAATATTCTTTGTGTCTCTTGTTCAAAAAAATCAGAACAGTTTTTAAAGAAACAACTGGAAAAGGTGACACTGCTCACATTTAGTGCCAGTTCTTATGTCACAGCAGCACTTTGATAAAACAACTGAATCAGCGCTAGAAGTACCGGGTTTGCTTTTCATCCAAAATTATGCTTTCCAAGCAAAAGGGTATGTGTCAGCATCTAAATCCACTGCTGAGTAGTTTGCGCTAACACCGATTCTAAAACTCTCCCTGGGGCAGGGACTGCTAAAAGCAATTTATTTTGTACAGTCTGTAAATCTAAACTTGCAGGGTCCTGCTGTCTGGATTCAGAGCTGCTAAGCTTCAAGTTCATACAACTGTACAAGCATCGAACAAACACCCGGTGCAAACCCACCATGTCATAAGTTTTCTCAGGCCAGGAGGGCCATCCTTGATTTTTCAGTCTTTTGAGGGTTATGTAATTCTCAGTTCCCTACCCAGCATTTTTTGATTGACCCAGATCCTCAGAGGACAAACAGCTAGGCCACTCTTTGACTGAGAACATGGAGTGGGGAAGAAGGGATCGAGGATTTTCACTGTTCCCACATGCTGTTAGTGAAGAGACCTTCAGGAGCATGAGTCTGACATCTCCTTTCTTTATTAGTAGCAGGAATGAGAAGCTAACCCCACATTTATTACATTTCCACTGCCTTTACTGTACTTTCCTCTGCGCTGGGGGGCTGAGATGCTCAATATTTATTTGTGCAATAATTAGGGAAACCAAATCCTGGAGCTACCCAGTTATCTCATGTTGCATTCTGGGATATCTCAGACCCTGTACTACAGCATAGCTTAGATGAGGACAGGTGCATGGATCAAGATGGCTTATATAAAGGGGACATCTTCTTTCTCTTTGAGATAGACTCAGATTCCTTCTTCCAGTAAACAGCTTTTTTTTTGCAAGATGCTGACCTGGGACTCTCCCAAGCAGCAGGAGACATCTCTCCTGGGCCCACTGGGGTACATGCCTGGGGAAGCTCTGAAATGTAAATGATGCTTCCTTTTCTAGTTGTGCTTTGTCTCCTAGGTTGCTGCCACCAGGGAAAGTCCAAGAAAGCTCTTTGGCATTCTCAGCAAACTGAGATTTCACCATCCAAGTGATAAGAGTTCACTGAACTACCTCCAAACCTCACTGAAAGCTTCCACCATCGTTTACGAGATTGGCAATGCTTCACACTATCTGCTTGAATGACCAGGCCATTCATCTCTTTAAAACGAATAGGCTTCATCCCCAACGAGTACAATGCAATGCAACTCCACAGCAAGCGGTGAAACAATGCCAGTTCACACCAAACTAAGCATTTAGGTGGGGAGGGTCTGATGTGGAACCCGGACTGAGAATTATTTGGGCTTTTACAAGTCAGCATTCAATGCCACTTTTTGAAAGGGAAAGACCTTTTTAATTGAAATGTTAATAACAAGAAAAAGAATAGGGATGAGTTCCCCCTACCTCTCCCACTGCCAAAGAGATCACAAACATCCCTGCTGTAAAGATCTCTGAGTCACTTTTCTTGGGCAACAAACCCTCTTGAAAAAGGAAAGTAAATAAAAGCATAAAGGTGGAGGATGCCCTCTGAGAAGTATTAGAGGCATTCTTGCAGAGCAGAGATCACCTGGTGGCTCCTGTAAATATAATATGCATCTGCATACATGTATCCAGTATATAGTATACCTGAAGCCCTGGGACACTGACATTTGTTTCCCCTCCTATCATTAAACAAGCCAAAATTTGCCCGGCTTGGACTTTTATACAAGAATAGGTCTCTTTAGACTCTCTTTTGGAAGAGAATTTGAAACTTTGCTGTGGATCACAGCTTATGTATGCATCTTGGAAAGCACTGACAGTGGAGCTCACTCTCAGTAAAATGCCCATGCCCTTCTGGAGACCCATTCTGTACATCTTACTCTGGCAACTCTCCTAGCATGAATTTTGTGCGACTAAGAAGGGGTTAAGTCTTGCAGGAAAGGGCTCTTAGGCTGGATGTAATAAGCATGTAATAGGTAGCTAGAAATAAAGCACTGCTTAGTCAAAATTACTCTCTGTCTTCCAGACATTCAGAGATATACAGCAACATGTTTCCTGACAAGGCTGTTGGGACCCAACCAGCACCCACTGAAGATACGAGCTTTGCCACTGATGTCACTGAGATCAGGATATGGCCCTGTAATAGGTATCTGGCACACATTATAATAACTGCATGTTGGGTTTTACTGGCACATCTGATAACATTTATGAGTCTAGTGTTGGATCATATAATCTTCACAACATTTTATAATCTTCCTAGATTGTAATCTTTCCCTGGCACCATCTGACACAAATTATAATGATAAGGAATTTTCAGTTTAATAACTTGTACATTTCTAAAGCAAATATATTCAAATGTGTTCCAGACAGTAGTCTCTGACGTTTTTAAGAGCAAGCTATTCTCATGTTATGAAAAAACAATTTGCAGGTCCAGAAGGCAAACTATTCTCCACTGAAGTGTCTTTAGATTTTTCCAAGAACTTCTCAGTGCAAACATGCAGTGTGACAGCTCTCTAGTATTCAACGTTTCCCCTTAACAGCACCTTCTGATTACATGTGAATCACAGCTTTTATTTTGTTACATAAAAATAAAAAGATGTAAAATTCTAGCCCTCATTTTTCAGGGAACAACTTGAAGTGCCAAGCTGACAGGCTTAAAACCCAGGAGCCAAAGCAGAACTTTAAAAGATATTATTTGGAAACTCTCACGATTTTTAAGCTAATCTTATGATTTTGAGGAACAGGCTGAAGTCTTAATTTTTTTTTTTTTTTAACAGTTCTGGCTTGCACAGTATAGATTGGCATTGGTGATATCTGAGATGAGTCGTATTCATTATATAGATATTAGCGAGTTTATAATGTATTCTGTTCTACCTGGCACTCAGCCAGGAAACGGAAACAATGAAGTATTCATTACGAGCCAGACAGTGATACCTTAGTCATGGAGAGCAGTACTTTACCTTGGTGAGCGATCCCTCTCAAACCACTGTGCAGAGAAAGGTGCAGCTCAGCACATGTAAAAGGAAGCAGAATCTGGGACACACGCATACGCCGAATCCACTGGGATGTCAGACACTGCTCAGAAGCACAGACTTTAGCCCTGTTCATGGTCAGGAGTCCTGGATAGTAATGAAACTGAGGGGGGAGCAGCAGGGACAGTAAAAATAGCTGTTGCTCCTGCGGCAACTGCCCACACCACCTCTACTGACACCATGGCAGCTGGTGCCACTCTGTGTGCTGCCACTGCCGAGGGCGTGGAGCTGCCCTGCTACGTCTCGGGCCCTGGACTCTGGTCAAGTCACAACAAGAATGGTGAAATCCTTGAACATTTCCCAAGAGACCAAATGGCTTTGATGGGAATCCATCTGAGGCCCTTTCTTCACTAAGGAAGCATTGTATAAATAGTCTACCATGCCTACAAGCTCACTCTGTTTCCTGGGTTCAGCAAAGATGGACAACCTAGCAAGCAGGCACTGCCAACGTTTTTTAACCTGTATCTATTGGGCTCCACTCCTGGCAGGGTCACATGACCTAGTTAGCAATGCTGGCACAGTTAGTGACCTCTACTTGGAGCCAGATCCAAAGCCTATTAAAAGCCTTTCCATCGACTTCAGAGGGCTTTGGATTAGGTTCCCAACACCAACTAATTAAAGCTGGTGGAACATTTTCCATTGACGTATTCCCCCCTCCTTTTCCTGATGGAAAAATGGCCTTTTTGACTAAACAGAAGCTTTCATCGAATGAAACTGCTGACAGTCGTTGAGCTGCCATTGAAAAAACAGGAACCCAGACAGAAAAATTTGGATATTTTTAAGCCAGAAAGTTGGTTTATTGAAAAAAAAGCAAAATGGGTTTTTTTTTCAGTTTTTGTTTCTTTATGAGAACTTGACAAAAAAAAAATCAATAAAAAACAAGAGAGAAATTATGTGTTTCACTGAATTAGGTTTTACATGAGCAAGCCATTTCTATGCCTGCTCTATTGCTAATCATAGGGAGAACTGAAACAGCATTACTGTATATCGGCGGAGAATTTTTAGAAGACCTGGGTTTTATGTCCCTTTTGACTTGAAAGAACTTCCACTTTACAGGCCACAAAATGGACGAGAGACCTATGGAATGTACCTTTGTAAACCAAGTAGACATTAAAGAAGATCTGCACTGAAGAGACAGTCGTGTTGAAATTAAATACATTGGGCCAGATACTGATGCGCCGCGGGCTGAATTCTGATACACTTAGTCATCCTGGGGAGTACTTTACATTATAATAAGCCCCCTTGACCTCAGTGGGACCACCAGTGGCTTGTGGGTACTATTCAGTAAGTACACACATGGCAACCTGGTCCACTGTAATTAAGAAATAGAATTTTAATTGCATATTGAGCTCTTATCTAAAGGATGAGGTAATCCACAGCATGCTAATGAAGGTTTATCAACTGAGCTGGCAAAGCCTCAGGGGATGATAAAAAAAAGAAAGAAAGAAGAGGAAAGAGACATGCTGGCTATGGAAACATGTCTTGCTGGAACAAGACATAATGGCATGCAGAAACTGAGAGCGAAAGAGAAAGGGAGAGAAAGAGACTTTCTGGGACAAGATACTGTGCTGAGGTTTGAGAAGATGAGCAGATTGCTGCTGACAGATTAAGGCACCAAATAAACCAGATGCCTTACAGCTAAGAATCAAAGTCTCTCCAGGATTCAAGGTGAAGATTTTCAAAAGTGATTTTGGAAGGCTGTTTTTGGCTGCCCAGGGGATTACATAAAAGCGGCCTGATTTCCAAAGGGTTCATAGTATCACAGGGAAGTAAGGCCAGAATGACCTCATGAAGTCATCTAGTCCAGCCCCCTGGGCTGATTGAGCTCAGTGATTTTGAAAATAAGGTTCCTCTGAAGAGTCTCAGGGAGGTTACCAAAATCCATACATCACTGAAATCTTGGATGAAAGTTTTTTCCCTTTCATTTAACCAGACATTTTCTAGTAAGGAGCTTAGCAACATGTTTCAGTCCAGCCGGGTTTTTAGATTGTCTTATATTGTCAAGCTTGTCTTCATTTTATTTTCTGTCTTTATATACTACTGATTGAATTGGATTTCAGGACGGTGGGTTGAGTGAAGGATTTCAACCCTAGAGCAGACTGGGTGAAAAGAGTTCAACCAAGCCTATATTCCAGGGCAAAAAAAGATTGTGATTCTCTTATCAACATGGCTTGTGATAAAGATGGCAACAGAGAGCATGTGCGTGGGAACAGATTAAATATCTGAATCCAGAGGTATTTCTAAGCCGACCCTGACAGATTTCAGATGAAAAGGATTCCTTTTTTGGAAGACCTAGGACTGATCCCGGTTCAATTCTTTAGGAAGGAAGCAGGTCTTGGGAACAGAACTGTGACAGCAGCTAGACACTAGCAGTGAGGTTTTATAAGCCACCTACAAGATGTAGGTGGCCAGTCCCCATTCACTTATTGTACTGGCCCTTTATTCAACTTTGACATTCTTGGCCTAGTAGCTGATTAAAGAACAATTGAAAATGAGTAGGTGGACAGCATGCCTCCTGCAGCTGGGACTACAGAGGTGTGAGAACATCCTTATAACTATATAACCCCCTGAAATCCATTTAGTGTGGATATACTCTTCACTGACAAACAGAAACATTTCTAGCATCAGAAGAGAATTTTTTTTAAAAAATCGTGTACCATCTTTTGCTTCCGAACCTGCTCTTAAGGAAAGGTGAGGTAACCTGAAAACACAGTTGCCAAGTACCACAAATGTTAGTGAGCTGGGACCAGCTCAGCATTTCAACACCAGCCTGACGATAGCTAGCTGTTAGACATTCAGCTACCCTTTCTTCCTGCCATGTGAATCTGGTTTAGACCAGAAACAATTAAAGGGAACTGCCTCCCTGTCCTCCCACTATCAGATGGAGGCTGAAAAAAGGAGAAGTCCATCCAAATTCTACCCTCAGGGGAGAAAAGGTACAAAGTTTCCCCCTGATTATTATCTTCCGTGTGTGTGTGTGTGTGTGCGCGTGTGCATGCGCGCATGGTTTTGGGGGGGGATGTTATATACACCCAGTGCAGTTCCAGCTCCCCCAAAATCCCTAGAGGTATTTTAAACTCAGATGGGAATTCTTTGAGTGAACCCCAACCCTTTTCTCCTTCATGTTACTGCCCTTGAAATCGAGAGTACCACAGCCCCCCAGTATTCCTTAGGTCAGCGCCGGGTCTCCTGAGCTCTGCTTCTTGCCAGCAGTTAGTAACTGAGTGTGTCTCAGTCCAGGCCTTTTAAAGGGCTTGCATCAGGCACCATTAGCAAGTCACTTCCCAGGTATTTGAGAAGGAGTCAGTCGGCCAACGGGCCATTCTCCCTGCCCCAAAATGTGGGGAGGGTGAGCCAACTCTCAAATAGGACAAGAACTCTAGTCAACCCCTCAAGCTCACGAGACCAAAGAAGATTCCCTGCTCCACCACACTCACAAGCTCCACTAAATTAACAGGGGTAAGAAGGAGACCTGGAAATACATTCCTGACTACCCTGAAGGACCATGTAACCAAACCCTAATTCTGTCCCCAAGGGCCAATATTAAGGACTCCCTATAGATGCACAAAGAAGTGGAGGTTTTCCAAATCAATTAGAGATCTAGGGTACCTCAGTTTAAATGGGCCTGGCATTCAGGATATGCTTAGTTAGTATCTACTCTCAAAATTCAAGCTGCTTCAAAGTGGCACCATAATGGCAGCAGACAGCCTACATCCCTGCACCATAATGGTGGCACACTTACCTCAGTCCTCTTACAAAATCTTGACCCTTACTTATGTTCAAAGAAGACCCTGGTAATCTCTGATTCCTACAACAGCCTGCAGAACCAGTGCCAATCCTCTGCAGGAGGGCAAATGACACCATATTCATATGAGGATTTGTATCTATCCAAGGTACTCCCTAAACCAATCAGTCCTTTCCGCACTGCATAATAGTAAGCCATTTTCCTGGTAATGGTTAGCAATGCAGTGAAGCCAAGGTCAGACAATTCATGGAGCTCCCATATCATCCTAATGGCAAGAAAAGCAAAGAGCAATTTCTACAGGATCCTGGTTTTCTTGTCCATGTTGGCCATCCCATATTGGTCAAACTCTTGCATCCAGTTTCCCCTCCCAATGCTGCTCAACAGTGTCATCTGGTGACAACAGAGGCTACAACATCAAATAACTTTGCTGAATATCTCCATCTATTGGTAGAAAGGGAAGTAAAATGAGGAAATTTGTGAAACTGGTAGAAGAGCAGGAGTAAAGGGAAAAGGAAAACTTGTGAACAGAAAAGAGAGCACTGGGCAAAAAAGGAACATCAAAGCAGTAATACATAACACAAGAGGAAAGGTTAAAAAAAGCAATCCATACTTCAGCAAAGGCAAGAAGAATAGCACTTGCAAGAAGACACCATACTAGGAAACCTATCTAGGTACAAGATACGTCAAGAGGGACTCAAATGGAATCGAGAACTACCACAGCCTCTCCACCAAAGCCAACTGAAAGGTGGTGGGAGCAGGTGGATATTCATTTTAACTGGTGAGAATGAGCATTGAGAAAAGCATGGCGGCTTCTAAATATGGGGGCAAATCCTCAGTCAGTGTAATATAGCAATACTGGGTTGAGGTCATTGGATCTAGGCTAGTTTACACCAAGATTTTGCCCAACAGCCAGAAGGAACCATTTGAACATCTAGTCTGACCTCCTCTAAAACATAGGTAGTAAATGTCACCATGACTGAGCCCAGTAAATTTGTGCATTGCTAAAGGGTAATTTGTAGGGATGTGCAAAGAGGGCCCTATTTGATTCGGATTCAAATTCGGCCCGAATCAGGGACAGTGATTCGATCCATTAATTCGAATCACTGTCCCTGATTCAATGCAGCCAAATCCAAATCTGGAGATTCGATGCTGATTCAGAGAATCAATGATTCAGACATAGACACAGCTTTAAGAGTTTTTTCTACATACCTTGAGGTAGCAGATGTGGCTTGTGAACGCTGTGATGCTGGGGCACATGGAGCATCCCACAGGAGTAGGGGGGCCTTCCACATGTTTGGCAGCAAAACCAGAAGTGGACTGGAAGTACTGGGGGGCCACCCTGTGCTTCCCTGGGTTGGCAATTGGTCACAGGGGGACCCCGGGTGCCCCTCCCCCAGACCTAGAAGGCACCAGTCACTGAGCCAGGAGGGGTGCTGGGGGCCCCCCAGCATGTTACCCAGTGGACCCTGAAGTGGACTGGAAACGCTTTTGGTCCACTTCCAGGTCTGCTGCTGACCATGCTGGGGAGTCCCCTGTACTTCTGTGGGATATTCCATGTGCCCCGGCAACGCAGTACTCATGAGCCACTTGCTACCAAAGGCATGTAGAAAAAACATTTAAAGCTGTTTCTATTTCCAAATCTCCAAATCTTTCCGAATCTCTCCAAATCAGTTCAGAGAGTTCTGATTCAATTTGGAGAGATTAAAGCAAGCTTGTCCAACATATGGCCCATGGGCCACCATGCGGCCCACCAAGCTGTTTTCTGAGGCCCGCAGTGCTGTGATGGGAAATGAAAGTAAACACGGTTTACTTTCATTCCCACCCCTTGTCCCTCCGCTAGCCCTCAGCACTTCCTAATGGCCGCTGAAGGGCTGGGGAAGGGACAAGGTTCCCACACGCACTGCGTCAGCTTGATGTTGCCAACGCGGTGCGTGTGGGAAGAGGAATAGCCATGTGCCTCTCAGGACAGGATGAGTTCAGCCGGAGCAGCAGGGGCTCAGCTGCACTTTCCCCCTACCTGCGCTGGTCAGTCCTGAGCAGCACACAGCTCTACCACGCCTCTGCTGGCTGGGGCCGACCCGGGTAGGTCTGTCCCATCCAGAGCAGCATGCAGCTGAAGCTGAATTCCCACATGCTGATGGGGGTGGGAGGAGGCTTGACAGGTCAGCACCAGCCAGCAGAAGTGGCAGCAGAGCCATGTGCCACTTGGGACTAACAGGTGCAGGCAGGGGGAAAATAGCTGAGCCCCTGCCACTCTGGCTGAGCCCCCTGCAGCTGTGCTGTATGCTCCTTTAAGACTGAACAATATGCTCAAGAATAGAGCATGAACGATCTGGGCTTCAACGTAAATTTGGAACAGGTAAAAATCTTTGTAAAAATCCTGTCCAATGTTTGGATTGTGTTTGCTTCTGTTTCTCTTTGTGCAGGATTGGGGGTTCAACTTGTTACTACTTGTTAAAGATGTGTTACTTAAAAGTTATTAATTCAATACAAGTAAATCTTCTTGAAGATTATTCTCAAAAATGCCCATACGTTATTGCTTTGATTAGTTTCCACTCTGGCTGATATCTTTTCCAGATTTAATCTGCTGACTTGCATTATGCTTCTTTCATTCACTGAGAAGTAAATAGAAGTGAAAGTGTTTGTTTTAGTCAAGTGTTTGGTATTATTTCATTGTTGCTTTTATATTGTTTTTATTTTGGATTTTAAACCATATTTCCAGACCCATTTCATTGTCACTTCCTGCAACTTCATTGGTGTCAAAGGTACATGACATCACTTCCTGATGTGATACCACTTCCTGTGAGGTCTTTGAATATGGCTCACCAGCCCACTGAGTCATAAAAAATTTGTGATCTGGCCCCACATTCAAAAAGGTTAGACACCCCTTGATTTGATTTGTATTTGACCACTGAATTGGGCTGCAGCTCCACCAAATCAAATCAAGCACCAAAGCTTTGCACAGCCCTAGTAATCTTTGCTTAGCTAAAGCATCTTTTCAGGGCAAAGGTAAGGAGATTGCCTATTGACTTTAATGGAGATGGGCTGATTTATGCCATCTGCCCTATAACGTGCATATGAGTTTAAGTTACACAGCTACTCATGGAATAGCCATAAGATGGTAAAATCTTTAAACTAATATTGATCTGAATTTGGTATAAATGACCTATATTCACTAACATACCACATGCACCTTTTTCCCAAAATCAGCTCCCCCAAATTGGAGTGTGTGTCTTCAGTGAGGAAGATGAATTTCTGCCTAAAATGTAAGCATCCCCTGCCCTCGCCTTCAATTCCTACTCCAGCTGTAATTCCTGCTCCCAGCAGCAGTAGCATTTCTATTCAGGCAGCTGAGAAAATCAGTTGACTTAATGGCTTATTGTTCTTCACTCTAAAGGTGCTAACAATCATCTCTTCTTTTTAAATACTCTTGATGTTTCGCTAAGCATGCCAACCTGTCTTCTGGCAATTTTACTGTCTTTTAGGTACTTCTGGTCTCTCTTCTCCTATTTCATTGGCTTGCAGAATGTCTTTAGCTTTTCAGAATCAAAGATCCATCCATGGAAACCAGTGTTCAGCTAGAGTCTCAGCTTTTAGTTAAGCAGGAGGAAGAGTGAGTTGAAGATGAGGCTCTGTCCCTGGTCTATGCAGTCATACCTCTGTAAAAATTACTTTTATTCATTCTGCCTTCCACAAAACAAGGCATATGTCTTATTTGGGGGATTTATGGTATGCAAAAAAATATGGTAATCTCCAAAACAAGGCAGGCTCTATATTTTGTTATCATTCTGCTAAAGTAATCCACCCACTTCAATCTGTCATATTCTTACCATAATTATCCCCCAAAGCACAGCTTCAAGGACCAACTTTACAAAGTTACAAAATCACCCAGACTCGTAGTTAGAGGCAAGGATATATTGCAAAAGGAATTTAATAAACATTTGTTTGACTTTTATTAATCCATTTGCTAGCAAATTAATTTACTGACAAGAACAGTCAATTTTATATCAAGATTGGAGGATGCTCTTGGGGAAGAAATTTAGAATTCATCGATGTGAACTTTCCCACCAAAAACCTGGAAGTAAGGGCTACACTTACCCAGTCCTGTCTCAGAGAGTAGAATGGACTGTTGAGCTGGGATTTAAGACTTCTGCACTCAGTACCTAATAGACATCATGTCTGACCTTGGGCAATACTATCACTCTAATTCTAATAATGAGTTTGCAGCAGTGTAGCAAAGCATAACCCCTATTTATGGCAGTGGTGTTAAAGTCTCAGCCTAGATTTTATGGGTGTGTATAGAAGTTACACTTTTCATGTAATGAGGCTGCCAAAAGTGCTCTGTAGCAGTAATATAACAAATGTTCAGGGCTACAGAGTGCTCTGAAAATGGCAGATTACATGAAAAGTTAACTCTCACCTGATGTAGTATCAGATGAAGGTACTTGAGGGCAGAGCACCTTAGCTACCTTGCATACAGGTTCACATTGAGAGCTAATTTGCGGAAATTCTGCTTGCATCCAGGGGCCTTTGGGGGCTGGGCTCATGCTTTGTCTTGTCCCTGTACAGCAGGGCAGGGGGTGGGAAGGGAGCCCCCTCCACACATGACCTGCTCCAGCTGCCTCTGCTCTGTCCCCCACTCCACCCCAGCTCCAGGCACAGCAGCCAGGAGGCTGCCTCTGTCAAGTAGTTTGTATAGAGAGCAGGGGGCAAGGGAGCCCACCACCACCATGCAGAACCAG
>JAGPOW010003648.1:103764751-103790356 GCA_030014935.1 Caiman crocodilus
TCTGACAAGGAGAGTGCCATGATACAAAAAATGCATGAGAGCCACTGACTAAGGAAATTGTGCAATGCTCTTGCAACGTTGGGCAGGAATTTCAGCTTGATTCCTGCCATGATCATCTTATGCCCTGAAGCATACGATTTTATTGCCCTTATCTTATCATGCAAAATGGTGAGGTTGTTTTTGTTGGGGGGGTTGGGGGTTTTTTCCGGTCATGTCCTCATTTTAGAGACAGAACTGGTTTACTAATATCCCCCAGCTGGTAGGCAAACAGCTTCCTCACTGCTGTAAACAATTGGCCCCCGAAGCTGCAGAGAAAAAGAAAGTATCATATGATTTCAAGCTTCCGTCCTTCTAGTTTCAGCTCCAACATCAAAGCCAAAGTATAAAGGATAAGAAGAACATAGGTTACCCATGGAATCAGAGAGATGTGAATTCCCATGTATCCCAAAAGCTAACTCACTGAGCTGGCACACAATCAGATCAGCCTCATTCAAAATAAACAAAGTGCTACCTGCTCTAAAAACAAGGCCCAAGAGACTAACCGATTTCCGGAAGGTAGAATTTCTAACGTCTAAGACAATGGGAATCTCATTTGTTTGTACTGCTAAGACAGCACTGGTTAAGGCACTGTTGAACATGGAGCAATAGTGACATAAAGTGGCCTGCCAGGCTAATCACAGGTGGAACACAGAGGCATTTCCCACTAACCCGATCAGTCTCTCGTTATCCTATTCTAGCATGATATTTTTGTATGGAAACGGGAATCAGTTACTCACACAATTGGATATTGTATCCTTCCAAGATCGGTAATGGTAAGTAACAACGTACTTCATCAGGGATAGCTTACAAGTGCTGCCTTCTCCTGTTCCTGGGTTTTTGCTGAAAAACAAAACAGAGAAATAGCAAATTCAAAAAAGAATGCTTCTGTAATGTAAAACATGGTCATATCTGGATATTCCCTGCTCGAGTTCCTACTCTTTGAAGAAAACTATTCAACACTGTTATTTACTAGGGCCCTACTTAAATCACGGTTTCGTGACTTTTCGCGGAAACGACGATAAACGGCATTGGCCACAATTTCCCAGGAAATGAACCGAAAATAAATAAGTAAAATAAAATGCTGGCTCCCAAGTGGAAGGGGATGGTGACAGCTGGTGGGGCAGCATGAAGGGCAGGAGCCAAGATGGCAGCCGCCCCCTTGTGCCTCCTCCCCTCCTCACCCCCCTGCCCGACTCCCTGGGGCCTCTCCGCCAATCAGCACCAAGGGGCAGGGCCACCGTGAAATGACCACAGAACCAAGCCGTGAAAATTGCTCTCTCTCACTGTGACTTAGGCAGGTCCCTAGTTATTACTAGATACTGTTTAAACTTTGCCACTGACCAGGAGGTAATTTGTCACGTTAAGAGTCATTCCAGAATGAAGGGAACAAACTGCTGATGCCAGCAGTGAGAAGGAAAACGTCAGCAAGTCTTTAATTAGCCTGCAAAGGCAAGCATTGTATATGTTTCTGACTCAGATCAGCTCAATTCTGTACCCTCTCACCCGCAAAAGAGATCAATGTATCAATACTAAGTATACTAGCAAAACTAACAGAACCAATACAAACACATTTTTTTACAATATTTTCTTATTTGTACGCTGTTTCCAGCTGCTACCATTTTTGCTTGCCTCTTACTGAACACCGATCTTCCAGAAAGTATCTCTTTCCTATGTTTTATACGGTGTCCAGCACAACAGGATCTCAGTCCTAACTATGGCCTGAGTGTTACCACAAATGTGTTGCTAATATAGTGAATAGGTCTAATTACAGGGATTAGAGCCTTGCATTATTAAGATTCAACGTGAGGTTTGTTATATAAATATAAAGCAAATCAATGTTCAACAATAAGAAGATTTTCACAGCTGCCGCATAATGCAGATAGAAGATTCAGACTGAGTTTATGGGACATACGCTGTCACACAGGCAGTAAGAGAGGGAAGTATTGTCACTATTAAACCATGCACCCCCCTATTTAGACATGCAAATCACGTACAACTCCTCTGTAACTTGATCCCTTCCTGCCTAACATGCATGTCAGGATGATTAGCTCATTAATTGAATTTGCTGAGATTGAGACTTAGGTCATGATGTTTTCTTAACATAGGACTGTCCAGCTTCTAAGCAGCCAGGGGAAGCATGCCCCATAAACCACACCAGGAGTGGCCACACACCTTGGGGGCTGTACTAACGTAGCCCATAGGCCACATGGGCTTTATGCCACGCAGGCACCTGCTGCTGCACCCTGCATGTGCCTCATCCTCAGGCTTTGGGCTCCCCCGCTGCACCATGCCACACAAGCACTGTGTGCCATCGGCACCCCGACACCAGGCTATACCTCATCATGCTACCCTACCTGCTGGTGGCAAGAAGTGGAAACTAGAGGGAGAGGATACCCGGAGACCGTGGCTACTGCTGCAGCTGAAGCAATGGAGAAATAGTGACTGGGTAAAAGCCCAGGGGCTGCATGTTAACCCATTGCAGACTGCATACAGCCCACAGGCCCTGTTCTAGTATATTGGCCTTGATTCTCTGCTCTAAGGCCACTTTACACCACTTTGATGGTCTAATGGGAACTCAAAATGGGCAGTGGGGGGACAGTGGTAAGCTGCAATAACTACACCGCAAGGCCTGTAATTGCTGCAAGGGTGATGCAAATGGGATTTAGTATAAGTCCAAATCAGGTCTATAGGTGCTGCTCCTAAAAGATGCAAATAACTTCATGCACATGGGTAGTTGGGATCATAGAAAATTAGGGCTAGAAGGGACCTGAGGAGGTCATCTAGTACAACCTGCTGCTCAAAGCAGAACCAGCCCCAGCTAGATCATTCCACTCAGGGCATTGGCGAGCCAGGCCTTAAAAGCCTCCAAGGATAGAGAGGCCACCATGTCCCTAGGTAATTTGTTCCAGTGCTTACCATCCTCCTAAGTGAGAATTTTTTTTCCAATGTCCAACCTAAATTTCCCTTGCTGGAACTTGAGACCAAGGGAAGTTTTGGGCTAGTTCTACTGGGCTAAGTGCTCCCAGAGTCAGAGCCTCGGGACTGCATGCTTTAATCTATAGAAGTTACCTACACTGGCCATTTTCACAATTCATATTTCTCTCTTTGTGAGCACTGGCCTGAATTCTAATAGAAACAAGTTTCCAACTCTTACCTGGTACCTGCTCTGAATAAGTTTCACTGAAGCTATCTGTGTAGCAAGAGACTAAGCAATTTAACGTATCCAAATCAAGTCCCCGGTGCACCAGTATGCTAAGTAGTAGTTTATAACGATAGATCGTAGCCTCAAAGACCTGATCCTGGCTACCGCAATGGAGGCTTTAAAAGAATTTGGATGAGAGAAACTCTTCCATCACAAAATGAGAAAAACCATCTTGCTAATCAAAACCCATCCATTCTCATTCCTCAACACAGCATTCCAAAGTCCTTGTTCTACATCACAGCGGGCCCGACTCCAAGACATTTGGACAGAAGGAATAATGACATAGATTTGGGGGGTGGGGGTGGGGCAAAAAAAGATCCTTCCTGCTCTTTGATTAACTGGGCTTCTTGATGGAGTTAAGTGCAAACAGCTGCCCAGGCTCCAATAGCAAAGCCTAAATCTAAACACTCAGTGTTTACATAACCCAAACTTCTAATCAGGCAGCCGTATAATCCACCCATTTAAAGTATCCCTAAGAGTTTCAGGGAAATGTGATTTTCTTATAGCTAAGCCAATCAACAGCCCCTTTAAAAAAAACTCTAGCTACCGAGTTACTGCTTAGAGCAGCAGGTCTCAATGGGATGGGGTCATGACCCCAAGTGAATCACAAAGCAATTGTGGTGGGGTCATGGTTAATTTCCCCAATTTTTTTCCAGGAGGTACAAATTTGGATCTATAATTCCCAGTGGAGTCCTGTGCTGCAAGGTAAATAAGTCAGTTGGGCTGGAGAGACATCTAGTAGCGCTTACAGGCTTGCTAAGTTGTGTGTTGCTCTTGCCCTAGGGACTGATGTAAAACCATAGATGGTAACAGGGTGTCTTGCACCTGCTGAAAATGCATAATTGATTCATTTAAGCAATTAAAAAAACCCAGCAGATTTCATCTATGCCCCAATAACTGCAATGACATCAGCTCTATGAGAATGGACACTAAATAGTCTAATTTACAGCCAGCGGGATGAAAACTTCTAAGCCGATGATTAGAAGCAACTGTTTATTCTGCAAATGACTGTAACATTTACAAAAACAGGAAGTAATGTGGTGAACATTCAACCTGGTCAGGACATGCTTGCATAAACAGTTGGGCTTTGCAGTGCCAACCCATGTCCCTTTCAAGTAAGCAAAAGTGAAGAACTACAAATGCCCTCCTCAGCTAATGAGCATTGAAAACTTTCAAATATTTCTCAAATCTGTGGAGAAGATTTAAGAAAAGGAGCTAGAGAAACATATTTTTTTATGTTACTATATCTGCCATACTGTCTTGCACTCTATCATTAATGATCATTAATGATCTTCATCTACTCCATGATCCAATCTTCCTGAAGTGGACTGCAACCCTCAGAAAGGGGTCTACAATAACTAGAGCAAAAGAAGTTGACGTTGTTTACCACATTGTTTGAAGAATTTTCACCAGAGT
Source organism: Caiman crocodilus (assembly GCA_030014935.1). NCBI lineage: Eukaryota > Metazoa > Chordata > Crocodylia > Alligatoridae > Caiman > Caiman crocodilus. The sequence continues at coordinate 103,769,409 of JAGPOW010003648.1, forward strand.
AATTCCTCAGAGTACCTCCTCAGAGTAATTGCAGATTTTCCTTTAAAAAGGCATGCTAAAAAGTTAACAAAAAATTATATCATTATCATTTGCATTGCCAAGAAATCAGCCCTTATCACATCTGCTTTATTCTTACCCATGTACTGTTCGCTTATGGTATGGTATGGCTAAATAGCTGCCTCTTAGTTTTTCATAACTTACTACTAAAGGAGTAAGCAAGTAAAATCCTTCAAATCTGTTTTTCAGGGGCATTCAGCTCTCTTCACTATCCCAGCTGCCCCTCTGCTCCTGTGGCCAAACTCACACACAGAAGCAGCAGAATTGCTAGCAAAAAGACAGAGTACTACAGTCCAGCAACAGCCCCCAGAGAGATGGAGTGGCAGGTGATAGGAAATTGGAAGATTATTTATAAAACACCAAAATAACTTCAGTTCCCCTGCACCACCATCCTAATCCTCTTTTTCATCTCCGGGAGGAGACCACCTCTGTTTGGCTTCTTGGAGATGTGTTCCAGTTTCGGGTTGCCATTTAATTATTTTTAAAGGGCTGAGGGAAAGGTTGGAAAGTTCTGAGCTGTGCAAACAGAAAAGTCTGTATTCTCCTCTCCCTGTGAGGCTTTAACTCTTGAGTGGGTTGTGAAATAGCTGAGAGGGGTGCTGCCTCTCCTGGATGTCCCAGGTTAAATATACCCTCCGTGGTTCATACGGACTTCAGGCCACATGATCTTAAGAAACTATTCCTCCCAAAATTGCCACCCCTGTAGTATTTGCTTAAAATTACAGTATTTTCTAGTGCAGTGGTTTTCAATCTGCAGACCCTTGGAGGTCTACAGACTATGTCTAAGGGGTTTACAAAAGATGATTGTGATCAAGAGCATGTGAATACCCACACTTACAATTCAAAGGGGTCCACATCTCTATTTTAAAAAGCGTAGGGGTCTGCAAATGAAACAAAGGTTGAAAGCCACTGCTCTAGTGGTAGTCTGAGACATGAATGGGGAGATACAGTCACACCCAAGGCATTATGGAAAGATACGGTCGCTTTACTCTCCTGCACAGGATAGTGGCACTGTGAATGAAAAGAAGAAAGCTGCCACTAGGGGCTGCTTACTCATCCATCCATGCAGGTAGGTGGGGAGCAGATGGGGCCTTGGCTCTGCTTGGCCCTTACTGACTGCACAGCTGTGGCACACCAAGGGAAGTAATGCAGCCCAGATTTAGGGCTGGTGTGGCTACGTACCCTTTAACAGCAAGCTTGGAAGTGAGGAGCCACCTTTTCCTGGGAAAAGGCCCACCAGGACACAAAGCCCTTCAAATGAAAGAGAAACCAGAGAGCCCAAAAGTCAATTCAGTTGCAACCAGGTATGAAAAATGGCCACAAGAATGGAAGTAAAGGTCATCAGGCAGAATGAGGGAACCAGAAGAGGACCCAAGGCAGATAACTCAGACAACTGTGGCCCTGGTGTGACTCCAAGGGGACACCTACATTGCTCCTGCTCATGCCCCAGAAGCACTGCTAAGAAATAGGTTGCTACCAGTCACCGCATGCCAAAACCATGAAATGAAGCAATACGCCCAATTTACTGCTGCATTGGGCACATCCCCAGAGTAACTCTCAGGCTCTCTACTCTCTATTCAGGGTCATGCCAAGCCAACTATACTGCTTAATTTCCAAGTGTTGCCATGCATTGAGCTGAAGCAAGTGCTCAACAAAACCCCCAGGCTCACTTCAGAGGCAGCACAGACATATCCCAAGAGAGTCTGGCCCTTCATAACCATGTTTTGCCTTGTGCATAGGGCTTGTGGTAAAACAGCTGCAATGGAACCCTGCATTTGTAACCTTGCGAAGCTGTAGCGTTTTGGCCCTTTGTTGAAGAGTAGGCTTATAGCAGTTTCTGTAGCAGTTGTTGGGCACGTCTCCATGAGGGTATATGTACTGTTTGTGGTGCCACAAACTGCACGCAGCACATGGGCAAGCATTTGCCGCACTGCTAATTTGCAGCACGGCAGGGTTTTTTAACACCGGGAGATCCTGGTGTCAAAAAAAGATGCTTCTTAAAAAAGTAACATGGCGCATGTGGCAGCAGCTTGTCTGCACTGCCAGAAAGGGAGCCTAGGTGGCTAGAGCCATGGTCTGGCTGCTGGCCAGGCTCGGTGTACCTGGATCACCACTGCTGTTGCCCTGGGAGGCTCCCAGGACGCCAGGTAAGGCTGCTGGGGCCAGCACAGTTACTGGCCTCAGCCTTCCCTACCCTGCCCGGACAATTTGCCCCATATCAACCCCAGGTGCAGGGGCATGCACAGCAGCAAAAAGCAGTCGCACAAATTTGTGCTGCTGCTATTTTTGCCGTAGCAACCACACAACCCTGAATCTGGGGAAGAGCCCATTGTGTCCATTTTGCCACTTGAAAACCTTTCATGTCCTCTTTAATTAGGCTGCTTTTGAGATGCAACATCTCAATTAAAGAATGATTTATTCTCACTTGAATTCAGTTGGCTGGCTTCCCAGTAACTTCCTTGAGTGTAAAAATAATAGAAATGTTGCAATGCAAATAAATGTGTACTTAAAAACAGCTGTAAGTTTAACATTTGAAATACAGGAGGCAGCTAACTTTGGGTGCATCCTGCTTACTTTGTGACTATAAAAAGAAATCACAGTAACAGAAGCATTTCATTTGAACTTTGTTATCACTTTATTTTCAGCATGCGTTCTCTAAATTTTTAAAGATGATGTAAATAAAGAATAAGATTTTTAATAACTAATACCTTCAATTAGACTCTTTTCCAGAGGCAAGGATTTTTGTCTCTGATATCTCTTATTGGACCAACTGTACAGTGGGGAAAGATACAGGAAAGCTTCTTGGATGGTCTTGCTCTCCCACTTATCAGGTTATCCTTTCCATTGCATTTCTCTGGCCTGTTAGCTACCTGATAGTGTCCCTTTTATCTTGTTTCTATTTACATATGGAGTTTTAAACAGGCCTTGTTCAGTTACTTCGTTCAGGCTGTATCTCCTTTTTCTCAGACCTGAGGAAGGGGACTTGGTCCAAAGGGATTTAGCATATCTCTCCTGACTCTGCAAAAATCTTTGCCCCTCACATTTTTCCTGGACTATCACAGCCACAACTTCTTTCTTCTTTCCATATAGTAAGGTTGCTGTATGTCATGGGTCTGCAACCTATGGCCCACGGGTTGCATCTGGGCCCCCGCAGCCTTTGAATCCAGCCTGCAGAACTAGGGCATCAGCAGTGTTTAGTAGGAAGGGCTGTGTCAATGCTGCACCGCGGTGCCATTCTGCGGCTGGGCATCTAGGCGCTCTTTCCCATGCTATACAGCAGCCAGGCACCAGGGAGCAGTGGCAGCACTGGTGGCCAGATCCTAGCACTTGCCCAGATCAGACCTGAGGCAAGCCATTCTGGCCTGCTGCTCTGGAAAAGGTTACCAATGGCTACCATAAGCTTGTTAGAGCAAGGATTATAACAGTTTTCAGTGCCTAACCATTATCTGATCCATGCACTGAAGCTTACAGATGATACTATAAATTAACCTGAAGTGATTGGCCTCAGTCTGGAAGATGATAAGGACCCAGAAGCTCACAGAGGCCTATTGCTAGCTCTCATTAGTCAGGCTCTTGAAAAATTAGCCCATACACCTAGACTACCAAATAAAGACACAGGAATCAATTATATATCTGTATGTAAACACTTTAGCCATATATTTTTATCATTCAGCCTAGATGTAGTCATTGTTCATGAGGCAGCTACCCTGCGGTAACTATGTGATGAAGAGTAGGGCTTTGGACTACCACGTAGGACTCTTTTCCTACCCCTGCCACACACAAGTTGTTTGCCGCCTTGTCTTTTGTCACATGGAGAGTTATTTGGCAGCAAAATCAACTCAGTGCTGACTCAGCACTCTTCTTATGTGTTTGTACAGTACCTAACACATTGGGGCCAATACAAGAGAGGATATCAATTCCTCTGTGCACTGAACATGACCAGGCAATGGTTCTCAAACGGGGAGTTATGGAGGGTCTACAACAGCCAATGCAGCTACTGATCCGCTTTCTTCACCCACTGCCTCCTCCCCCAAACATCCCCGCATCACCGTGCAGCATTGCACTGACACATATCCTATGTCACAACAATGGGATACAGGTGCCCTAGTGCAGGCAGGCTAATTAGCCCTGCTCAGCAGTCCAGGTGAATGCAACTATGTTGTTTCATTTCTGGAGCTACCACATACACAGCAAATGCTGGGATCCTTGCCAAATGCCCGGCAAAATGACTGTCCTGATTTACTTATGCTGCTCATCTTTGAATTCACTCTTAACATGTAAACAGCATTCTGCTGCTTACGTGCCCTGAAGGGAACAGTGCTTTCTGAAAGGTTATCTTAGCAGAATCATGCAAAAATGTACCTTATAACCCCCGCAGTCCGTTCAGGGCATGCCTACACCATTCGAGGCATGCCTACATGTTGAACAGGCCCCACTTATCTGCTTCCACTCTGAGCACACCAAACTTGTAAATATGGCGATGAAGCCCCTGGAGGTAACCCCCACTGCTGCCCTTGAGCTCCCTCTTTCTAGATGCTTTTGAGAGTGACTGGAGCGTTTCCCCAGGTGAGCTTCACCATCTCATTTCTAGGTTTCATTTCTGAGGAGCAGGAACAGATGCATGGCTCAGTAACCCCTCTTAATCAAGCTCACAGTATTGATATAAATAATATACCCTTATTATACTGCCTACAAGTCCACTGTCTTTAAAGTTACTCTGCTACTGCTATAAAAATGGGGTTGGGGGAATAATAATAATAATAATAAACCAGTAAATACTTTTTAAGGTATTTGTTAATGTAATGCTTTTTTATTTTGAAAAGCATTGCAATTTTGATCATTTTAGAATTGCAAATATATATGTACACACACATATTTGACCTTCAAGGTTGAAAAAGATTAGCATTTTTTTACTAAAACTCGTTTTTCTTTAAGTAGGTAGAAAGTGAACCTCCAGAAAATTGCGGCCAGATCTGTTTATGTCCACTTTCTTGTCCATTCTCTTCCAAAATGACTAATTTTGGTTTTACTGCAGCACAACCACCCTCACTGTACGCAAGGGAGTTTGCCTTTTTTAACAGAGCGACAAGAGACAAAAATGGTTACAAAGGCCAGTGCGTGACTTGACTGGTCAATAACTTCACTAGGTACGTGCCATTAACATTTTCAATGGCTGCCAAATGGTAGTTTGGTGGACGATGGAATTCATTCCAACCACCCCAGGGAACCACAGAAATGTTTGCAAGTCATAGCACATGCAAAAAAAATGGAGGTGGAATTTTTTAAAACAATCAAAAGTATCAGCAACCCCTTCTACATACACACACTGCGGCGACGTGCTTGGCTGTGGTCCACGCAGAGAGAAACATAAAGGAAGAAGTATGTGCTACAAGCTACATCTGAAGTATGAGTTTACAAAGAGAGGACAAAATGGGTTTCTCTCACGGATTCAAAGTTCAGCTATCAAATATCCCAAAGGAGCAGTAGCTACTGTCTGTCATCAGCATGCTACTAGCAACAGACAGTTTATTTGTCTGCTGACATCTTCAGCTACACAAAGAAATGGTAAATTGTCCCAGGGTAAGGGAGGCAGCAGTGAGCGAAAAGGACTGGCCTTGGTATACTGCTAGATAGCAAGAGAGTTTAGGCATCTACACTTGCTTTGTGATAAAATGTTTTCAAGATGGTGTCACTTCCCTTCCAGACAGCCCAGCTTTTCTTAGCACCTGATATTGAATCAGTGACCTTCGGCAAATCTTGGCTAATCTCAGGATGTCACATCTGTTGCAGCTGGAACAGATGAGCAACACTTATGCAGACTTAATTGAGTCTTAAGATTGTAGGGCAGTGCATGATTAATTGGCTGAAGGATTCCTGAGAGAGAGGTGAATATGATAGTGACCTTCCTTGGACACTCTACTTATCTGAAAGCATAGTGGGCATTAAAATAAATGCTCCTGATCAAGGTCACAAGGAACTGAGAAGGATTCTGTGCAAATGCGGAGTCAATGCGTTTGAAAAGCTCTTTCCATATATGCACACGGGTGTAAATAAATACATGAAAATTATTTTAATACCTATTACAGGCCTGCCTCTACTGCCAGTGTTCACAATGGTGAAGCTGATTGCTAAAAAGCTACGAAAGATTAAACTTTTTGCCTTGCACATGAAAAGTCAAGTTCCACTGACTTCACCACTGGCTCAAATGGGACTGCTGTCATAGCATACAAGGTTAAGAACACAAGCCAGACTCTACAGGCCTTTTATTTACTCTGTAAATAAACCTAGTGCTGTAATACAGACTGCCTGCTCAATTTAAGAGGAGAAGGTAACAATGGATTCTAGTCACCTGGGTCCTCTGTAAGATGATGTGGTAGCCATATCCCTCTTGCTTATACAGGGAGCATGGGGAAAACAACTTGACTTACTGACCACAGCTGTTATGGTTCATGCACTTGATTTGGGATCAAGCACCACCTCATCTCCCTTCCAGCTTTTCTGCTGTACTGAAGGAAGTAGATATCATTCTGCTCCCCTCTCTTAATGCAATTCAGCAGGAGCAGCTACAGAAGTGCTTAAATAGCCATTGAGGGCAGGGAGGGAGAACCCTGGAATATCTCTAAGGATGAGTTAGTGGGCAGGTGCAGAGCACGGAAAAGTTACTGTACTCTTATAGCTCCAGACATCAGGGCTAGGGACAGATAGTCAAAAAGCCTGAGCCTGAATTAATTCAATCTTTGCAGGTTAGTCTAACATGGCTAGGCTGAACCAGTTTGTAACTATCAAGACATTCCCTCTGGACTGAAGAAATGCTGGCACATGCCTGCTGTGGCTCAGGCTAGAAGCTGTGGGGCACTAGAGCAGCCCTCCCTTCCCTGCTACCGTGTTGAGCTGCGGGGGGGCATGGCCAGGCCACAGCAGGATGCTCTGATTAAGGATGGGATGCTCCCGCCCAGTGGCGGACCTACATTTTTGGGGCCCTGAAGCTTGAACTGTTATGGGGGCCCCTTTGCAACCAGCAACAAGGTCTGGGTAACCAATGTTATCTTCTTCAATGGGGTTGTTCCATGACAGATCACCACAAATGTTTTAAAAATTTAACCACTACATCTCAGATTTTGATTAAAATTGCTGTACTGGATTATCTCACATGTCAACCTGACTGGTGTGAATAATAATTTCCTATGCCTTATAGTTTTTGAGTTATGGGGGGATGAATTGTTATTTTTACTATTATTTTGTATTGAATTACACTATATTATTAATATTATTATTTTTTTAAAACCCCTTCTCATACAGAAGACCCAAAATTTTTAAGCAATGTGGACTAAAGTCGCTTCTGGGGCCCCCCCGGAATTAGGGGAGGAGCCCCAGAAGCTTAAGCTTCATTAGTTTCATAGTAGATCCGCCCCTGCTCCCTCCATTGCTCCTGACAAGTGAGGGAGCCAGCAGGGAGTTGATAACAGCATTTAGTTACACAGCAGGGAGTTATTCAAGGAGTTGATAGCATTTCACACCCCATCAGAAAACAAAAGCCTCTCTCATTAGTTAAAGCTCTTCTTAAACAACTTTTTCCAAGGAAGGAACAGACAAATGTTACCATCTACTTGCTGATTACCTCCAAAACGCCTCAAGTGGACACTGTCCTGTCTGCCTTACACAGACACCTCTCAGCATTAGCTAGCATACCACATGCTAGCTACAGTCCATGCTGTGGGGTGGAACACCTGCTTGAGCAGGGAGTGTGGCAGGGGCGGGCAGGGAGCAGCCAGGAAGACACTGATGTACCTGCAGTCTCTGCCAGAGCTCCAACCAGGGAGAGGAGGTGCAGCACCACCCCTGCTGGGCTGAAGCAGAGAGTAGAGCCCTTCCCAGGTTGGCAGAGCATCTGGGATGCTGAGGGAGTCTGGTTTAAGTTAAAACAGGAAGGGGTCTGGGACAGACATTGCATAAACTGGTTTGACCCAAATCAGTTAAGTCTGATACTAGATTCAACCAAGTTTATCTTAAACTGGTTTCAGCCATTTTCAAACTGATTTATGTAAACTGAACATCTGTTCTGTTACAGGTTTAAAACAGTTTCTGAACTCATAAACCGATTTACGTGTAATATCTGTCCCTAGCCCTAATGGTTAAGAACCACTGAGCTAGAGGCTGTCATTTAGATCAAACCTCATTGTTCTACAAACAGCAGTAACACACTGTGAGACCGTTGATCAAAGAAGATATAATCAAACTGTAGCAGGCTGCATCAATAAAGTGCAGAAAGAAGTCAGCAGGACCCAGCTTAGAGGGATTTAACAAAAAAATAAAAAGTACCAACTACTTGTTTTAAAACAGAAAAGAATACCTCCCAATAGCATAGCACCAGGCCTTTGTGCCATTCAGAACACCCCTTACATCTCCCCTTCACAAATCCTGCCACAGCTAGAAAGTAGTGCTGTGCAAAACAGGCCATATTTGATGTGGATTCATCCTGAATTGGGGACAGTGATTCAATTGGTTGATTCAGATTACTGTCCCAATTCGATTCGGCTGAATCTGAAGATTTGATGCTGCTGCAGAGAATCAGAGATTCATCTGTAGACACAGCTTTAAATGTTTTTTCTACATACCTCAAGGTACCAGGCATGGCTCGTGAATGCTATAATGGTGGGGCAGATGGAGCGTCCCACAGGAACGGGGGGGGGGGGGAGCACATGCTCGGCAGTGAACCCAGAAGTATACCGGAAGTACTTCTAGTCCACTTCCAGGCATGCCACCAAGCACGCAGGGCCCCCTCCGCCCCACCTCCACCCCCCAGCTCAGCAATTGGCCATGGGATGGGACACCAGGTGCACCACCCAGATCCAGGAGGCACCAGTCACTAAGCTAGACGGTCCGGGGGGCCCCCCCCCACAAGTTCCCCACCGAATTGGGCCAAATCTCTGCCAAATCACATCAGCAACTGAAGCTTTGCACAGCCCTACTAGAAAGGAGCCAGGACATTTATAGATGAGTTCCCTAACCAGATTCCTTTGCAAAGAGAACAGTTCCTCCCTCACCTCTTTGGTTTACTAACGGTTCATCTAGCCAAGCAGCCCTCTTTCCCTCTCTCCTGGATCTAAAAGGGCTTCACTCTATCAACGCGGCCTTGTCTCTTACTTCAACTTGCCACAAAATAGATTCTGAAGGAGCCGATGCCTTCCCTTTCATAGTGAGGGAACCGAGCTGCTTTTCAGGCTTCCAGTGTTTTTCCCATCTTGCACCCACAGATTTACAAATGTCCACATGCTGAAGTTACGACTTCATTTTATCTGTGCCTATGGAAAATTAAGAGGATGGGTACAGTGGAGCCATATAAGAAGTCACATGACAAAAGTAAAACAGTCACAACCTAAAACTCCTGCAGGCCCTGTTATATTTAGATGACACAGGACAAAGGGTGCTCAACCGCTGGCCTGCAAGTCAGATCCAGCCCACAAAGCTAGGACTCCCCAAGGGTCTGGAAATTTGGCAGAGGGGGAGTGGCGGAAGCATTGCTTGCCACTCCCCTGCTGCCAAACTTCCGGATTCGGGGAGAGCACCATGGGCTCGATAACATGGCTCTGTGTGTGCAAAATTGCACTAGCACACAGTTGGACTTGGGCGCATGGGGTTGGGCTGCTACATGGCCAGACTCAGGCATGTGGGTTTGAGCCAGTGTCTGCAGTTGCACCCAGGAACCAGCACCATATGGCTGGATTGGAGCATGCAGGATCACACCCACTGACAGACCCCACCATGCTGGATCCACATGGGATTAGGGAACTGCTATTTGATCATGCAGGATGGAGATCATCCTGTTTAACTCAGCAGAATGGAAGATCCACTTTTCATATTAATAATCCCATCCTAATCTTGACACGGCTTTTTGGCAATGCACATCCTTCTCACTGTAGTGGAGGTGACAAGTTGTATGAGTAAACTGAGCTCCTGCTTGTTCCTCTCAGAGAGAGAGCGGAATTCAAATTGTGCTTTGCTTAGGGAATGACATAGCGATCTGTCATTTCCAGTGGGAAAGGCTTTGGCTACTGGAGACTTGTGCTTACTGGAGATAAATAGCTCATAGTCATACAATAAGTGCTGGGTAAATTTTATTAATCCTTCCAAACCCACTTCACATTAGTGACTGATTCATGCTTATTCAGCATACAAATGCATGACAGGGCATTAAAGCTTTACATTGTCTCTCCTCTTTGGCCTGAGAGTCTGAATCACTGAGGATGCAGAGCTGTATTTTACAAACCTCTAATCTATTTATGTGGTTCCAAATGTGCTGAGCTAGGTTACATTTTATTATCTTGTTTTACTCAAATCGGCACTTTCCCTTGCCAGCTCCTAGCTTCTAAGTCTACTGCTTTGCAACGTAGAGGTCCTGGGGCATGCTGTCAAACATGGGGTTGAGCACTGGTTCTAGAAGCATTATAGCTTATGGCCTGAACTGTAAGCAGTAGGCTTCTTAACCAGGCTGCAAAACACTTAATAACCATCATGTGACCAAGGAGCTAGAGGAAGACACTGAGCTATGATGAGTTAAGTAAGGCCTCTGGCCCCCAGCCTGAATAGCCAGGGTCAGCTGTATGCAACTCAGTCAGACTCCTACACTGCTAACCTGTAAAGGGATAAGTGGCACATAAAATGATGAAGGTCAACTGAACCCCAGCCCTTTCCTCTGACTGGTTTTAGGGCTGCTTTTAAGAAACTCCTCCAGTACCTACACAATCTACTGGTCTTCAATCTCTTAGCAGCTCCGGTCTTAGCAACATCCCTGGCTACCCTGATCCTGCTTTTGGCTTGTTCCTGGATTTTGGCTTTGGATTGCTCTGGAGCTCTGTTTCCTGGCTCCTGACCCTGGTTTGGCTCTGTTCTTGGGCCTCACCCTGTGGATTATCCCTCCGATTTGGTAATTAGGCTTCTGATTCCCAGATCTTGACCCTGGCTCAGTATTTGCTTCCTGACTTGTGGCTTCTGACCTTCACCCCTGCTATCCCTGGTCCCATTCCCAGCTCTGCTCACCAAGGTGGCTGTCCCAGTGGACCATGTTAAGTTCATATAGTGTGTATTACAGATGGAAACACCCTGCACAGCTTGTGTCTGAGACATGTTCTTGTGGAAACAACTTGTTCTTATTGAAGCAACAAAACAGATTGTGAAACCTATTTGAGAGTGCAAGAATTCACTAAATTATGGTGGGGAGGGTAAAATGAAGAGCTTAGTGCATCCAAGCAGTATGTCCCTTGTGCTTCCACACAGCAAGTAAATTCTCATTTACACTAATGCTTCCTTATGTTACAGTCGTGCTGGTCAAGAGGTCAAAGGGACTCCATGTAAATGAACACTAGGCCCTTGGCTTCCAGACAAATGAGAAGGGAAGTCTTGTAATTGCTGCACTGATGTCCAAGAAACTGAAGTTAAGTTCTTGTGTGGCCCACGTTATGTAACTCTTTCTGTGACTGTTTCCTGTGTGAACACTGGAGATAACATTGCTTCTCTGTCTGTTTAGATGCAAGCTCTTTGGGGCAGGAACTTTCTATTCCTGGTAAAGCACAAAGCACAACTGACCTTGACTGGGGTATCTAGATGTTACATCAACATAAACACTAATGAATTCTTTTACTTTGCCTTTTGCTTTTCTTCCCACAATATGCATTCTCAAAAAGTAGCTATGATAATGTACACATTTTCTTTCTCAAGGTCTATTAGCACTCCTATGGGGCTCTGACGACAACTACAATAGTTGATCAAAAAGCTACAAGAGTGTTGGCAAGTGTTTTTTAAAAAAGCATCTCCCTCTCTTGCTTTCTCAGTTGAAGTTAGAAAGGGCTTGAGTTAGGTACGGATCTGCCTCCATTCAGGAACCATAGCTTCCTAATATGCCTATGGTCAGGGCTGGCCCTAGGGTGGGACAAACAGAGTAGTCATCCATGTTAATAAATCCCTAGAAATAAATTGCTAGTCTGTCCACTGTCCAGGGTTAAAGATTTTGTTTTTGCCCTGGATCCTACAAGTGGGTGGGGGAGGAGGACATATCAATTAGAGCAGCTCTTGGGAGCCACTCTAATTAAAGCACATGTAGTATCTTGTGTATTCAGTGTCCCAGGGTTTAACATGGCAGTGGGGCACTTCAACTAAAGCTCACTGGACAAACTTTACTCAAAGCGCTCCCACCATCATTTCGAAATGTGGGACACTGGATACGCAAGATGCTGCAGGATGCTGGAGCGTTCTCGTTAGAACACTCCAGGAGACTCAATTAATCTTCTTCAGACGTATCAGAGCTCTTGGGCTCTGCGAAATTTCGCCGGCTGTTTCAATTCGACACTGTTTCAACTCATTTCAAGTTCAAAACAGCACAATTGAATAGAAACAAAGGGCTTTGAAACAGCCTCAAAACAAAATGAGGCTAGTCAAAATGTTTTGAAAGTTTCAAAAGGTTTCAAGTTTTGAAGCAGCCAGCGGCCAGGTGGCAGGAGACGGGGGAGAACCAGTGTTGTGCTCCCAGCGACTCCACAGCCCCATGTGGCTCAGCGAGGAGCGCAGCCCTGGCTCTCCCCGCTCCTGCGGCCGGCTGCAGGAGGCGGATCACAACGTAGCAGTAGGGAACTGAGCCCAGGGTCCAGCGCTAGGATCAGGCTGGGGAAAGGGCTGGCCTGAGTTCCTTTCCCCAGCCCAGTCATAGGGCTGAGGAGGGGAATTTAGCAATCGGGCTCAGTTCTCTTGCCCAGCTTCCTGGTCCTAGGCAGCAGCACATGGCTTCCCTCCCTCATCTGGCAGGCAGATCAACGGCTGCAGCCCCAGGAGGACTGGCACAGGCCCCGCAGCCCTCCCGGGGCTGTGGCCCCCAATCTGCCTGCTGGATGAGAGAGGCTGTTTTGAGCTTCCCCATTATAGAGAACGGGTGAAACATCAAAGCAGCATCGCTGTTTCGACATAACAAAATGGAACGGCGGTTTTGAATTGAAATGAAATTCGAAACGAAACACCGTTCCGTCAAAAGCTTGAAACTCAAGTCGAAACGGAACAGTGCCATTTTGCACAGCCCCAGTAAGCACCCAAAAAAACTAGTTCTGGGTATGGGATGACGTTAGCATGCCTGGAGTTAATGCCTGAGCCATAAAGTTATGGCCAGATCATGTTGTTTTGCAGTGGAGAGCAGAATTCTCATAAACTTCCATGGGACCAGGGTTTGGCCTTCAATAAGGGCATGCTTATCATAATAAAGTTTTGGCAAGCCACAGAAGAGTACCAGGATCTTCAGCATACTTTAAAGCATTGCTCATTTTTCCATTTTGAGACCAAAAGGTACCATTAGGCTCCTCTAGCCTGACCTAATACATAGCACAGGCTGCCATGTAATTCCTGTCAAGCCCACAATTTCTGGAGCACCCAACTTTGGTTTAGAGATTTCAGCTGATGTTCCAGTGATTAGCCCTGTGGTTAAAAAGCAGTGCCCTTTGTTTTAGGTTCAGTTTGTCAAGCTTCAGTTTTGGCATGAGCTTGTCCACTACTTTATTGAGCCCCCTACCTCCAGAAACAGTTTCCATGTAGTGAAGTGTGGAGATTACGATCAAGCGATTTCTTTACTACCTCTTCATCATGTTCTCTTTGCAGGCGCCCACTCTGTGGAGAGCATATTGCACAACCTTTCACTGTGGGCCAGTCAGGGTTGACATTATTATTATTATTGTTTTTATCATTGTTATTATTATTATGCTGCCACAGTGCTAACCTAAAGCCAGATGCTCTTTCAGCAGGGAAGGCAGAGATTTTGAGAAATTCACTTTCCAGTGACACCAAATTCCACCATTTGGATTGAGTTGATGGGAAAACGTGGTTTCAAATGCTGAAATGAAAAATCAGTGGTAACACTGGCAGGCAGCAGGGGACTGACCAGAAACCGAAATGGAGTTGAGAGGTGGACACATCATCTCTTCCCCACACTTTTCTTAAGCAAAGCTTATGGAAGTCAAAAGAGACTGGGGGAGGGAAAGAAATATTACTTTCTCTTTAACATGTATTCTGTCTACCCACATGTTGGCTTTTGAGGTCACTGGTTCAATCCTCCATTGGGATCAAGCTGGCATCCTCCATAAAAAAATGACCTCCAGAGCTGAAAGTAATAGATAGACTCTGCAGTTTCACAATATCAAAAGTGACCGCTGATACCAGGTTGCATTCATATTTTCATCTACCAGGGCTTGACTTTCAAAAAATCAGGTCACTTGAAAGAGTCTCAAGTAGAGCAGCCAAAGGTTTAGGCACCCAACATTACTAGTCACTTCTGAAAATCTTGGGCTTTGCCCTGTAGTTGGGGCTGTAACAGAGTCCTAGTGTCTGTGAATAAACCCCAGAGGGGAGCATGAAGCACAAGCTAAGCTACAGATTACACATACACCTTTCGTTCCCAATTTGAGCATTAGTTTATCCCCTAGTTTAGACCTAGTCAGAGAAAAGCCTAGAGTCAACAGAAAAAGCCACAAGTGTCCTGGTCTTGAGCAATATCAGCTGCACCAGGGCGAAATGCAGTCTTTGCCAGCCTACACTGGGGGCTTGCTCTTCCAATGATCATCTTGCCAGGCAAAATCTCCAGTATGGACCACACCACAAATAGAAACACTTAGCTATTATATACCTCTCAAAGTGTTTTACAACATAAGTTAGCATCATTTTACAGACAGAGAAACTTGAGACATACAGAAGTGAAGTGACTTTCATTGGGCCATCTGGCAGAGAAGTGGCAGGGGCAGGATTTAAACTAATCTTTCTTGAGCCTTCATTCTATGCCCTATCCTGTGCATTGCCTAAATATGCCCTTGGGGCCTTCCAAAGCTTCAGAAATAGGATATTTAAAGAGCTAAAGAATGGCTCCAACAGTAACAACATTTCTAAAAAAATCCAAAAAAAACCCCAATGACCAATGTAAATGAAGTAAGAGGCAACACACACATGAACTGTTTTTATAGGCATCTACCCCAAGATCCACAGCACAAAAATGACAGCACTCAGGTATCGCACATGTACACTGCTATGCATGAAAAAAAACACAGTTCCTTTGAGCCTTCTGAAGCCTAGTGTCAATATAGCTTATTAGCTATACTGGAGAGTCCTCAAGGCTTGAGATGTATATTTTTAACATGTACCCTTACTGCTATCCCATTCACACTATTTGGCTGCTTTCCCCATCAAGGCTTCATTAGCTGTTTCAATGACTTTGGCATCTTAGATCTTACTTGTTTTACAGTATCCTAAAGACTGAGTGGGGAGGCATGGTCTATTATAACAATTAATTACTGAGCCCACACAACAGTATTGTTAATTTAGACCTGAGGCTGCTCAAAAACATTTCCTATCAATGCCATCAGTAAAAAGCAAGGAAGTCACCAGTTAAGGCAATCCTGACATTCACACCAACCACACTCTACATGCCTTACCACCCACGCATAATACCTAAAGGCACTCACTGACCCCAGTTCCCCACAACAAACTCACCCTTGCTTCCAACATTCACCCACAGCAAGCACGCACACATGCATTCCTCCCAAAGCAAACTCACACTACAAGCGGGGGGTATGGAAAGAGGGAATGGAAAGGACAGGATAGAAAAAACCTGTTGTAATGTTTGTAGGCTAGGTGAGACCATAACTGAGGGTACACGGTCAAGCAAAGAAGCTGGGCCCTGCTAGTATATGAAAACAGTTGTCCAGGCCTCCTCAGAGACAGACCCCCATAAAAAGCCCAAGCTACACAAAGACTCCAGCATGCAATTCAGTTTTAAGCAGTTCTGCATGTACTCTTTCAAATGTGAAACCTTGCAGCAGGGGTGTCAAACTCATCTGCTTGTTGGGTCTGATCCAGACCATGGGACTCCTCACTGGCTGGATCCAGATGTGGACATGGAGGGGTAACGCTTATCAGGGAGCTGTGGGGATGACACAGCCATTGCTCACCCTACTGCCACCTAAAAATATGCTCAGTGAGGCTCCATATTGCAGCTCCCACTGAGCCCCAGCCCTGAATGCTTTATGTAGAATACCTAGCCCCTACAGGAGTCCTACTGCTGCTGCTGATGCAGCTCCATGGGCTGGAGATTCGACACCCTTGCCTTACAGCCTAAATAGAGTCATCTTTCCAGAGATAATAAGAATATATGTTATGTTCCATGAAAGAATACTTTTAAGGATTGATCTTGCACCTTTCAATATGTCCTGATGAATTTTTCCCATGTTGTCAGAAGCACACAAAAATAATACATTTAAAAATATTTCCTATCCAAAATTTGATAGCTGAACAACCAAAAGCATTTCAGTTTCAAAGTTTAAAACATTTAATGAAGGCAGGGGGTCTTTTCAGAACCACCCGCTAAAATTCTAGAGGAATTTAAATTTTCTCAAGTGTTATCAAATGGCTATTTTAATTTTTGAAAGTTTTGGAATCCTTACACCCTAAACAAGGAAACTGACCCAAACATGAGGGTCAAGAAGTGATTACTATATATTACTAAGTGTTTAGTATAGTACTGGAAAGTATAATACAGTACTATATGTAATTTCCCTCTGCTAGAATCTTGATAGGAAAATCAAAGTTATTCAGCGCTGTATGCACCTTAAAGTACTTTCATTTTAACTATATTTCTTTAGCTTCATAATAAGAATAGCATAGGAGATAGCATCATCAAGGTTATATCACATCCACTGTTCTTCCCCAGTCCACAGAGCCTTGTCATAAAAGGCAATCACGTTGACCAGGCCTGACTTGTTCTCCGTGAATCCATGTTGGCTGTTCCCGATCACCTTGTTGTCCTTCAGCTTCTTGGAAATAAGATGGACAAAAACAAGTGCCAAGAAAGTCTTAAATTATCAATAGAGTAAAATTTATGAGGGTGAAAAAAGGCAAACACTTCCTGTCCTATTCCTCCAGTAAAACAGAATTCTATAAATAAAGTTGTCTCAATAGGGTCAGCTTTTCTCAATACGGTGAAAAAACCCTGTAGGTTATAACATTAATAAAACAACATTTAAATATGGACATTTGTATTGTAAGCACTGTGATACTGGTAGGATGAACCAGGATGTTTGATCCACATTATGGGGACGCGCTTTTCAGGACCCTAAATGCCCATCTTCGGTTCCAGAAGTGCGGGCAGCGCATGCCCCGCGGCGGTACCTTGCCCCGCTCGGGCAGGCAACCCGAGTTTGGCTCCATGTCGACTACTGCACTAGCACCAAGATACCCTTGTCCTAGGCCAGGACTCCATGATGGTCGCTGTTGTCTGAACATGGGACAAAATCATTGCTCCACACCCTAGGAACTTACACCTAGGGCTAAGCCATTCCCCACAGAAGTGCCACTGGATCTGGTACCTGAATAGCCACACACCAGCCCTGTCAAACTCAGAATGGAGCTGTGAGGACTATGCAAGGCTTGCTCTGATTCTCACCTTCCCATTAGCTCAAGGAAGACGATTTAGTGAGAAAGTGCAAGTGAGGACTCATCTATTCTATGAAAACCACCTCTGGGACACAGTCCTTACAGATTAAGAGATTTACTTTTCAGGATATCCTTGTTTTCTGAAGATGCTGTTGACGCTCAATGTCTTTCAGGGGCACCCAGCATGGATTGATCACGGTGTCTTCAATTTAGTTGATCTATCCAACTTCTGATTGAGTACAGACCGCCTTGACCCATCTTACTTACAGTAGTTCTCCATGTTGTTACAAACTGTCTCATTATATATTATGTCTTGTTTAGCATTTCTATCCCAGTTTTGTGACATGATTTCTTGAGACACTCGTAGTTCTAAAGCCAGATGAAACCTGAGGCCTAGTGCCAATGGCATTTCTGGCACATAAACAAACTGATGCAAAACCACACAAATACAAATTAAATCGATTAAACCTTGCTTATCAGTTTGCCATCTGTCTAGCGAAGCCATAGGAAGCATTTCTAGGGTTCCATTTACTACAATATGTAGGCATCAATGAGAGTGGACCATAATAAAACCAGGTATATTCAAGCCAAAACGTGTTTGCAATCCATGACTCTCAAACACACATGATAAGCCCGTTCTCACACAAAACCTAATAAACTCTTTTGAATCTGACTTAGAATGCCTTCTCCTTAGACTTCCAGAGCCTAATGCAACTAAGCCATTAGGAATGCTTTCACCGATGTCAGTGGGCATCAGGTCCTTAAACCTCTTGACTGTTTTGTTTCGATTTCTGGACCGTTTTATTAATAAATTCAAATGGGGAAAAAAAAATTCAAAAGGCCATTGCTGGGTTGTACAGCTAGCACCATGACTTTTTTTATACTTCTCAATTTGCAAATGGAATAAATGAAACCAAAAGATATTTCTATTTTGGTATTACTGTACTGATACAGAGTGCTTCTCCATAGACAACAAGCGGTTAAATTGGACTATGCAGAAAGTCATTACTGGTGAAGGTTTCATTTATTTATATTCCCATTAGAGGTTTCTACAAAGATGTACATCAACAGAAACAAACCATTTTCATGCATTCATTGGCTGACTATCCATCAGTAGTTGCGATCTATGCCAACACGTCTCAAGATTGACAAGATATTATTATTGTAGTGCCAAGGGGGAAAAAATGAACAAAGCTGAGTGCTGATCCTGCCTTAACAATGAGACCCTATTCTCTTTCAGTGCACCTGAGCTCCACAGTTTCTAAACCAATGAACTTTTTTTCATTGTTCCGATAGCAGACACTTTGTGGTTTGTCTCAAGCTTAGCCGTTGGTCATATAGCACATTATTTCCTTAAAAGGGGCCATAGCTCTCATCACCACCCTTTGACTACTGTATCATCTAAACTAAACAAATGATGTCACCTCATTCAACCAACCAGATGTGCAGATTTCCTACTCCCCCCCTGCCCAACCCTGTTGTTTGTGCTCATTGTTTAAAAAAGAGAGAGAAAACACCCTCACTCCTGTACATCCAAATCCAGCAGGCAGTACAAAGGATGCATTTGTGAAAAGCAAAGATTAGTACTGTTAGCTCTAGGCTTTTTGTGAAACACCTGTTTAATTCAAGCAGTCAGAAGGGGAAAGCAGAGAGTGAGACAAATTGCTGGCTTGAATGGGACAGTCTGAAAGGAAAAAGAAAAGTACTAGTATTGTGAGAGCTCCCCAAACTCATTGTACAAAGTGCTCTGTTTTCACCCTTCATTCAATGATACAAAGGTCATAGGTGTGTGCTCAAATCCATGTACATGTTGCAAGGATAGCCCCCTCCTTATTGATTATAAGATTGACATACTGCCCTTCCCAACAAAGGCTCAGAGTGACATACAATAAAAAATAACTTATAAAATCAGATAAAACAATGAAATACATAACAAAAATTCACTAAGCCAACGTTTCCCAGCCACTGGGCCATGGCCCAGTACGGGACTGCAAAGGGTTAGCTACCGGGTCATGGCAGAAGCCCCCACCTTGGACCCTGTCTGTCCACCTGGCCAAACGGTTTCCACTTCTGGCAGTCAGATATAGGGTTAAAGCTGGGCAGTGGGGCAGCCCTAGGAGGAAGGCAACCAGCTCCATGTGCCCCGTCCCACTCCTGTGCCAGTTTGCAGTATAAAAAAAGGTGGGTATCACTACCCTAAACCACTAGTTGAGAGCCTGTTTAGGTTGCAAGCCAGAATGACACAGCTCAGACCAGAGGCAGACAGAGGGCAGGTGCTAGGATGCAGCTGCCACTGCTGCTTCTGATTCTCCTTGATGTGGCATTAGGAAATCTCCTGCCGCTGCTGCTTCTATCCACAGTAACATGGGAAAAGCTCAGGCCACTTTCACTTCTCTGCATGGTAGCATGGTGAAAGCAATCACCACTGAAGCCTCCCTCTGCCAAAGCCCCATGTCTGTGGGCCAGAACTGGCCCATAGGCGATAGGTTGCCTACCCACTGCTCAAATTAGTCTTGCCTGCTAAATGCCTGCCCAAAACACCTCCTTAACAGGTCACTTCATATTAAGTGTGTAGTAGAACTAGTTGAATAATGGCAGGGAATCTGCAACGATTTCATTAAAATATTTTTCTAATTCCATTTTTTGTTTTTTGGGGGTTTTTGCCTGTTGATTTCAAGAAATTCCCACCCCCGGTTCTTAAATATCCTACTATACACTTAACTTACACCAAGTATCTCAGCAGAGGTTATCATTCTGCTTTAGAGATGTGGGTACATAGGCAGAGAAAAATAATATCCCCATTTTCAAATCTGCATTATTTGGGTGCTGCACTTTGATACCTTATTTGGCCTATCAAGCAAAATATCAGCCTTCTGTAACTCAGACTTCTAGGGCTATGGAACTGAATGGTTAATCTGTTACGTTCTTTGGAAGTGTTTCTGGGTGGCAATGGACTAGCAAAACCAACCTGAAATTGGCTCTGAACGCAACTTGGCTCTGATCAACTCTTTTTTACAAAAAGGCACAAAAAGAATTCTATACAAAACAGATTGTATAAGCCTGAAATGCCATAACAACCACAGATGGAGAAATGCCAGGCTACATTAATACCTGCTATTTGATCTAGTATAGGACACATAAACAGACAAAGGGTTTGAACCAATATGTGCTGAAGTCAGTGGAAAGACTTCCCATTGATTTCCATGGGCACTGGAATGGGCCCAAAATGAATGGCAAACAACCAAGGAATCCAAAAAAATGGGGCTGGAGGAATTCATTTGTTCTAAACCTCTGCTCAAGACAGCATGATCTTTGTCTAACTCTATACTATTCTAGAAAGATACTTTCATAGTTTCATAGTATCTAGGGTCAGAAGGGGCCTAGAGCAGGCCATCTAGTCTGACCCCCCGCCAATGGCAGGAACGAGTGCCAGGGTCACAGGA
>JAGPOW010003648.1:103796492-103819072 GCA_030014935.1 Caiman crocodilus
ACAAGGTCGCCTCTCAACCTTCTCTTGCGGAGGCTGAAGAGGTCCAGGTGCCCTAGTCTCTCCTCACAGGGCTTGGCCTGCAAGCCCTTAACCATATGACTGGCCCTTCTCTGGACCCCCTCCAGGTTATCCACATCCCTCTTGAAGTGCAGTGCCCAGAACTGCACACAATACACCAACTGTGGTCTGACCAGCGCCCGATAGAAGGGGAGTATCACCTTCTTGGATCTGCTGAGGCACCATAAAGTGCCATTAGCTTTTCTGATGGCTTCGTCACACTGCCGACTCATGTTCATCTTGGAGTCCACTAGGACTCCAAGATCCCTTTCTGCTTCTGTGCCACCAAGCAGGTCATTCCCTAGGCAGTAGGTGTGCTGGACATTTTTCCTCCCTAGGCGCAGCACTTTGCATTTCTCCTTGTTGAATTGCATTCTGTTATTTTCTGCCCATATGTCCAACCTATCCAGGTCTGCTTGTAGTTGTTCCCTGCCCTCCGGTGTGTCCACTTCTCCCCACAGTTTTGTGTCATCCACAAACCTGGACAGAGTACATTTCACTCCCTCGTCCAAGTTGCTGATGAAGACATTGAAGAGTATCGGTCCAAGAACCGAGCCCTGCGGGACCCTATGGCCCACGCCCTTCCAGGTCAATATCAACCCATCCACTACAACTCTCTGGGTACGACCCTCTAGCCAATTCACCACCCACCAGACCGTGCAGTCATCCAAGTCACAGCCTCTTAACTTGTTTACCAGTATGGGATGGGATACCGTATCGAAGGGCTTTCTGAAGTCTAAGTAAATTACATCAACCCCTGCTCCTGCGTCCAGGTGTTTTGTAACCTAGTCATAGGTAACCTGGCATGTATGCCACATCCCTACCCTTTAAAACTGACCGATCCCTGAACCTGAGTAATGGTTTCATCCAGTAACAGTGAAGGGTATCTAACTAGGTTTAACAAGAATTTCCATCAGGGTTCATTTTTGTGGCAGATTTTCAAAGATAATGAGTCACCTAAATTAATTTGAAAATCCCCCTGGCAGTGCATTAATATTGCTAACTAGTTCATTATAAGTTTCTAAACTTTTATTTACAGAATCTGAGTCCTGGATCCTAAACTGACTCCTAATTCCTAGTATTCTATTAAATAATCGAATGCCAAACTCTCTGGAATTTTTTAAGCTTGTTTTAATCTTGGCATTCTTTTAATCTACCTTAATGATCAAGCTCATGTAAGTGGGGAAGGTATATCAAATGAATTAGTGACACTCAAACAGTCCCATTACACATATCCCAATTAGATTATTTGCACTGCAGCTGATGGATTTGTCATCGATGCAAACATATTTTAGCTTTGCTTGTAACTGAAACCCTAGTTCTACATAGCCATTTGGCTCAAAGAGCCATGAGAACTACCTTTTCCATGTACATAAACATCTCTCCTCGTCCTCCGTGTCACCACCTGATTAGATCTCTGGCATTGTTGATTTCACTTTGGCAACCAGAAGAGTGTCATTTCACCAAGTCTGCAATCCTGTGTTAAAACTTGGACTTGAGGTCTTAAGGCAGAACAGAGAAAAAGGCATGTGTTTCATATAACAGGTTTGCCCTTCTGCAAATTAGCTTATTTTTTCTGAGGCAAAATTCACTGGATTAATAACAAATAAGACGAGTCAAGAATGCAGAAGACTCGTGATTACCATCTTCTTCCAAACAATGTGAGAGTTTTGCCTCCTTTTCTGTAAAGACAATAAAAACATTGCAAAAGGTCCGTGGGCATAACTGGTTCAGGTTTTACTAAACCAACAATGATGTTTATGGAAAGTCAATAGCTATTCCTCACGCCTCAAATTAAAAACCCTTGTCAGCAAATGCAACCATACAGAGAGCTGCAGGTGAGATGTGCCCTCCACCCACCAGCTGCCCCAAATGATTCCCGGTGGCAGCCTCTACCCAGCTGTTGCCTCTGTATCCCAGAGCTGCAGGCATCTCTTTCTCTCACCCTCCCTGAGTCTCTAGAAGCAGGATACTTCCTGCTCAGTGGCCTCTACATCCTATGGTTGCAATGCCTTTCCTCATCACATCAGAGCAAGATCTTCCCCACCTGGTGACCTCCTTGTCCAGCCACAATTGGTTTTCTCCCTGCCCTCCTCTACCCTGTGACATCCAGTACCATTGTACACTCAGAGTCGTGGGATCTTTTGATAGCGGCCTCGCAGCCCTGCAGACTATAGCAAATACAACACAGTGCTTTAGGGGCTTCTGCTTTGCCTGGATTAGATGGCACTGACTATTGCTGAAGCTTTTCTCTGAATATGAATTCTACAAGGAGGTAGAAAACCAGCAACCCACATTGATTTTTGGCCCAGTGGGAACACCAGAATCCTGCTGGGGAGAGCAGGAGGTGTTTCTCTACCTCATTACAGCCCCAGCCTGTCAGTAGCCTTGGCAGGGCTGAAATACATTGAATCCTCCTCTGTCTCATCTGGTGATGTGACAGTGGGCAACACTCAGAGACAGCAGTCCCTCACTCTGACCAGTTCTCCTTCAGCTTACACTCAAAGCACCTGCTCCACTGAGCAGCCTGCACAGTCTCTGCTGTTGTAGTTTCATAGTGGGTAAGGTCAGAAGGGACCTGAGCAGATCATCAAGTCTGACCCCCTGCCATGGGCAGGAAAGGATGCTGGGGTCAAATGACCCTGGCTAGGTGTCTATCTAGCCTCCTTTTGAAGACCCCCAGGGTAGGAGCGAGCACCACTTCCCTTGGAAGTTGCTTCCAGATCTCAGCCACCCTGACAGCGAAGTAGTGCCTCCTGAAGTCTAGCCTGAATCTACCCTCAATCAACTTGTGGCTGTTATTCTTAGTTACTGCAGGTAGTGCTCAGGGGAACAGGACCTTTCCCTTTCCCTGCTGGTCCCCCCTGGTAAGTTTATAGACGGCCACTAGATCCCCCCTCAGCCTTCTCTTGTGGAGGCTTGTCACAACCCAGTAAAACAGTGCCCATGTCACTAGCAAGAAACAAAGCTTAAACCTCTCCTACGTCACAGCCAGGAAGCGAAATTTAACACTGCTTCTAAGTTTAGAAGTAGAAAGGCTGCTGCCTTACTGCTAATCAGCGTTCTACTTGGCGGCTTGTCATTGGCCAACCTTGTCTATAAATAGTTGTGCAGCTTCCGCCCAAGTCGGAGAACTCTGAACAATAGGACAGAGTAACTTGGCAGACTGATCACCCACCAACAACTCCCCGCCACCGACTGCCCTGGCGTATCCACGAACCTGCTAGCTCGTTTCTGTCGGCGCCTCATTCGTCACACAGTCAACTGTAATCGAACCCGCACGCTTAACTGTAACCAAAGCAAGTCTCCTGCCTGCGTCGTGCTTCTGAGTGACGTAAGTAAAACTTTCCTGCAACCAATATGTTTCTATGCCTGGTTAATTCCACTCCATCCTTAAACACCCACCTGCTGAGGCGGAGGCCCAGGTGGTTAACTAACAGCCCGAACACAACCACCCGGCAGCATTAAAGCCGTTGTGGACATGGCGTCATGAGCAAGATCCTGGGGAAATGCAATGGAGTTGAAATTAATTAAGAATTGCCCCTGGCGCAGTGGGGGGCACTGCGCAAATGATGCAGATGAACTGTGGGCGCACATCGCCTATCACCAAGCAGGCAGAACAGGGTTGGAGTGCATTGATGGCTACTTTTCACTAAAGAGGGAAGAGGGAGTCACTAAGGAGTGGGCAGCGGATCTATTCCTCAGGGCGTTTGGCTGCGTTATGGGCAGCAACTAGGTTCTGTACAGACCATAAAAAGACTGAGGTAATGCCCCTGGCCCGAGTAAAACCAGGAGGCATGGCGAATCTGACCCCTGCCCAAGAATATGTCCACTGCATGTGATACGTGCAGGAGGGCAGGGAGCTGACGCCGGCTGACAAGTTCAACAGCCCGACTCTGGCGCGTGGGTCATGCAACCATAAGCTGCTCACGTAACTCCGCGAAAGTTTAGAGATGGAGGGCCGCACAACAATCAAGTGGGCGGGCCAAAAGTGGGACAAAGGAAAAATGATGAATGTGCTATTTCGTGCCTTTATGGGCCTGTTATGGGAGAATGCGGACTTAGAGGCCCAGCTAGCCATGGTTGGGAAAACGACTGCAGATGCAGCGGTAAAAGAAAGTTCGGAACCACCGTCCGTGCTGGGGAAAGAAAGGGCATGACAATGAAAAAATTCCACTAATTCCACAAGGAGGATGGTCAGCCATGGTAACACCTACGGCCCCACCTCCTGAAGTGGCACCACTCGTTGGTCCGCCCCTTGAGGTGGCACTGGCCATGGATCCGCCCCCTTATGAAACTGAGAAGTTGTATCCGGCCCTCCCGCCAGATGCACCAGCGCCGTCAGCGGTGGACATCCCATAGCTCTGGTAAAACAAGTGATTGACGAGCAGGGCGATTCTTGCACTACTGTTACATACCG
This sequence comes from Caiman crocodilus, assembly GCA_030014935.1. NCBI lineage: Eukaryota > Metazoa > Chordata > Crocodylia > Alligatoridae > Caiman > Caiman crocodilus. The sequence goes on from JAGPOW010003648.1 coordinate 103,800,970, forward strand.
CACCCGTACACACCCCGAACTACAGGATTTATATAAAGAATCAAAGTTAACCCTGAGTGAAACTTTAGCAGTGTGGTTGGGGCGACTGGTGGTTGAATACGGGTCTGACACACTTGATCGCGAGGAGTCCAGCTTCCTAACGCGTCAAGCCTCATGGAGCGGGGGGCATGGTACTAACATGAGCATAGTTACAGACAACAACTGCTGACCCATTCTGCTCCCAGCTCTCATTGCAGGTCAAGTGTGTAACAAATCTCATGCATGGCATAATGGACAACCGCTGAACCTGTCTGCAGAGCAGCTGCTGCTAGCCATCATCGGAGTGTCCTAAGCATCCTGGAACCTGCGAGCAGACCAGTTGGACTTAACACAAGAACAGGCCCTGGAGCCATGGCCTCATCGTTTCCTGACACGTCCCGGTGATGTACCTATGACCATGGGCAGTATTGAAGCGTGCGTAGAGGTTTATGGGGAGAAAGAAGCCATAACCCTCAGGCTTCTCCTTGGGCCCTCAGCCGGACAACCATCTGGGGACCTGCTAAGCCAGCTGCCATGGCTGCAGGTCCTAATGAATGCCACGGAGGAAACCTCTGGTGGGAAAAAAACACATCCCATGCCATACCCGGTCAAGGATTCAGGGCTACCAGAGCGCCAGCCCAATTTTCGGCGTGAACCACGGCCCTTACCACAAAGGACACCGGAAGAAAGGGCGATGTTTGGGTTCCTTTTGAACAATACTCAGCTTACAAAGCAGCAGCTATGCATCCTCGGGGAGGAGGGCCAGCGCCACCTAGCGTCTGCACTGGGCTTCAAATACCAGGACAAACCAAAAAACGAGTAATGTTTTTTGCTGGGGTGACCGGCGGCCTACTTAAGCCCAACCCTACAGACCCTCGCCCTACGCCAAACTTACCGTTTACGACTCTACCAACCCAGCTATATGATTCAAGGTTCTGTTTCTCCTTGACACTGGGGCAAAGTCATCACCCCGACGACACCTCATGTAAAAACAAGGAAGGCCATCAAGGTCCAAGGGTTAAACTCCGTCACCACTACAACAAAAGTAAGGTTCACCATGGTCAGACACCACCGCGCATTAAAGGCAGTCCTCTAGGGGGCATCAACATTTTGGGGATCCCTGGACTGAAAGCACTCAAACTAAAGGAACAAGTGTTGCAGGCTCTTCCAATTACTGTTTTGGAAGTGGATCAGCACAGACTCACACTCCACAACACATCCACGTGGTGTTACAAACCAATCCCAATTAAAGGCCCCCTATGGGAGGCCCTTATCAGCCTCCTACAGCACCTCAAACAACAGGGATGCATAAGACCAATGGCCACCAGTACCCAGCTATCCCCAGGGTGGGGAATTGCCAAACCTGTGAAGCCCGATGAGGTACGATTAGTAGTTGACTACCGCGAAGCCAATAAATGATGCCAGCCACTGATGAAGCCCAACGCTTCTACGCTACCACAATGCCTACCTGAAATGGCACAGTTTCAAAGGGGCAAGTGGTACAGAACAACCCTTGATCTTAAGGATATGTTTTACTCCATCTCGATTGTCGGTGGCGATGGAATCCTGAATATGTGTGTTGAGAGCACTATGTACCGGTGGACAGTTTGCCTACAGGGATACCGCAATGCTCCAGCGTTAGCCACGAATGACACCCTTAAAGACTTTTGCGCCTCCTACGCTTTACCTACGGAAAGCAAATTAAAGATCTGGAGTTATGTTGACGACCTCGCCATCATGGGTCGTGACCAACAAGTAGTTGCCAAAGTAATTAGTCACCTGACTGACCATCTCCAAGCCAAGGGATGGACAGTTAATTTAAAAAAATCGAACTTACAGCCTACAATGAACATCACGTTTCTGGGTACCAAGTTCACCGGCGCTACCAGACCTGGCATAACGCACGAGACCCTGGATCTCGGCCCATTTGAAACGCCCTTGCTAACGAATAAATGACAACTTCAACAACTTTTGGGACATCTTAATTGGTATCAGCACTATATCACTCCACACCACCTCCTGGTACTTGCAAGACTTCAACAACAAACCCACGAGAAGTCACAGAAAGCCACGCCTTGGACCGGAAAGGACAAAAAGGACCTTCATAATTTTCTACACGCCATAAAAACCACGCTACTTGATGCATTTGATTTCGCCGAGGCACTAGTAGTAACTCTGGGATACACCACCATGTATGGGCCACTGCTCACAACCCCCAAGGTGAGCTAGTTTACACCTCACACAAAACTCTCCAAGCGGCTCAGCATTGATATGGAGCCATGGGAAGGATTCTGTTAGCAGGACAACTCGTAGAACTGTTATCTCATGGACATGGGACACTCTGAGCACGCGCCGCCACTCTCCTACCCTTGCTGAACGCTGAAAAGTTCGACCCACAATTCCAAGGGGAACCAGTTACTCGGAACGAAATGGTACTAAACCACCACTACTATTGGTGTTGCTGGAAGTGTGAAGATTTACCGCCCAATCCCAGCGCCCAAGAAGACTCGGCACCCACCCTCTACGGAACTACAGCCCCAGTCTGGATGGCGTCCGACGGGGGGAGGGCTATGGGTTCTATTGCAAGCCGTGTCATGATGTGGGAATATTTAACGCCCCCGAAGGGCCCACAGCTCAAAGAAATGAACTCCTAGGTTTTGAAGCCGTTATCCAACATTGCCTTCAATATCATGATGGGATGATTCCAACTCCTGTCATAGCCATCAATTCCCAGTACATCTATAAGATTGTTACAGGCACGGCTACAGCAGCGGAAAAACTAGAGGACTGGAAGGAGATTTGGAACATGTTATCAAAGTTTGCTATTGAACCACTGATAAAGCACACCAAATCACACCAACTCAAAACTGACCCCATGCACAAAATCATCGACAAGCTCCTAGAAGACCCTCTTCAAAGTGATGTTGTTCTGGCTGTCAAGACAGTCGATCCCAAAACATACTCAGGCCCGTTCCTCACATGGCTTCACGAACACTGGGGACACCCAGGACCAAGGGCTAGTCACTTACACTGGCGATCTACTACGTGGCCCCTGCACACTGTGCAACAAGGTCTGATTGGGAGGGGGTATCTCAAGCTTGCGAAACATGTGCCAAAGAAAAGTTATCGGACAAAACATCAAGTTGGAGCACTAGACGCATGACATTTTGCACCTGGAAAGGTCTGGCAGGTAGACCTTCTAGGACCCCTGCCTGGAGCCAAGCCACCAAACAAGGGACTAGCTGTCATTGACCTGGGCACGTGACAATTGCTAGTAATCCCTCTACAGAAAAGCAACCCCACAGCTGTCATCACTGTGCTAACCACCGTATTTGCTACTTGGCAAGCTCCTAATGAAATCCAGTCAAATGGCAGCCCCCATTTAACTCCATAGTGCTTGACAAGTTTGCACGCCTCCATAACGTTACCTGGCACCTTCATCTCCCCTATCATTCCCAATCAAACGGAGTGGCAGAAAGACGTATTGGCATGTACAAGGAGCAATCCCCGCCCCGGGAAGTGGTAGTTTCAAAAACTGGACAAAGTTTAACCACAATGTATTGATCTTGCTCAACGAGAACAAACCCCTGTGGAACGAATCTGAGCCTCAAAAACCTCAAGCATGGCAACTAAAGTTTGCGCCAGACAAGTCCGTTTGGGTCACGATCCCACACCCTCGTCAGCCACACCCACGAGTACATAAAGGAGATATCTGCAAACCTGAACTGTACCCTAACACTTACTCTGTATTCCTTAATGGAAATGAAAACCAGTCGCCAATTCTAGTTCATCACAACTGGTTAACATCCACCTGCCGCAGCGAAGGCCCAGGCAGTTAACTAACAGCCCGAACGCAACCATCTGGCAGCATTAAAGCCATTGTGGACAAGGCTGAACAGGTTCAGGTCCCTCAGCCTCTCTTCGTAGGGCCTGCCCTGCTGCCCTCTGATCATGTGAGTGGCCCTCCTCTGGACCTTACTGATGTTGTCCACATCCCTCCTGACGTGCGGAACCCAGAACTGGATGCAGTACTCCAACTGCAGCCTGACTAATGTCATGTAGAGGGGGAGGATCACCTCCTTGGACCTGCTTATGATGCATCTGTGGATGCATGTCAAAGTGCGGTTAGCCTTACTGACCACGTCCCCACATTGGCGGCCCATGTTCATCTTGGAATCAATAATGACTCAAAGATCCCTTTCTGCCTCTGTGCTGATGAGAGAGGAGTTCCCCAGCCTGTAGGTATGCTGCTGGTTCTTTCTCCATAGGTGCAGTACCCTCTACTTTTCAGTGTTACATCCCACCCTATTCTCATCCACCCACCCCTGTTATCTATCTGTCCAGATCTAGTTATAGCCTGTCCCTCCCTTTTAGCATGCCCACCTCTCCCCACATCTTTGTGTCATCCGCAAACTTGAACAAGGTGCTTTTCACCCCCTCGTCCAAGTCACTTATAAAGATGTTGAACTGTGCAGGCCCGAGGACTGAGCCCTGGGGGATTCCACTGCCCGCATCCCGCCAGGTCAAAAATGACCTGTCCACCACCACTCTCTGAGTGTGGCCCTCCAGCCAATTGGCAACCCATCTGACTGTATAGGCATCAAGGCCACAGTCACCTATTTTTTTAATGAGAATGGGGTGAGAGACAGTGTCAAAGGCCCTCCTAACACCTAGAAAGACTACATCCATTGTAACACCTGCATCCAAGGATTTTGAGACCTGATTATTAAAAGACAACCAGGTTGGTCTGACAGGACCTGCCCCTAATGAACCATGTTGGTTGCTTTATTCTTTATTCATGGTCAATATGTAACCCAGGTGTCCCCAAAGTGAGTGTCCCCCCTCACCAATAGAAGAGAAAAGCCAGCAGGTCATACATGCAGGGGGTGGAAACTGCAGTCTACTCACAGTTCCCTCCCACACACCATGTCTCAATAGAAGAGGAACAGAAACTGATGTCTTAACCAAGTAAATTTAATATATGCTATGCATATATAAAAAGGTAGCGCACTAAAGTGACTATTTTCAGGTTACAAGTACATATAACTATAATTATACACATACCCACATGCAAACAGGTAAGCATAATGGTCCCACACAGTATGAGCAGGTAAGTACAACAATAAAAGGGACTCTAAAATTCAAGGCATACAGCTAACAGGTAATAAACACTCCAAAAATGCACAGCATGCGTCAACAATCAATAAACTCCAAAATATGAGATGCAAGAGTTCTCTAGCAGTTCCTCTACTCTACGAGGTCTCTCTCTCCTGCCTCTTATTGAGACTACCTTTCCCCAAGTGTCACTCCCCAGTGGGAAACCCATTGCCCAAGGAGATTCCCATGTCCCAAGGAGATGGGTGGGGCAGTGTTCACAAGCTCCCTGGCCTGGCTAATGTTTCTCCAAGGCAGGGTTCAGTTCCAGGCCTCAGGGGAGCAGTGTGACATACTCATACGTCCCAGTGGCTCAATCCTTCTCAAGAGGAGTTGTGGGCCTGGACCACCTTGTGCATGCCCAGGTCTGGGTCACTCCAAACACTGCTCCCCCTGCTCTGGAACTGCTCCATTCCTGGGGCCCTTGTGGACCCACTGCTGGGGATAGGTCCCAGATTGCCCAGCCCCTCCTTCTCCAGGGCCTTACGCCCTGCAATTACTCACCCCACAGTAGCACTGGCTCCTGTGCCTGGTTTCACGCCATGGTTGGAGACTCAAGCTGCCTTGCTGCGGCTACCAAGGTCCTGATCCCTCGTGGACCCTCTGTGCAGCGATGCCTGAACTGCAGCCCAGCCTCATGCCACGCTTGGAGACCCAAGCCACCTCACTGCAGCTCCCAGTGTCCTAATACCTTGCAGACCCTCTGTGCAGCGACACCTGCTTCTGTTCAGTGGGGGAAACATCAGGCTCTTCTGGGCAGCCAGATATGCCTGCTGGGCAGCTGTCCCAGCTCTTCTTGGCCCAGGGACCTCTTCCTTCTTCTTCATCCCTTGCCGACTGTGCGGCGTGCTTAGCATGCAGCTACTTATATCTCCCTCTGGGGCTCTTCCCCCAGATGAAAATAAACCAATCATAGGGCTGCAACTGTAGTTCCCAATTAAATCAGCTCGTGCCCCCCTTTGGAGTAGAGGAGGAGCAGGCTCTCTTCCTGGCTCCTCCCCTGCCTGTCTCTGATTGGTGGGTTTTGCCCCACCAATCACATTTGCAGTCTCCTAAGCCTGGAAAGATGAGCAAAGCCCAGCAAGCCCACCACACATAGTACTTAAAGGATAGAAGGAAAAGTGGACACCTCTTGATGGTTTTGCTCAGGGAAATGCTCTCCATAGCCATTCCTCTTCTACCAGCTCTGCCACAGAGGGCTTAGCTCTCCAGTCTGAGTTCTTAAAAATTAACAACATGGATCACATGCTTCTGGCCTTTTTCAGCCTCTCAGGATGCTTCAAGCAGAAATTAGGTTGGATTGTCTCCCATTACCAACCATGTGTCTAGGGGGAGAAAGCAGACCTTCTCAGCTATATGAGATCCCACAGGGTTCAAAGCATGAGGCCCATCTTGGTCCATCTCAGTCACCCCACAGGAATTTGCAGGGAAGGGCAGTTTAGTGTGTTTTTGCTCAAAGACTCAGGACATCTTTTAAAGGATGATTGTGTTTCCCTCTGCTGCCTCTCTCAGAGTCAAAGTGATGGCTCCAGGCTTCTTCAGGCCTGTGTGTTCAGCTAAGGTGCTCGCACCTTTGCACATGCATTTTCAGTTGGAAACACTTCAGCATTAGGGTCCTCTCCACACCTGAAGCCAGGTTTCTTTAGTGAAATGCTGGCAAGGGCCTCTGCCTATGTCTAGGGAGAGACATTACCAAGCATACCCAGGCTACCCAATGGGAGTAAAGTCATTAGGCCCCAGGAGTAAAGTCACTCCTGAGGCCTCCCACCACAGTCATTCTTGTAACCTCTATGTCTTGTGTGCTTCAGAGTATCTTGTGAGGGATGCCCTCATAGCAGCTCCACTGTTGCATTTCACTGTTTTGAGCATGCACGTGGATGGACAGGATGTACTAAGAAGTAGGACTTTGCAAAATTTCTTGGGCTGTTTCAATTTGCCCTGGCTCTCCCTGCCTCCTGCGGCCAGGCTGCAGGAAGCTGATCACAGCACAGGGGAAGGGAACTGGGCCTGGGCTCAGGTCCCCTCCCCAGTGCTAGATCGGGCTGGGGAAAGGAACTCAGCCCAGCTTGGGGGAAAACTCAGGCTGGGGAAAGAAACTCAGCAATTCGTAGTGCTGGGGATGGGAAATCAGCCCAGCTGGGCTGAGTTCCTTTCCCCAGCCCAATCCAGCACTGGGGAGGGGACCTGAGTAATCAAGAGCAGTTCCCTTTCTCAGCTCCCCAGTTCCAGTTGACAGCACCCAGCTTCCCTCCCTCATGTGGCGGGCAGATCGAGGCCTGCAGCCCTGCAAGGACTGGCACAGCCGCTGCAGCCCTCCCGGAGTTGCGGGCCCCCATCTGCCTGCCAGATGAGAGAAGCTTTTTCAAGCTTCCCCATTATAGTGAACGGGCAAAACATCGAAACAGCGTTGAAACAGCCTCACTGTTTTGACGAAGCGAAATGGAACGACTGTTTCAAATGGAAATGAAATTCGAAATGAAATGCTGTTCCGTCGAAATCTCGCAACTCAAGTTGAAATGGAACGGTGCCGTTTCACATGGCCCTACTAAGGAGCGTCCCTCTTTGGCCACACCAGCGACACAGACCAGACACCTACACAGAGACTCCTACTCTCAGCAAGTCACGTAGCTCCCATGTGAGGAGTCCTTGCTAGATTCTTCCTTCCCTGAGATGCCTTGACATGGCAGGGACGTGGCTCTGGGCAACAACATTCCCTTTCCCATCAAATTTTCCTTCAGTCCTTTAATTTAATCACTTGTCTTTGAAGTCACAAGGGTGGAGAGCTGCTAAAAAGAACATTAGTCCTTTTCTTCTTCATAGTTCACAGTCCTTAGCAACTCTCTCCGGGGTATGAAGTGTACTTACAAGGGCACCCCTACTGAAAGGCAGATGTTGCCCTTGAGAAAATGGCTATTCTTTGCTAGTTACCTCATCCTGAGCTCATGAGCACAAATAGGTTGGTTCCTTTCTCTCTCTCTCTCTCTCACAGAGTTGGTTTTCTCTGTGAACTATAGAGCACTCCCCTCTGGGTCTTCTCATGACCTTAGGAATGAATGAAAGGAGATGCTTCCTTCCCTCACACCACTGCTTGAAAAAATGTGATGCCAACTTCAACCCATGGGAAACTATCACTCAGGACCAGCCCAAATGAAGGAAAGTCTGCTATAAGGATCTCAATGATGAAACCTTACAATGACAACAGGAGTTGGAAAAGCAGAAGTGGCAGAAACAGCATGTCATGGACCAAACCAGAATCCAGAGTCACGCACCCTGCACGGAAAAACATGCCTGAGTTGCAACAGAGTCTGTTGATCCCAGATTGGCCTCATCAGCCATCTTTGGACCCACCGATATAGCAATCATGGCAGACAAACACCTCTGACTGCGAGGGATTGTTGATAATGATGCCTTGTCTGAGGAGTAGGAACATATCTTCTCTTCCGTGCTGGATCCCTCTGATGGGCTAGCCTTCCCCACACCTCTCCCTCACAGTGACCTCTCATAGAGAGCCACATGGACAACTAAGGAGAAAGTTGGCTCCATTCCCTTATGCATTGTTCCCCTTTCAGCTTTAGGTCAATTGACTTCTCCTTTGCCCCTGTGGCCCAGGTGCACCAGGGTAAGTGTTCCCTCCTCCAATGGAAGGGAAGTATTGGCTAGGCAGGAGTGCTGTGAGAGGGATCTGTGAATGCAGACCAGTTCCCTCTATTCCCTATAGAGTCAGGCCAGGACAAGGGATGCTTAACTATATACAAGTTTATTAATATATACAGATTTAAAAGAAATTGTTATTAAGCATACATATGCAAATGTGCTACTATCATATAATGCTATATCCTATAAATGAAGGCAAGATTACACCACCTCGAGAGGCATTGAACAATACATAGGTAAACAGTTGGTCTAAAACAGGCAAGCAAGTAAGTAAAGGTATGTAGCAGGCAAGGGTCCCAGCAGAGCCCCAGTAAGAATCATATACTCTACACTCTATTCAACTACAAATATAGAAATAAAATGCACAAGATGTAAGGAGCTCTCTCACAAAATATATGGTACATCATCAACAAGTTAAACTTAATTCTTTAACTTCCCCAAGGCCTTGGCTCGTCCTGGGGCATTAGCTGCATTCCAGCACCCAGTGGGAAGGGAAAATCCCCAGTGCCCTTCAGGCCTGCTGCAACCCCAAAAGAAAACCCAGACCCAGGGAGCCCTTTTCCAGCTTCAGCTTCCCCTCCAATAGGCAGCTTCACAAACCCAGGGCGACTATCCTCTCCCCTATGGAAAACCCCTTTTCCAGATAACTCATGACTCTGGGGTCCTGAAAGAGTGGTCCTTGGCCCTTCCAGCAGCCACCCGCCTGCTTGGAATCCTGAGCACAGTCACGTGCGCCTGGGGGCTTTGCCTTCTGGTCAGGGTTGGGGGCTGGAGCCTCCTAGCACGGTCCCAGGGCCCAATCCAGCTCAGGGACCTGCTGTGCAGCACCTTCTGCACCGAGTACTCATGCTAGGAGCTAGTGTCCCAAACCGCCCAGAATGGCTCCCAGGATCCCGGTCCTGATCGGACCACTCCAGCTTGCACTGCTGACGCTGCATCCTAGCCACTTGCCGGGGGTTGAGGACCTGAGCTGTCTCAAAAAGCTCCCAGGGTCCCAGCCCACACCCGAACCGTTCCATGCACCATGTTCCTGGCTGCATGCCAGGGGTTGTAGACCCAAGCTGCCTCAAGCAGCTCCCACGGTCCCTGCTCTGTGCACCATGCTTCTGGCCACACACCAGGGGCTGTAGACCTGAGCCACCTCGAGCAGGTCCCAGGGTTCCCACTCCGTGCGCTGAGCTGCGCACCAAGACCATGTTCCCCACGGTGGGGCTGGGGGCACAGCTGCTTGCTGCTCCCCTCCAGTAAAGAGGGGTCTTCAGACTGTTCAGGGCACTGACTCCACCCCATTGTCCAGCTTGCACCAGCTCTTCTTCACCCATCCTCTTCTCCATCCCTTGCAACAGCTGGTGTGTGCTGGGCACACTGTCCTTCCATCTCTTCTGGGGGCTTCACCCCCAGATTGTAAATGGACCAATCAGGGCAAAGTGAAGCTGGTTTGCAACCAGGTCCAGACTCTTCACCTTGCCCTGTGTAGGGGCAGGGCAAACCCCTCCCCACAAGTTCCCTGACTAGTGGAAATAGTCCACTAATCAGACTTGAGATTCTCTGAGCTCAGCATGCTGGGTAAGGATCGGGGAGCCCACCACACCCCTCTGATCCTTGTCTCAGGGATACACCAGCATTAGGTCAGTACTTAGTGTAGAGACAGACTGCAATTTACACTAATGCAGAGGAGGCAGGATGGTAATAACACAGTATATATTTTGCTTATACAAACCACAGTAGCTACTGACATCAGTGTTTGTTGCTCCTGCCATGTGACTGACCTGGTGTCCTCCTCATTCAGAACCTGCAAACGGGACCAGCCTAGGAAGCCCTACGTGTTCCTCTGTGGGTGCCTGTACACAAGCCAAGAGGCTGCTCTGATGTCAAGTCTGCTGGTGCTCCAGCCAGCCTCCACATCTCATGTATCAGAGATCCCACACTTCAAAATGGCAATGGGAGCACATGAACAAAAGTTCCTTTGATAAGCTTTAGATAAAGCACCCCACTGCCATTTTGAAGTTCAGGGATGCTGGTATACAAGACGGTCTGGGGATTTTAACTACAGCAGCTCTAATTATAGTGTTCCTCTCCTCCCTCTCCCCCCCAAGCACATGTAAAAATATCCTGTATGTCCATGGTCCTAACTGACAATCAGGGTTCATCCAAGTCTAATGGTCCATTGTACTAGCATGGTAATGGCACATCAGTTGCTGTAGCCAACAGCAGACAAGGGAGGGATGTATCTCCAGACAGAATGACCAGGAACTTATGTAGAGCTGGGGGACTGCCAACTAGATATCAGCTAGCTAGGCTAAGTCAACTCCACTATCAAATAATATGTATACATATAGAACAATAGTAAAAAACCCATTGGCCCTAATACTTTTGAAGGCTCAAGCTACGTCACTTCGTTTGAAAGATGACACTGAAAGAAGCTTTCGGCTGTTTCTATGGGACTCTTTAATCATGAACCACATACTCTGCACCTTACTCATACCATACATAAAAATAGAGGAAGCAGAATAAACAGGAAAAATAAAGCATACAGGGCAAACCATACCCTTTGCCAGCACAAGAAAATCTGTCCTCTTAGCAAACAGAACCAGGCTGTTAAGTTTGGCTGGAGACCCAACCTTCCCAAAGATCCATGTGTTAGAACCAGGAGTTTTGCAATTGGGCAGCTCTCTCATCTGTGAAGGGAATGTGGCACAAATCCATTCTCTTGGGAAAGAAATTCCACCACCTCCATCCCACACATCTTTCTAAAAAGGGCAGACAACGAGAAAAACAAATTAAACTAATGGGGAGAAGTTAATGGACTCCTATTCATTCTCATGCTCCTGCCCAGAAAGTCTGTTCTCTACAGGCACGACCAGATGAGTGCTCACGTGAAGTCTGCAATGTCTCAAAGCTGTTTGAGGCACCACAAACCATGCGCAGTGCATGTGCACCCATTTGCTGCACTGCTAATTAGCAGCATGGTGCCAAAATTTGACACCAGGAGATCCTGGTGTTAAAAAAAAACACACTGCAAGAAAAAGCAATGTGACGCTTGGAGCAGCACTGTGTCCCTCCAGATACGTAGCCTGGCCATCCAAAGCTATGCTCTAGCTGCTGCTCAGGCTCCATGTGGCAGCACTATTGCTACCCCACAAGGCCTCCAGGACCCCAGATACAGCTGCTGGGGACAGCACAAGGTGCTGGCTCCAGCCTCCCCTACCCCACCCAGGACAACTTGGTGTATGCCAGAGATAACATGCAGGGGTGTGGCTTGGGGCACAAAGCAGCAACACAGACCCAGCAAACGCTTGCCCTTGTACATGTGTGCTCATTTGGACATGTCCTATATGACCCTTCTCTTTATATCCAATCCTCCCCATTTGTGCAAATTCCTTCTAGCAGCAAACCTTAATTCCGCCCCCTCCCAAGTGCTCTGCATTTAATGAGCGCCCCACAGTCATTTCCCCTGAAATCCATATCAGACTGAGGAGAAAGCTCTTCCTCATTTTCCATCTCCCTATGTGTTTGTCCATCCATGCTCCCAGATCTGTCCTTTCACACTGATCATTTCTCAGGGCTGAGAGTTTGTTGCCCAGATCTACAGAAGATAATGTTTAAAAGTGTTGTTTTACAATTTAGAATCACATAAAAGTAAGGCTGGCAGCAACCTCCAGAGGTCATCTAGTCCAAAACTGCCTGAGACAGGATCATCCCTATCCAAAACAATCATATTCAAATCCATTGTCTAATATATTATTATCAAAACTATACAGTCAACTCTGATGCAGCCACAAGACACCTCACCTGAACTGGCTCCAGATAAAACAGGGAGTTCATGGTAGCCAACATCCTGCTACTACAAGGGTGTTAACATATGCTTAAGAGATCCAACGAAGAGGGCAACACCCTCCACTACAGATGAAGGCAAAATCCCCCCGACTCCATAACAATCTGATGATGGGGTAAAATTCTTCCCTGGCCCCAAATGTTTACCAATCTGACCCTAAGCAGAAGGAAAGGCCTTCAAGCCAGAAATGTCCTGGTTTATGTCATGGCAGGAGCACTAGTACCCCCCTGATCAAAATCCACAGCCTTATAAAACGAACTTGGCTACAGCCAACACCCAGTGCTTCCGAGAAAGATTTAAAAACATCCCTGACAAAAATCCCCTCCTGGCTCCATGTGGCAACCAGGGAAACCCAAAAGCATGGAAAATCCTCCTAGTAGAACATAGATATAGCTACGCACAGATCATCCTTGACCAAAGCCTGTCCAACCTCTTCTTGAACACCTCCAGTGATGGAGAGTCCACAACTTCCCAAGGCAGTCTAGTCCACTGCCTCACTGATCTAGCAGGGAAGAAGTTTTTCCTGATATCCATTCTAAACCAACTTTGCTGCAACTTTAAACTACTGGTCTACGGCCTGCTCTCTGCAGCACAATAGAGAAGGTGCTTTCCCTCTGCTTTATGACAGCCCCTCTAGTATTGGAAGTCTGTTGTCATGCCTTCTCTGTAAGCTGAGCACGCCTATTTCCTTCAACCTTGCCTCACATGACTTCCCTTCCAAGCCTTTTATTGTTTTTGTCACCTACTTCTGGACCTTCTGAATTCTTCACATCCTTTTTAAAACATGGAGCCCAAAACTTCACACAATACTCTGGAGGAGGCCTAACCAGAGTTGAGTAGAGAAACACTATCACCTCCCATGTCTTATACCTAATGCTTTTATTGATGCACCCCAAAACTGAATTTGCCTTTTGTGTGCCTGTATCACACTGCAGACATATATTGAGTCTGTGATCTACCAAAACTCTCATATCCTTCTCTATACTGCTGCCATCCAGCCAGGTGCCACCCATTTTGTATTTGTATTCTTAATTATTCTTCCTGAGGTATAGCACCTTGTATTTGTTAGCATTGCACTTCAGTTAGTTCCAGCCCAGGTTCCCAAACTTTCAAGTTCCCTCTGAATTGCCTTCCCATCCTTCAATGTGTTTGCATTCCTCCCCAGTTTATGTCATCTGCAAACTTGCTCAAAAAGCTCTCAATTCAAGCATCCAAATCATTAATAAATGCATCGAACATCATGGGGCCCAGGATAGACCCCGGTGAGACTCCACTTGAAGCCTCCTGCCATTCTGACATTGATTCATCCATAACGACCCTTTGCTTACAACTATTGAACCAATTGGCTATGCATCTTACGGTAGCTTTGTCGAGCCCACCTTTCTCTTTCTGTAAATGAGAAAAAAATATGAGATCTTGTCAAATGCCTTGCTCAAATCCAGATACACCCCTCTCCATAGCATTCTCTTCATCCACACAAGTAGGTACTTTGCACAGATCAGCCAGCACTATCAGGGGGGGCACCAGTGCTCCTGCCTCCCACTGGTCGGGGGTGCATGTGCACCCCCATGCACACCCTAAACATTACCACTGGCTAAATGGTCTGTAATTACCCATGTCCTCTTTTTTGCCTTTTTTAAAGCGTGGGATGATATTGGCCCTTTTCCAGTCCTTTGGTACCTCCCCCATCTCCCACAACTTCATAAATATAATTCCCAAGGTCTCCAAGATCACCTCTGCCAGTTTCTTCAGTAACCTGAGATGAAGTTCATCAGGCCCTGATGATTCGAATTCATTCAGACCTATCAAAAGCGCCCCAGTTGTCTCTTTTGTTATCTCATCCCTCATCTTGTCCCCTGCCTTAACCAAATAAGCATTATTAGGTATCTGATTGCATTAGGTATCTGATTCATTTTTTTGTGAAGACCAAGACAAAGTCGCTGTTCAGCAGCTCTGCCTTCTTTGTATCTTCTGTTAAGAATGAACCCTGGCTATTTAACAGTGGACCCACAGCTTCCTTGGTCTTTTCTTTTCTGGCCAAAATACTTATAGAAAATCATCTTGTTGCCTTTAACCTCCCTTGACAGGTACAGCTCATTCTTTATCTCTGCCTTACTGATTTTCTCTGTGCAGATTCTTGCTGTTTCCCGGTATGCTTCCTTGGTGACCTGTTCATTCTTCCATTGCTCATATGCTTTTGGTTTGCATTTGATGAATCCTAGAAGCTCCTTACACAGCCACATTGGTCTCTTCCCATTCTTCTTGTGCTTGTATTATGAGGGAACAGTTTCTTATTGGGTTTCCAATACTGTGCCCTTTAGTAGCTTGCAGCCCTCCTGGTTACATTTAATCTTCAGTCTGTCTTCCTCTGCCTGTTATCTATCTCCTTGAGCCAGTTGAAATCTGCCTCTTTTGAAATCTAGCTTCCTAGTTCTGCTGACCTCATGCTTTCCCTGTCTGAATTCTGTCACATCCTGATTGCTTCCTCCTAAATTTCCCATCACCTTCACATCCTCCACCAATTCTTGCCTATTGGTCAGGACAAGATCTAAGGCAGACAATCTCTTAGGGTGCTTGTACATGAGTGCAGAGGCTCTTCTGCTGCGCTGTAATTATGGGGATTACAGGCAAAACAGCCAAATTTCAGTAGATTTTCAAACAAGTGGCAAAAGCATAATTTCTAGGACAACCTTCCTGCCTGATTGCAAGCCCTCATTCTAAAGCATGGAGATATTATAACTTTGAATTGAAACAGCTATAAGGTTGTACTGTGTGGGTTAACAGTGCATTTCTATTGTGCTCAGTCTAAGAAATGGCCAACCCATTTTGTTTAAATCCAGCTCAAAGCAGACATTCAGTATAGGAGAAGACTTTGGCCTCAGTGATTAAAATTTGACAAAATTATAAGAGATCTGCGACCTGAGGAAGAATATCTTGCATTCAAAACCCTGTCTAACTTTATCCCAACTATATAGTTGGTCCAATAAAGATGTCACTCTAAGAAACCCTTGTCTCTCACATAATTTCTGGACCATCACAGCTACAACATCACTTTTACACTACCAAAAGTATAAGCAACTGAAAACAGCATTTTATAATAGAAAGTCCTGGGCTATCTTAACTCGATCATGGAATAATAGAATAATAGAAAACTGGGGTTGAAAGGTGGTCATCTAGTCCAACACCCTGCTCAAACAGAATCATCCCCATCTATATCCAACTCCCACCCATGGCTTTGTCTAACTGGGTCTTAAAAACCTCCAAGGATGGAGATTCCACATCCTCTCTGCATACCGGAGAGTTTTTTCCTCAACTTTCCTTGCTGCAACTTGAGACCATTGCTCCTTGTTCTGTCATCTGCCACCGCTGAGAACAGTCTAGTTCCATTACCTTGGGAACCTCCCTTCAAGTAGTTGAAGGCTGCAACTAAATAGCCTCCCAGTCTTCTCTTCTACAGACTAAATAAGCCCAGTGCCCTCAGCCTCTCCTCATAAGTCATGTGCTCCAGGCCCCTAACCATTTTCAATGTCCTCCCCTGGACTCTCTCCAATTTGTCCACATTCCTTCTGTAATGGGGCGCCCAGAACTGGACACTGATGGGGCACTATCTGCTTCACCTACAATGACACAACCCTGTTAAAAATGAATGGTGGTCGAAAAAAAACCCTATGGAACCATTTTCCCTTGGAAAATGTAGTTTTTGGAAAATCTAAATGTTTCGGAGAAATGTATTGATTTCACTTTCAAAAGAAAAGGGTCTGTCCTAATCATTTTGACTTTCCCAGTTGTTGGTTTTAACAAAATCAGACACACTTTAACTTGTATCACTGTTTCTTTTTTCCAGCTTTTCCAATATCAAATACAAATATTATTTTGATATTGGATTAGACTTTTAGGATTTCATAACATACTTGATATTATAATATAATGTTTTGACATTATCAAAATTAAATGCTTTATGGTTTCAAATTAATAATGTGCAGAATTTCCATCGGGGGCTGAAGCTTGTATTGGAAATGAGAATAAATACTGAAGAGTCAGAGTACGTCCTGCAGGATGAAACGTCTGTTTTCCTACTACTTTTTCTTAAAAATGCACATGATCTACTAGGATACCAGAGTCACTCTTGATCTCTCACTGAAATTAAGATAAGTGGTAGAAGGCAAAGCGGTGAGGGGCCCAATCCTTTTTCTTTATTGGAGGAGCCTGCCCATCTCCCCTGAGACTGGGGTGGGGCGAGCTGCCAATGGACCAAGTGGCCCCTTAACCTTAGGGGCCCCAGTCCTTTCCTCCACAGAGGTACAGAGGTGCTGCCCCCTGGGGCTGCCTGGGCAGGCTGGTTGGGCTGGGTGCTGCCCCAGCTTGAGGTTGGAGAAGAGTTGGATTGGGCTGGGTGCTGCCTCTGAGCTGGGGCAACACCCAGACTGCTAGCAGCCTACCCAGGTGGCTCCGAGGGGCTCCACCACTGTGGATGGAAAGACCAGGGCACCCCACAGCTCAAGGACCGCTCTGCCTGCCAGCAGCTTGCCCCTCAGCTGCAGGCAGGCTCTACCAAATAAAAAGAAAGGATTGGGCTCTTCACCATATCAGTGACTGAAACCCATAACTTGAAATGGTGAGTTTCCATTAAAAGCTCATACAACCCTAAGGACTAAACCCCCTATCATGTGTACAAGTGCCCCAAGTTTTCCTGTGGGATAACTTTAAAAATAAAGTCTTGACACCCCTAACAAAGTACCAGAGAGCCACAATTAGGGAACAGTGCTGTGCAATGCACACACAAATACACTCATTACTTGCAAAGATCACTAATGCCCCAAAGTAAAAATGCATTGAGAACTGCATCCATTTTATTCAGAGACTTTTACTCTATTTACAAACTGCTGTGATGCCAGCTGTTAACTTCCAGTGTTTCTGCTAACAATTCATGAACTAAACAACCATCTGTATACTCTGCTCCAGGCTGCTAACAAGCTCCTCCAGTGTTCATTCTCTTGATTATTAAGTACCCATAGGACTTGAAAAGGATTTGGGGCATAAATCACAATAGCTCCACTTAAGTCAGTGTACCCTATCTTCAGGCGGTATTTTTTCCTGTCTTCCATTAAACTTTTTTCCCTATTCTAGCTATGCTTTCTTTTTCTTTTCTTTTTCAGCAATCCCTCAAAGTCAAGGATGATTGTCTTCCATGATTGTCTTATCTGTATGTCCAAAGATGGCTGATGAGGCCTATTCAGGATTGACAGACTGTATTTCTTTTTTTGCTATACAGTATTGCAATGCACAGAATCCTCTGTTCCAGAGGCTGACAATCCACAGCCTGAAGATACATGTGTGTCAGGATATTATTCACTGATGGACTCAGGAGTGGCAGTGGTAAAGGGAGAGGCAGCCAGTAGTGTATTGCCAGCTGAGTTCTCCCTGTTTGCTTTCTAGTGGCCA
>JAGPOW010003648.1:103841815-103853331 GCA_030014935.1 Caiman crocodilus
CGAGAGTTGGGCCCTAATGTACATTTTAAAAGGCACCTTCTTCATAACTCTAGCCCATAGTTAACAAGCACACTTCCTTCCTTTTGAAATGAGTGTTACAACTCCTGTGGTCTGAGACATAACATACTTCATAAGACACTGTATTTAATTCTATGGCATTCCCAGAGGGTAAAGATGACATTCTATTACCACTCATCTAACTAAGCACAGTGCCAAGATAAAATGTTAAGCCCTGAGGCAATGAAATTCATCCAAACTGAGAGGCATCCAGCTTAATGTATGCTGTGTTTAACAGGCAGCTTGGAGATAAAGAACGCATCCACCTACCACAGAAAATGATGTGGAGCAAAGGGTAGCTTTGGGCGGGCGGAAGGGGAGGCTCTGAAAGATGCAAAGGGAGCAAGATGCCTAAGAACATCTCTTGGTGAGGACACTCAGTGAAGTTAATCTATATTGATTTTCAAATTGGATTCAGCAAACTACATTAAGCCCGTGTGTAGAAACTTGGGGTGCCTGCAGACATGCAGGGATGCTGTTCCAGTGGACTGTAATTACAGCACCTTGTGCAGCACGCATCAGAGCAGAGTCGGTCAAGTCTGATGGAGCATGCTAACCAGCAGGCTCCTGCAACCTCGTCATCTTGTGTATGCCATATCTTCAAAATGGCAGTGGGGGCACGTTAAAGCTCATCCAACAAGCTTTAGTTAAAATATCCCTGCCACCATTTTGAAGCATGGGACACTGAATACATGAGACACTCATGTATCAGTATTAAATGCGGGTGCTTTAATAAAAGCGGCTCCCAAGAACCCCCCTAATTAGAGTATCCCTATCCTGCTCTGGAGCATGTGTAAAGATGCCCATTAGTTCTCCTGCATTTCCTTGTATAACAAAGCCCTGACTTTCAAAACCCCTTCCAGTGTACTATTAATACTGTACTAAGAGGACATAGCAGAGAGCAGAGCTCCACTGCACCAGAAGCTATACAGAAACATGGTAGGATCCATGAGTTGCAAGGCCAGGAGAGACCCTTACATAATGTAGTTTGATCTTCTATCTAATACAGGCCAAAGAATTTCACCCACCTGCTCATCTTCCATAAATTCATTCAAACTTGATGTGAAGACTCCAAAGGATGGGGAATCTCATCTTTTCCCTTGGCAATTCGTTGCAATTGTTTATTACCATCACTGTTGACAATGTATGCCTTCTTCCTAATTTGCACTTGTCTAGATTTAACTTCCAATCCTTAGTGGCTCTTTCTTATGCCTTTCTCTGGTTCTCTCTAGCACCTAGTATTTTCTCCTCATGAAACAAACAGACCCTGTGCTGAAAACCTTCATCACCGCATGGTTGATTATCACTCATTTTAGGGACCTATCAAAGCATAGACCCAACAGAATTTAGCAGAAGGACTCTGCTAATGAATGCCATGGACTACCACCTCTCGTTAATCAATTATATAAAAAAGTTGCCTGCTGATGTACTTCATTTGATGAGCTCTGTGGTAAGATGGCAAGATGGGTAAAGTCTGATGTGGCAGCATAAACGCTGTGCCTGGGAGCAATGAACTCCAGCGCAAACTGTGCCATAGTTTATTGTGTCACATTAATATCACATGTAGATGTGCCCACTGTGAAAAAGCTGTTAAGAGGAGGATGGCCCCCAAACCTTTTGCTTCAATGGCTTGTCAGGGGCAAAAGTAGGTTGGAATAGTATCATCTTTCGGCATCTAAGTCTACTTAGACATATAATAGATGGAATAGGATCTGGCCCATGGTATTTTTAGATCTCCTTGGAAAGACCCCTGTCCCCTGGGGGAGAGACTTACAAAGAAGGCTGGAGACATATCAGAGAAGCACAAGCTTCAGCCGAGAAGGGAAAGGTTCAAAATTCTTCATGATATGAAGTCACAAGGCTCTGACTGGGCTTTTGGCTCCTAGAGTGGGGCCTGCAAAGAAAAATAAGCTGCAGGGAAAAGCCAAGCAGCAGCTGTGAGGGGAAGGGAGTCGTGGTAACAAACAATATGTGGTTTCCCCCAACAAATGAATTGCTAAGTTTGCTCTAGATCCTATCCTTACGCAACCTTTGCCTCCCACCCCAAGCCCTTGCTAGCAGCAATAAAGAGCTGCATATGGTGGGCACTTTCACCCAGATGTTCCCGTTTGAAGTGCTGTTGATATGTTGTATGTTTAGTTGCTACGGTGATTGATTTTTGTTTAATGAACTTGTGTTATTGGTTGAGATTCTTCTGTGGTGAGTCATGCAGATTTTGTGCGGTGAAGTTCAGATGGAGGCACTGTCATCCAGGACAGCAGCAAGTTAAGAACTCTGCCCTTCCACTCACCTATATTAATAGTCCCAGGTGAAGTCAATTTTACAGTGAGAGAGATAATACCACCAAAAATCAAACACCGAGTTAATAACACTGCTGTTGTAGTGTTGCTTTTCAAGACAAGGCAACAGGAGCTTGTTTGAGTCTGAGCTGATTTAGCTACCGAGCTGTTTTAGTGATACTATGCAAGCATGCTTACGTGAGACTAATGCCACTGATCTTTGCAAGCATAAGTGTATATAAAATATGGTTTTTTCCTTGCCATACAATACGAGAATATTAAGAGTTATACCTTGATTTGGCCCATCTAAAGAGGCCAGCTTAGCTGGCACGCTATGGAAATTCAAAGGCTCTGATTAACACAATGCTGGGTGGTCCAAGAGGCCTGGACTACCGTCTTGTGAAGTCTGGAGACCTGATTTGTGATCCCACCTGTACCACTGACAGGGCAGGTGAGCTGAGCCAACTCCCTTTTTGACCTTGGGCCTCAATGTCTCCATCTACCAGGCAAGAATAACAATGAGGCTAACCTCCCTTCTCAAGTGCTTTGAGATCTACTGATGAAACATATTATAGAAGGACGGTCTGGGTGTAATTATCTATGTGGATTTCCAAAGCATGCCGCATAAACCAGCAGCTTCTACAAGTCCCACACCTAGTGTGATGAACTCTTCTCAAAACTTGACATATCTGATGGTGCCAAAGGCCATGCAGGACATCAGGGTTGAGATGAAGCAACCGAACCTGCAACCCTTGAGCCTACCTTTAGAAGCCCAGCACAAGGACCCGGATGACTGCCTTATAAAGGCTGAAGCAGCTTCCTTCTAGTTACATTGTTCAGCATGTTATTTTTTTTATCACATTGTCAGCTCTATCATAGATTAGTGCCAAAGCACTTCTAATTACATAGTAACAGTAGCAATTGCATAACAAGGCTTGCAACTCGCAGCAACAGCTCTGGTCCACATTCTTCGATGGAATGTCACATTTTTCCATGCTTTAAGGATCTCTTTTCACTAACACTGAAACCAGTTGCTTCTAGTATTGCAGAAAAGAATGAAAAAAGCCAGAATTAAAACCTCTAGAAACCCTAATAGTGTGTTTACAATAGTCTTCAGGTTCATTCTTAACCGCTGGGTCTGTGACCTTCTAGTAAATTATACTGTACTGGAAGGTTTTAGCTGCTGTTCCAACTCCTCTGAAAACATGTAAACTTGAGCCATCTGTGCTTTTTTAATATTTCCTGTAAAGCCTATCACTACACCAATCTGCTGTTTCAGTTGGCTGCACACGAAGTCATTGTGTGCTAATTTTTCCCAAGGGCACTTGATCCACTTTATTAAATATTTTTTTTTTTTGCTTCCTCATTAAGGCCTTTCCACAACAATAAAACTGTGTATTTTGGATGTCCAGGCCAGCGGGGTTTAGTACGTGTTGTTTAGGATGAAAAAAATCTGTTATGCTATGCTTTCTACTAACGAACAATGCCAAGAGAGAGGGAGTTTTAAAAAACCCTCCCAAACTTTTCCTTTCATGATGCCTGCAGGGAAAGTGCTTTAAAAGAAGTCTATATAAAGTGTTTGGCCCAATGCTGTAGAAGAGAAGGAAAATCAACTGGCTGCGGGAGCCTGCATAAGGTGCCCAGTTATGCACTTCTTGCTTGCCTCCATTTGCCATGGATTCAGTCCGAGTTTGGGGCATGCGACAGAATAGAGAACTGGATTAGTCAAATATGATCTCTCTAGCACTTCCAGCACCAGAAGTTTTGAGGGAAAAAGTGCAAAGAAAACACTGTCATAGAAGCACAAAGACTTCTCACCTTTACAAAATCTTCCTTACTATTAGCTATTATATTAAAAACTATCCTTGACACTATAATTGTCATGCCGATAAGTACCCACTCCTGGTTTTTTTTAATCTTGATATATTCTTGGCCTCACGAATATCTTGTGGCCATCAATTACAGACTCATCACATCCGGTGTAAAAACGATTTGGCTTGAGATAATGGTGAAATGGCTTGCTAATGGTGAATTCTGATGTAAGCAAATAAAGAGTAATTCAGAAATTCTAAGATCAGAAAAGGCAACTGGGATCTCACAGGCTGAACCAGCTGCAAAACACCGATTTGTGGCATTTTAACTTTTTTAAAGCCTCATTTATTAGCCTTAGAATACATTCGTGAACCAAACTATAAAGGTTGCACTCACCCTTCCTGGCTCTGCCATTACCCTCTGTTCAAAAAACCTAGGCTAAACAAGAAGGTTCAAGCAGGTGTTCAAAAACTAAGCGCCAGTCAACTCTCCGTAAATTTAATCTGACATGCTGATCGGCAAATGCTGAGCAAAACAATTGAGCCAAGTCCACAGGCTTTGAAGCCGCTGCTACAAAAATCACAGCTGAGCATGGGAGGGATGGAGGGGAGGCAAAAAGAGGGGGGGCGGAAAGCCTCTTAGCCCTAACAATGTGACTGAGCCTTTCTACTGAAGTGTGTGTGTTTGAGAACACCTCATGGATGTGCAGGGTTTTTTGCTGGAAAGCTTTTCATTTGTCATTTCTTTCTCCACCGGCTTTTAGTTCTGATCCTGAGCTAGAAGAAAAGGGTCCTTGTTTGATAAGAAAGGCTGATAACCTGTAGCCCCACCAATAAAAGGGATTAACCCATGACTGAAGGCTCAATACTAGGTCCTTGCCGATGCATGGTTCAATTAGACTAAAAGCTGTCATATAGCATTAAGGCAAGTTACCTTCATTTTCAGCTTCAGTGAAATAGAGCCCAGA
This sequence comes from Caiman crocodilus, assembly GCA_030014935.1. NCBI lineage: Eukaryota > Metazoa > Chordata > Crocodylia > Alligatoridae > Caiman > Caiman crocodilus. The sequence continues at coordinate 103,846,931 of JAGPOW010003648.1, forward strand.
TGACAGGATAGGCAAACAAGGACTTTTTCACTTTTCACAATTGCTTTCATCCTGTACTGCCAAAATTATTAGACTTTAAAGAAAGTGGAAAATCAGATGAGTGTTCCAAGTAGGTGGTCTCCCAGTATTCATTACACTCGGGCACACTCAGTTGGGTAGCACAGCAAGGCTATGCAGGCTTGGAGTTCATTTCTTTGCTCCTCTTTCATTTTCACCTAATAAAAATGATTTTCTACCTTAAGCAATGCCCTACTGATACTAGATGAGATAACTCTTGACACACAGAGAAATCAGACAGTAATGCAGCTGCAGTGCTGTCTCATCCTTTGCACCGCACCTTTTGTTGCTTTGGTTTTTTTAAGCCAAAGATGTCTCCTTTGAGATCATATGCCTGGTTACAAAATACAGAATTCATATCCTTATCTCACTCTGACAGAGCACATCTCATAACAGATCTCAGCATTTGGGGAGGTCAGAATTACTGCTATGTTACAAGTAGTGAAACTGAGGTGCAGAGACACGTCAGCTTGCCCAAGGTCACTCAGTAGGTGGGACGGTACAGCTGGAAACCCAGTTCTCCCATAGCTTGGGCCAGTGCTCTATCATGAATCCAGTTCGGAAAAATATAAGGTCTGCTAAGTACAGGAGGCAAAATGTTCAGTGTAGGGCTGAAAATTTAGCTATTTCTTTAGGGTTGTTTCTGATGTGAACTGTATATGTCTCAGGCCAAATGAGCAGACAGAAATGATATTGGAAAGATAAATATTCTCCATAAGTGACCCTATTATATTTATCACCACAAACATCCTTGTGACTCTCAGGAGTAAAAACAGCAACAAAAATGCTTTTGCCCTGACTCATTTGCTCTAGCAGGGTGAGTTTAAATTTTCTCTTTCCTCTTAATGAGCTCATATAATTGTGGAAGCATTACTGAAGGGAAGCCTAGATGAAAAGATGAGATTTGCATTTCCCCTGAATGTGGCAAGGATGGTAGATGTTCTGATTTCACCTGCCAGTGATTGCCAGAGTCTCTGGTTATCTCCAGTGAAAGTTTTCTTCCCCTTAGTCTTAACTAAAGATAGTCAAAAAAATATATTGCATTTAAAATTAACCCCCCCACACACACATACACACCATTTTTTTACTAAAATTAAAATGTTCAATCTGGATGAAATTTTCCAGACTTTTTATGGGGAAAGGGAGGGATAAACTAACTATTGATTTTGTTGGTAAGACTATTCAGTTTTCAGGAGAAAATGTTAAGTTTTTGTTTTGTTTTGCAGATGATTATTTTATAGAAACCCCAAATATTTTACCTAAAAACTTTTTTTTTAATTTTCTGTTTTCCCATTTCATTTTTGCCTTGAAAACTAAATGTTATAAACTTGCAATGTTACAAAAACTTGCATTTTTTGTAAATTTCCCAAAAAAAGTATTGACATTTTTTATTAAATCTACCTTAACATTTTAACTTCCATATGCAGCTGGCATGGCACATCACAAACATACCCCAATTCCATGAAGGCTTTGAATTGTCCAGGACAGGATCCTATGTTCAGAATAGTCAGTGAAAAGCACAACACACTGGGACAACTTTTTTGTTACAAATGTTCATAAACTCTTACATTTTGAACCACCTGGAAACGTCTTAAGCCAAAGGACTTCACTCCTAGAGCCTCAACCCCACTGCACTTCTTTTATGTTGGGCAAGAGGTTAGGAAGGGCCTGAAAAGTTCAGTTCCCACCACAGGCGTGATAGAAGATACTGTAATTCATCACAAGCCCTGGAATAGGAGGTATGCCAGCAGCGGGGCTATGGTGGGAGGAGTGCATCAGAGGTTGGGGCTGGATAGCAGACAAGCATGGAGCACTGAAACTACATCCAGCAACATTAAGATCTTGATTGAGGTGGGCATTTTTTTTTTGACACGGTGGCTATAGTTAGATATCCAAGTGCTGTATAGAAACCTGACTGCATACTAGGAGAGATGCTTTTCTTGTCTTGAGTTTATCACAGCAGGGTGAGAGCTCTTCAAAGCACTTTCTACCACCTTCATTTTTTTTTCATCTGGATTTAGCTACCCTTCAATCCATTCTGATTTCTGCTCATCATCAAGGAAGATTTGGATCCACGCAGCAGCCATGAGAACTGACATGGGGTGCTTCTGATAGCAGCTTCCTCCAGAGCTCACATTTCTAAAAGTAATGGCATGACACATCCACATGCACAAAGGCAGCTATGATACCCACAGTTGGCAGGTGGAATGGTGCTTCATTTCCAGCTTACATTTCTAAATAGTGGTCAATGTAAATGAAACTGCTTGCACCAAAATATAAGGAACCCTTGACAGAAGCATATAATCACACAAAGGAAAAGTGGAAGAGATCAAGTGGACACAGAAGCAGTGTAAGCTCCCAAAACAGTTCAGAAGGGACAGCTGGTTGGAAAATATTGGGATAATAAGATACAATTTTGAGGTATTTTGCTCAATAAAAAAAATGAGGTAAAGCTTTGTAAGTATGAGTGGATTTCTTTTAGGTCCTGGGTATCAATTTGAATGACACAAGACAATTACAAGCAGGAGTTACAAAAAAAAAATCCAGTGTTGTCAACTCTCATTATTTTTGGCATTGTTCTCAAAATCTACACTTTGGAAATGCAAAAACCTTACGCTCTTTCTTGGGTGTGTGTGTATGTTTGTGTGTGTGTGTATCTATATCTATATCTATCTATATCTAGATAGATAGATAGATAGATATAAAAGAATGAACTAAGTTTTTCGCATTCCCAAAATGCAGACTTTAAGAACAACACCAAAAATCATGAGATTTGACAATACTGAAAATCATGTCTGAAATAACCATCTACTAAAAAATATCAGTGTGTGACAGACAGTCCTGTCTATCAGGCTTTATAGCTATAAGTTTGGGAGGAAAAAAATGTTTGAGACAAATAGGTCCCACTGAAGAGAGGTTTATTTTCTGGGCATGAGGCTTAATTTTTCAAATCTTACTATGGTCCAATTCAAGATCCCAGAACCAAGGTAAGGGCAGTATTAAGGGGCTCAGATTTGGCATGAGAGTCCTCGCTGAAGCCAAGAGTGGTTTGAAAATCCCACTGTAGGCAGAGAACACATGGCCTTTACTTCAGAGCTAAACTCAAATCCTTCCTGACAAGACAGTGTTCTGCAAAGGAGGCAGACCATACACAGCTAACGTGGGGGACAAAGTGATAGACCCTAGCAGAACAGGGTGCTTGAAAGTGATAGACCCAATCCACCACTTGAGGAAATTGGCATAGTACCCCTGGCAGTCAATGGAACTACACCAATTTTCATCAGCTGAGGATCCAGCCCTATGACACCAAGGTGACTTCCCCTGGAAGGCTTCTTCCAAAGGCTACTTTAATTGCCTATATTTCTTAACAGAACAGAAAACAACAGTTTTGCAGGTTGATTTAATGCTAGGGTTAAATTTTAGTTGAGCTAAACCAAAGGTTATAGCACTCTCTTTTCCTTCCATTACATATTTTTGGAAGTCAAGAAGAATCATTCCTTTATAAACCCCCTTCACGGCTGCTCACAGCGAACTATACTGCAGGAAACTCAAGGTTCCTGCACTTAGAAATGCGAGACCAGGTTGTGTCCCTTGAGAAGCCTACGCATACTCTATTGAGCTGAGTTTCTTGACACACGATGATACCAAAAGCTTTGTGGATATCAGGTGGTGCTATCACACGCACTACACTTTTTAAAACACATCTAGGTCTGTAATGAATGTCCGAATGTGATCCTGTTTTATGCCATAGACCTATACTGTTCCTGGCATACGTGGTCAAAAGATGGTCCCTTTAAGATAAGTGCAGTGTAGCACTGTTTTTTGTGTTCTAGTAAAGTACATGATCCCAAAGTCAGGGGTTATGGTTGCTTTGCAAGGGGAGCTGGTAACAGCCCTCCTACGTAGACTACATAACACTCTCCAGCAGGACAGGAAAGATTCTGTAACTTTTTAAGACAAGCGCTCAGACCTCTGTTTGAGGTAGCAGACCCTTGAAATTCCCCAGGGAGAAAGCACTAAAGGCAGAAAATTGCCTTTTTGTGAAATTCCATTCAGGTTTAGCTGAGATATTAACCTCTGGAAATCACTCTTTCCCTTGTGTCATTTGCCTTGTCAGCAAAAAAAGTTCAGCTGTATGCCAGAAGAATAAACCAGACATCTTCTTTGGGACCGGGCCCACAGCAACATCAGTGGTACAAAAGCTTCATACATGCTACTGGGAGCCCCATGCAAGTAGCCTGCTCCTAGGCCCAGCAACCCATACAGAGAATATTGCATGCAGCCAGCATTGTTGTGGGAAAGAAATTGGGAGCTGGGCCAAGGTCCCTCCAGTGCCCTGGATCCAACATTTGGCTCAAGTGCTTCCCTCGTTACCACTTCGAAAGAAGTAATGAGGGAGGCAGAACAACTATGTGTGGTGCCAGCAGAGACAGTCCAACAGTAGCATGGTACTGAAGGATCAGCCTTCCAGCTTTGCTGGTATGCAGTGGAAGGTTATCTCAGCCACGTACAACAGAATTTGGTTTTACCTTTTCCTTTCCAAAAAGACATAGGAAAATAACATCCCCAGAAACCAAAGTGCCATTTAGGTTGCAAAGCCGAGCACGCAAAAGCTTAAAAATGCCAGAATTTAGCCTGCCCATACCACCTTAATTGTGTCCTCTCACCCCTATTCATTAATATACACTGAGTGCATCTACATGTGAAATTAGTGCGACACAGACATTCCAGTGCAGTTTGCACTGGAGTTTATTGCTCCTGAGTGCAGGATTTACACATATGCCTGGGACCACAGCACACTGAGCCAGGGCAGCACAGCCCAGGCTGGCGGTGGACTACGTGGGAACCAGCCTACCAGCCCAGAGCTGCTCTGACCCAGCTCAACATGCTGCAGAGGGGCTGGCTGGGGCACAAGGGTGCTACAGTGCAGGGCTAGCTGGCAGGCAGCCCCACACTTTAGCACCCTCATGCCCCAGCCAGCTTCAGCCAGAGTCAACATGTGCATTGCAGCACAGTAAATAACTTTTCCATAGAATAGTACTTGTGGTGGGCAGTACTATCCTACAGCGGAGTTAGTTAGCTTACTCTAGCCTAATAATACCACTCATATAGACAGCAATGCTTGTCTGCTGAGCTAATTAGGCAACTCTGCAGTAGGTATCTCATGTAGATATACCCACTATTTAATTACTTGTTTCATTTACTGTTTTTCCCCACATCTGTTGTTTAGGAATGAATCAGCTATTCAGTATTTCTTTTTATCATCATTCAGTGTGTGCTTGTTGCCCTGTTTACTGCACACCATTCAAACCCCTGCATCATAAGACATGCTTGTCCCAGTTGTCTAGACATTTAACTCCCACTGCTTGTATATCTGGGTCCCAGACCCCAAGCCATCTCCCTGTGTCTCTAGAGAAGGAGTCTGCAACCTTTAAAGGATGCAAGCCTGATTGACTCAGTTCAGGCTGGAGGCTGGCTGGGGCAGTGAAAGCATGGAGCGAGGACCCAGCTGCCACTGCCACTTTTCCCCACTTGCAGCATGGGAAAAGAATCCACTGCTGCTGCTTTTCTCTGAGCCAGTAACTATTCTCATTAATAAATTAGGTGACTGTGGTCATTGATGCCCACACAGTTGGATGGGTAAAAAGTTGTCTGATGCGGCGCACCCAGAGAGCAGTGGTGGACAGGTCATACTCAAACTGGTGAGATGTGAGCAGTGGGGTCCCCCAGGGCTCAGTCCTTGGGCCCGCACTGTTTAACATTTTAATCAGCAACTTGGAAAAGGGGGTTGAAAGCATGTTGTCCAAGTTTGCTGATGACACTAAGATGTGGGGCGAGGTGGGCACACTTGAAGGGAGAGAGAGGCTGCAAATAGATTTAGACAGACTTCAGAAGTGGGCAGACGAGAATAGGATGGGGTTCAACGTAGACAAATGCAGGGTGCTGCACCTTGGGAGAAGGGATCCACAGCACGCATACAGGCTGGGGAGTTCCCCTCTTAAAAGCACAGAGGCAGAAAGGGATCTTGGAGTCATTATTGACTCCAAGATGAACATGATCCACCAATGCCAGGCGGCAGACAGCAAGGCCAGCCATACCTTGTCAGGCATCCAAAGATGCATCTCAAGCCGGTCCAAAGAGGTGATACTCCCCGTCTATGCGGCACTGGTCAGGCCGCAATTGGAGTACTGCATCTAGTACTGGGTGCCACGCTTCAAAAGGGATGTGGCCAGCCTGGAGAGGGCTCAGAGGAGGCCACCCGCTTGGTGAGAGGGCAGCAGGACAGGCCCTACGAGGAGAGACTGAGGGACCTGAACCTGTTCAGCCTCAGCAAGAGGAGGCTG
>JAGPOW010003648.1:103853431-103870267 GCA_030014935.1 Caiman crocodilus
CTTTTCTCCCCAGCACCACCTGGGGTGACGAGGAACAGTGGTCATAAGCTGATGGAGAATAGGTTTAGGTTAGAGATTAGAAAGCAATATTTTAGTTAGGGTGGCCAAAATCTGGAACCAACTTCCCAGGGAAGTGGTCCTCACCCCTACCTTGGGCAAATACAAGAGGAGGTTAGATGATCACCTGTCTGGGGTCTTGTGAACCCACCACTCATTCCTACCTGTGGCAGGGGGTCAGGCTGGATGATCTATTCAGGTCCCTCCTGACCCTACCTACTATGAAACTACTGCTGAAGCCCCATATCCATGGACCACATGGCTCCACATAGGTTGCTGACCCCTGCTCTGGAGCTCACTGGCATATATATCAATAGAGCCAATGTACAACCATACCTTTATTAATTTCCACTGCAACTTTGAATGTTTTGCGCTTCTGCAAAAGAGAGCCCAGCTGTCTCAAGTCTGCCACCCAGAAAGAGAGGAAACCAGTATTCACAAGATGGACTTAAGCATCAAACTGCCCTTCTAGGTGCCATTGGTATTCACCAAGCCACTACTCAGCTTCTTGGCTCATATCCCTCACCAAGCACAACAAGGCACCTGAATTTCTGTCCTTGGACATGTCTAAAACTGCCTGACACTTGACAGTGCCCCTCTCATACATAAGGCTCGGCAAGTTTCTCTGACTAGATGTACCCCATCTATCTGACCTCTGAGGGCCAATCCAAGAGACATGCACACAAGAAGACTAACCTCATAGAAAAGACTGGGAGAAGGAGAAGCGGAGGTGGTAGAAATGGTTTAAGGCTGTGAGGAACTCTTGATGGAGATGGGGACTGGAAATGACATAAAGATACTGCCCAAAATGCTACTCATAGCAGCCAAGTCTTTATTGAGGATTACCTTCTCTGTACATTTTGCTACATATCATGATAAGAAGGCCATGATTGCTGGCTCACTATAAAAACACTAGGGCAGAATCTGTATCCACTTGCTCCGATGGAGTGCTATTTTATTAGCAGTTGCTTGCAAGATTCAACGCGCTAAAAGTCGCACACCAGGGTTCCTCGCATGCAAGCCTAATGATTCATCTGTACCCAGCATGGTCTGTGGAAAATCACTTTAATCATTTCTCTTGGTTTTTCCGGTGGTTGCCGGCTGGAGAGGCTCCCTCAGTAATGGATATTTTGCATCCTTTCCTGTCTCTCTAGGCACAGAGCAACCAAAACCTGTTCCTAAAAGCTGCATAGGAAACTTTGTCATTTAAATCAGCTGCAAGGTGGACTGCATGATAAGGAAAGCCCCTTTGCTAGCTGAAAGAGTAATCATTAAACATGCCTGACTTCTCTGTGGTGCTTTTCATCAGTAGGTGCCACAGTACTTCACAAAAGAGCTCAATATTACTCAGAGGCATGGGGACCACTTTCATCAGCCAGGGTATGGAGGCGGGGGTGCATTTTGCTGAGCACTGAAAAGCAGGGGCAGGAGTGAGAGGGGAGACCTGATCTTACCTGATGGGGCTCTCCTTGCACAGCAGCTGCTTGTGCTATGCTCTAAGAAAAAAAGGCAGCAGCGTGGGGCTCCTGGAGCCCCTCCAGGTGCCCTGTTCCCCCATTCTCCCCCTCCCTCTAGCCCCCAGGTGAGGGCTGAGTCTCCCAGGGGAGGGAAGTAGAGGCATCATTTCAACCTCCCCCCTCACCTCTCCACCCCTAGTTAAACTACCGGGTGCAAGGCTGTGCCTGCTCAGCTCCTATGGCCAGGCAGAGGCAGAGCAGGGTAGAGTTACCATACGTCTGGATTTTCCAGGACATGTCCTCTTTTTGGGTCCTCCAATCTCTGTCCAGGCGTTTTGTTTTTTTTAAATCTGAACCAATATCTGGGATTTTGCTCTGCTCCGCTGGTGGGAGCAGGTGGAGGGCAATTGGAGGCACTAGGCACATGTGTGTCTGCACGCACATATATGGCCATCATGCAGCCAGGCAGGGAACTTGGAAACTGGATGCAGGTAAGTCTATGGGGGGTGGAGTTTTAGAGCCAAGGCTTGGGGACTGTCCAGGGTGTGTGTATGTGTACGGCAGGGTGTGTGGAGAGGATGAATGTGTGTGGCGGGGTGCCTGCCGGTGATGGAGAAAAGTGTCTGGGCACAGGGAAGGCAGAAGAGGCACCTGAGATGAGAATGAAAACAGGACGGGACTCAATGCTGACAAGTGCAAGGTGCTGCACCTGGGGAGGAAGAACCAGCAGCAGACCTACAGGCTGGGGAACTCCCTTCTCATCAGCACACAGACAGAAAAGTATCTTATAGTCATTATTGATTCCAAAATGCACATGGGCCGACAGTGTGAGGACACAGTCTGTAAGGCCAACCGCACCTTGTCATGCATCCACAGATGCATCATGAGCAGGTCCAAGGAGGTGATCCTCCCCCTCTATGCGGCACTGGTCAGGCCGCAGCTGGAGTACTGTGTCCAGTTCTGGGTGCCGCACTTCAGGAGGGATGTGGACAGCATGGAGAGGGTCCAGAGGAGGGGCACTCACACGATCAGGGGGCATCAGGGCAGGCCCTACGAAAAAAGGCTACGGGACCTGAACCTGTTCAGCCTCCACAAGAGAAGGCTGAGGGGGATCTGGCAGCTGTCTATAAACTTACCAGAGGGAATCATCAGGGAACAGGAGAGGCCCTGTTCCCCTGAGCACCTCCCAGAGTAACTAGGAATAACGGCCACGAGTTGATTGAGAATAGGTTCAGACATCGGGAGGCGCTACTTCACTGTCAGGGCGACTAGGATCTGGAACCAACTTCCAAGGGAAGTGGTGCTCACTCCTACACTGGAGGTCTTCAAAAGGAGGCTACATAATCACCTTGCCAGGGTCGGTCGACCCCCGCATCCCGTGGCAGGGGATCGGACTTGATGATCTTTTCAGGTACCTTCTGACCCTACCAACTACGAAACGGTGAAACTCTCCAGTGAGGAAGGAGGTGGAGGGGTGGGCTTCAGGCGTGGTGGGGAGCTCCATGGCTGGGCCGGAGGCACAGGGCTTGGTGCCTATGCTTGTGCAGGTGGGGTGGCTCCAGGGGACACTGCCCGGAGGAGAGGGGGCCTGTGGCAAAGCTGTCTGGTGCAGCGCTGGAGCCCCAGCCCAAGGTGTGGGGTGCCACACACCTCCCCTCCACTTCCCTCCCACTCGTTCTGGGGCTGGACTCACTCCACTACCACCCACGCAAATCGGGGTCGCTGCACCCCAGCCTGGTTGGGACGAGGGCAACTGGACCCTCACCTCCCCCTGTTTGGGCAAGGGAGAGCAGGGGGCTGTAGGTTGGGTGTGAGGGGCAATGGCAGGGCTCCCAGGGGGGATGTGGCTTAGAAGTGAGGGCACCAGCACAGCCAAGGGGTCTGTGGGGTGGGAGCAAGGTGTGCCCCCCAACAGGTGTCCTCTTCTTTGAAACTGGAAATATGGCAACCCTAATGAAGGGCTACCCCTGTATGGCAGAGCCCTGAGGGGAGGAGTTCATATTGGCACCCCCTCTTCACCATTGCCTGGGGTTTGTGTCCTGCTCTCTCTGCCCTAAGCTACACTACTGGTATTATTGACTCCAGTTTACAAACTGGGATATTGAGGCAGAGAGGCAAAATGACTTGCCAAAGACCATACGACAATCCAGTGGCAGAACAGAGGATAGACTTCAGGCAGCAGCACAGGGATGCAGATGGGTGCCCAAACCACACGGGCAGAGGTAACTTCTGGTTGCCACTGCAAATGCAGTTGTGATCACATGACTGCCAGCTGCAGCCATCCTTGTCAAGTCAGTACCCATTCACCTCATCTCGGTTACACAACTGAACCCAGGTCTCCCAAGCTCCAACCTTGTGCCTTTGTTCCTGGGCCAGGACGAAATGAAGGTGCTTTAAAAGGCTTTTTAGAAACATTACTTTGTCCTCCTCTGGGCTCAAGAGATGTACCTGCCACTAGCAGCATTTCATGAAATACCTTATGTATTTTTTGCTCTTATTGGGCATACTGTAGTAAGACAAGTAGAGCTGGAGAAAGAAAGCCAGGCTTTAGAACAAATCTACTTTCTTGTGACACCCGTTGCAAGCTGAGGACAAGCTGCTATCTCTCCTGATATAAAACCTCAGCAAGCTTAATACAAATGTGTTTCCTAAAACCCTGCCTGCCTGCCTTCCCTGTCACTTATTTGCTACTAAAACCTACGTAGACGAGAACTTCAGCGTAAAGAGAAGAAACAGCTGCGCTCTAGAACAAGGCTCCTTCACACCGGCTGAGGATCTCAGGCAGGGCACCTTGTAGTTCTCTGTAGCAGCACCAGACCGAGGGCCTTGTTACACAGTAATTTTAGGCAGCTTCTGGAGCTCTTAACCCCTTGACCGGCTGCAGGTTAAAACCTTTTAAGTGGCTTAAAGCCCTTGTTATCTGGCTGAAAGTTATGCCATTCCAGGGCAGAATTCTCTCTAATCCACCTAAAGTTGCTCCTGTTCCATTGAGGTATAGCCATTTCCCATAGGTCTTCTGCCCAAGTTGAAGTCCTCCAGCATCCCACAATGCAGTGGGTAAATGGGGATGCCAGGCACAGCAGTGCCAGACACAGCACTTCATGCCCAAGGGATGTGCCCCTGGCGTGCCCAGAGGCCACAGTGCCTCCCACTACCACCCAGACTAGCTCGCTGCTTCTGCTCCTTGAGCTCTGAGGTCGAAATCCCTTTTTTCTTTGGAGAGTGCCCCCTGTGCTACCCACAGCTAGGCACTGTCTGACCCCTCCAGAGCTTCCCTGCACCCCCCCTCCCTGACTCTTTGCCACCACCATCACCCAGGCTGCGGGCCAACTACGTGCTGCCTGACCTCTGAGGTTCCCGATTCTTTTTCCTCTGCAGTTCAGGCAGCACCCAGCTGGGAGTAGCACAGGGAGACAGGGTCCAGAGGAAAAAAGGACTGGGCCCCTTGGAGCTCAAGCAGAGCACCAGTCCAGGTGGCAACGGGAAGCTCCGCAGCTGTGGGCATGCTGGGGCAGCAGTGCTGGCTCCGACTGGCGGGAGCAAGAAGCTGGTCCTTCCTCTAGTGTATTTATTCTCATTGCACCCCATGCCAATAAATATGACAAACTAAAAACAAACATACAAAACATGAAGGTATTGTGGCTGACAGTGCTGACTTGGTTTGCACTGAGGCAGGGGTTCTCAAACTGCGGGCTGCGAGCAACTTAAAAGGGGGTCACTGCCATCCAGCACTTTGCGCAGCTTCCACCACCATGCATCACTGGTGCGTCCACTTTTGCTACCGCCGTGCTCCCCTGCCCCACCCCCACCCTCCACCCACTCATCGACTGACCGCCAGGGGTACACCAACCAAAAAAAGGTTTAAAATCCCCGGCTTTAATCAATAGCTTTAATCATGGGTGATCGCATAAACGTATATATTATTTTATGGGGTCACAGTATCACAAAGTTTGAGAACCCCTGCACTAAGAGGCATGTGTAGGCTCCTCGTCCTGCCCCTGCTCACAAAGCCTCTAGTGGCAAGTCACAGCCGTGCAGGTGAAGGACAATCACAGTCTCATTTCACCTTAAGGTGTGACTGTTCCACAAAGCCGAACAACATTAAGCCAATCAACATTTGTTCAGCTTTTAGCCTCAGGTGTAATAAGGCCCCGAGGCTGAAACCAGGCTGCAATGACGAATCTTTTCCTATATTCCCATACTCCTGGAGTGAGGATATTCCAGAAAGTGTGCTCATGAGGTCACACTCATCTTTCTAACTCAGACTGGGATGGAGACTACACCACGAAGCTGCTAGGCCTGTTCAGATCTTCTCCTTATTTCCTGCCTCCTTATTCCAAGTCTCTTACACAGGACCAGGGTTATAGGGCAGATTCTCCTCCATTCTGTTAAAACTGAAGGGTAACTGTTGTAACATTGATACCTTGATGCCTTATTAATGTTATTAGAAAGAAGAATAGTGCCGATATCACCACTTCTGCTTGTGACAAGCAAGCCCAGTGGTGTCATTGGGAGAATAGGGGTCTGACCTAAAGTCCACTAACAGCACTTTTTCTAAAACTTTCAAGGCACTAAGCACACTGGCTGAGGTCCTTGAAATACAGCTCACATCATTGTTGCATGTCAGTTCCTAATGGTGTGACCCACACTAATGTACAAAAGTGGATGGGTATGACCCTTTAAACACCAACTCTAGCTCTGCTGATGACACATAATATGTAAGACCTACATATTATCATTAATATTACTATGGCCATTATCATCCTTCCAGGAAATCACATAATGGTAATCACAATGACTATTTTCATGACGGTAGTTCCAAGAAGTCACACTTATTAGTCACTGTACTAGAATATGGTAATAAGATATTTTCTGTCCCAACACACATATAGCCTAAAGAGGCAAATGAAAAGGGAAAAGAGGTGCAGAGAAGGGGAGCGACTTACCCATAGTCACACAGGACCAGAATCGTGAATAGCTCCTGTGTCTGGCAAGAACTGTGTTCTCTCTCCACTAACTGCAAACCAGATAAGACCCATGGCCAAATTCATAGGAACGTAAATGAAACAGAACCCAAGGGGATCTTCCATTGACTAGCGCTAGAAAAGTGGGCAACAAAGAACTGGACACAGCTGGAGAGTATAAAATGAAAGACTTTTTTTTTTTTTTTTGTACTCATAATGTCATGAAATTATAGCGTGGCAAATGTCCAAACTCTGGAAAAGTATGTAACAAACTGAAACCACCATGTTAGCCCAAGGCAGCTAGCTAGCTGGAATGTTCTTGGTGTAAATGAAATGCTTAGCTTCCTAGCAACACGAAAGAGCCACCAACGATGACTCGGGGATTGTCCAGAGGAGACTGCCAAAAGTAGCAATTAGTAGTAGTAGTAGGAGTAGTATTTTTTACACAGATCATTCCAGAAATTCCTCTTTCCTCAGCCTGGGTCACAGAACGTGCTATCTGTCATACCATCCTTACAGTGATAGCCGGGGCTGGAGGCTTCAATGCTAATCAACGGTCATCTTGCCCTGGGCAAAGGTTGCTGACTGCAATGTGTGGGAAACCGGAAAAGCAGCCGAAGAGCCGAAAATAAAGTTGTGGGACTTGTGGAGAGTCATTTCGTTTAAGCAGCTCTGTCTGTGAGAAAGGGAATTTATGAGATGTTGATTTTTCTAGCTCTTAAAACAAATTGAGCTGTGAACATTTGCTGGAGCAGCAGATTGTTTTTATAGCCAAGCGTGTAAAAACTTCTGAAATAATACCTATACAGTTGAACTTTAACCTGCATATTGATCAAATTGGGAAGGTCACTGAATCCAAAGCCAGCCCTGACTGGTACTGTGATTTAAAGCTATTTTGTTAACTTTGACTTTCTCCCTCCAAAGGACGACAGCCAATCAGAGCTTAACCCCAACATAGCCATCATTTCCAGCACCAGGAATTGTGCCAGTGAGTCATTAACTGGGGATGGATTTTTAACATGACAGAGCATAGGTATGAAACTTTATATTCATTTTTAGATTTGGTAAATAATGTTACAACAGGTGTCCCCGGGTGGCACTGTTGCACAGAGGCTTCCAAAGTTTTGTTCTTGATGCGCAAGCCAGTGCGGATGCTAGGGTTGTTATGCACAGTCAGCTTTGTGGGGGAAATAAGTTGTGTGGGCAGCAGGTGAATATGCTCTCTACTTTGGGCAGAGCTGCTACTAAGCACCAGGCATTAGAACTGGGGTGCCCCACATGGAAAGAGATCGTTCGTAGTCCAGGGCCAATCTAGTAGCCTCAGTACTGGTATTTGTGCTAAATAAAGTATATTTCAATTAGGCCAACACTTCTCAACCAGCGTGCTGTGGCACCCTGGGCTGCCTTGACATCCTTTCAAGGGTCCATGGGATGCTGCAAAATGTTAGCATGGTCAGGTGTGCAAACATGATTCACAAAACAAACCCAAAATTTTCAACTAGAAGTCCATAGTGTTAAAACCATTCTGGTCCATTGTGGTCTCTGTAAGTACTTTGCAACAGAAGAATAGCTTTGTTCCTTTTCTGTAGTCAAAAAGAAGAATGAAAATGAAGAGTTGGCATTTTCCAAGTGGTGCCGCAAGTGTATTGAGGGCTGCCTCCGTTCTAAAAAGATTAAGAATCATCAATTTAGACTATCCTCGGACACTGTCACTGGGAAACTGAACTGAAAGGCCTAAGACAGGGGTAGGCAAAATGCGGCCCACGGGCCGGATGCAACCTGCCAAGCCATTCTATCTGGCCCATGGGGCCTATAAAAAATTTAGAAAATTAATATTTACCTTCCCTGGGCTGCCTGTCACGCAGCCCTTGACGGCTTGCCAAAACTCAGTGAGCGGCCCTCCACCCAAAATAATTGCCCGCCCCTGGCCTAAGATATTCACTGGCACTCAGAAGCACAGTAACACTGGTGCCCAAAGATGGTGCAATAGTGCATTGGTCATTGTCCACTTTTCCACCGAGCACCTTTCTGTTTCACCAGTGCAGCCCCTTGTGCAAAGGAGAAACTTCTCATAAAAACCCACAAGGCCAGTATATTGTCATTCTTAAATTCTCCAGCTTCTCTTTGCCTTTCAGCTCCTCCCCGTCAGGGTGCCTACAAAGCACTTGGAAGTGATTAAACAGCTGGTATGCTGTGACCCCTCCTTCTTATGCGACTCATAACCATTTCACTGTCACCCTGTATTCCTCACAATTGTTTGTCATAGCTGCCTGTTGTTTCTTATTTTCAGATGCAGAACAAAGAGAGGGTCCCTGCTCAACAGAGCACAGAAACTAGATGTATACAGCGCCTTGCACAATGGGCCTTGTGAGGGGGCGGGGGGTTGCGCTACCTCCAAAGCAAGACTGGGCAAGCTGTTGAGAGAGAAACTCTGCCCACCAACACCCACTGAGTCACAGGACCTGAGCACAATGCAAGGGTGCGTGTTTGAGGCTGCGCCCACCTGTCTGCTCCGCAAATATGTACCCAGCAACCTGTAGAGTGGGTGCAAGTAGACGGGGTTTATTTCTTAACAGCATGCCCAGCCTGGCAATGTAGAGATATCCTTTGTGCTTGAGTCAGGCCTCTGAGTGCTGCTGCACTACAAACAGTAATATCATTAATAACAATGACATTAAGCTACATTAACATGTTATGCTAGCAAAACAAATTGCATTCATGTGTCAGAACCTTAGTGTTACACCCATGATGGTCATTATAACCCAATCTTTGCCCAATATCACTACATAATCTGAAATGGCCATTTTCTGCTGCCTAGGAAAGCTCAGACCTCTCTGAACCAGTTAGTCTCTAACCACCCTGCCCTGCCCTCTGCTTGACTTCAGACTAACACAGCTATCTACCTTTCTTTAAAATTAGAAATTGGGAAGGATAAAAAGGGGTAAGGTGACACTACCCTTAAGACCTAGAAAGAATCCAGAAGTTCCTGATTCGAGCGTCCTGTTCCTCTGCTTAGAAACAGACTGATCACCACATCTGGGATCAAGAAGGGATTTTACCCCATGGTCAGACTGACATGCATTGTGGGGGAGTTACCTTCTGCTTACAGCAGCAGGGCATGCATGGTCTTCTTCCTTTTACCTGTTGAGTGCATTTTAACTAAGTACTTTCTGTTCTTGCAATGTCAGGACATTGACAGTGTCCTTATCCCCCTGCTTTACCTGTGGTGACTTAAAAAGTGTTTTTGATGATTTGGGAATTTTGTTTGGCAATTAGGCATGAGGTTTTTTTCCCAAAGTTTTTCAGAACAGATTAGATAAACACTTATCTGAGACAGTTCAGACGGGAATGGTCCTGCCTTGAGCAAGGAGCTGAACTAGATGACCACCTGCAATCCCTCCCAACCCTACCTTTCTATAATTCTGTGAGTCTATGAAAGAGTTTCACTTGTTTTAGAGCTATCAATACCACAGAAGCACAGGATCAAGAATGCATATGGATCCATGTGATTACCGACTAGGGCCCTGAAGGGGCTCTGTTGCAGAGCACTAAGGGAAAGAGCAGTACAAGTCACCCCTTAGGCATCTAACTAAAGTTTCAGTTCCATGCAGCCAGTAGTCAATTGAATGGCTTTATAATTGTCCCTTCTGGCCTTCAGATCCGTAAAAATCTGAACTGTGGGCAGCATGGACATTCTAGCAAGCTATGAATGAGAATAATGATGAGGCCAACCTATTGCTCTCATGAAACCTGGACCACTAGTCTAGGAGTAAAATGTTTAATGCTATAGTGCCATCTTGGTGCTGGCAGACAGGGAGCTGGTCATGGAGTTATTTAGACCCAATCCCAATGCCATTTTTGTAAATCATGAGCCAGGCCATCAGCTAGCATAAATCAGAATAGTTCTATTGACTCCAGGTGAGAAGCTGGCCCAATGCTTTTAGATTATTACTATTTCTTAACTGCTAGTGATATGCTCTGTGCAGTGAAGGAGAAACATAAAGGGGTTCTTCTCAGAGGAGGTGATAAGTTTAAGGGGAAGCATAAGGGCAAGGATACTTGAAGATTCAGAAGGCGTTAGTAGCTATTGAGCATGGGAATTAGAGATACAGCCTCTGAATCACAACTTCTTAGACCTTAAATGCTGGAGGCTGCAAGTGAGAGAGGAACAGTGGAAGACGCCCTGATCGTATCCAGTTCACTCTCCCTTTCACCATCCACTCTCTGCTACTGTGTGCCACAGGATACTGAGTATGATGGACCTATGATCTGACCCAGTAAATGGCAGTTCTTATGTTCATTAGTGAGCGTTTGGTCAGGTTTCCTGCTTTGCCAAAAAATAAATTGTGAAAAAGGTGAAAATGACTCTGGTGCACCTCTAAAACTTAAACACCGGAAAGCAAAACAAAAATAATCTAAATCACTGCTAGTTGGTTGGGGGATTTTTTTTTTAAGTCGATCTTATCATTGGGGCAGGGGGGGAGTTAATGATGATTTTTGAACACTTATAGCTGACAGAGATGAGGGAGATTTCACCTCAGTTGAAGAAACAAGCTAAACCGAACTTCACACTTTTAAAAATAATGTCCTTTCCCCCTCCTCAGTTTCAGAATCTGGCTCAAAGATTTGTTCTTGAAAAAAGCCTGCTAAAAAAAGAGCGTTTACATTTCAATAGAAATAAAAATGTGTTTGATTCCCAGACTGCAGTCTTCTCTCTCATTTTCACTTTAAAAATCAAGCTTCATTAGTGTCTTTGCATTCTTATGGCCCTGCCCTCTGTCATAGGGTCTAATTCTTCCGTACCCCAGAGGACTAAGGCATGAAATCAGCCCTGGTATAAATACAGAATTTGAGTGCAAACATTAGGATGACCTTTAATAAGAGAGGCAGAGCCGACCCCTACATTTCTTCACATTGTCAAACAGTCAGAAGATACAGGTCTGGTAGGCATGTTAATGTTCAGGGAAGAAAGTGAGAACTTAAAATTCCTCTTAATGGAGTTAAAGCACATTCTTTCACAAAAAAAAAAAAAGCTCACTGAGAATGTGGCCTTTCACTAATATAAACAGTTTCAAAGAACAGTTGTGGCACAGAAGCAGTGACTGGAAAATCTGTATAAGAATTGTTGTCATAGTGGATTTCCCATAGGGATTATTTTAATCTAGGGAAGCCATTAAAGACATTGGTTTTACTGGAGGATCTCAACCTTTTTTCCACCCCCCTCTCTCTCTCCAGACTCATACATCAAACTCTATTGGGCTGTCACGTTATCTCCAGAGCTTGCTAAAAGTCTGCGGCAGCATTAAAAAGTAAACATTTGATACAGTCTTGCGAACAACAAACCATTATCAGTATCAAGGCATTAATAACCCTGTAATCCAAAACTGATAATTATTCCCTCAGTAGGCAATGCAACTAGTGGCTTAATATATCACAAGTGTGAGGTATTCAGGGTTCATAGTGGAGCTAAGGGGGGAATTGTCTTGAGAAAATCAAATGGAGCATTTCAAAGCCTCAAGGTACTTGTGGTACCCATGGTTATGAAATGGGAGAGGTTGTTTTAATTACTGCACCGTTAGGGGGATAGATTCTCAGCCCACTGGGGACCTAGGCAGTGACGTGTGTCAATTCAAGTCAAACAGTTTCTCTCATGAAGACTTCTATGTGTTCATTCTCTGTTTATTGACCCTCTTTGAAAATCATGTAGAATGCATTCATTACGGGGCCAAAACCTTCAAACCCCAAGGTGGACTTGTCCTTACATCACAACGTGGGAGGGGACCAGTTAATGCCAGAGTCCCTTCCCTTCCCTTATCTTTCTGATAACTTTACTAATTCCCTTTTAAAACTGATCTGGAATAAGGTGCACAATGGAAATCCCCAGAAAGCAGCAGAAGTCTTTCCATGGATTTCACTGGGTGGTGAATCAGAACCAAAACAACCCTGATGTTCCTAGTTTAGTAGGATGACCAAAATCAGGAAGGCCGTCATTGCTTAACCTGATGCCAGGAAACAGTGTGCTGCTTCAACTAATGCTACCAGTTAGCAAGTGAGTAAAGGAATTAGAAAGGATTGGAGGCTAACTCAGCCATTCCTGCCATTGGCAGGGGGTCAGACTAGATGGCCTGCTCTAGGCCCCTTCTGACCCTAGTTACTATGAAACTATGAATTCCCAAACCTGGAGTAACAGCCATGCAACTTACTAAGGAAAGGCTTGGCCCACCACCCCCTGCCTCCTGCTATTCCCAGGAAGAATCCTTCAGAGCACATTGTAGATACTCCAAGTGCTGTGCTGTCCTGTGTTGTGCTGCGCTGGAAATCTCTCAGGAACCTCAGCTTGCAAACACCGGCAGCCAAAAGCACAGAAATTCCCAAACCGAGCATACGAGCCACATGGTTAACTCAACCCCATCTCACATCCTGTATATCATAAAGAAGAGATTAAATAATAAACAGTAATGCCTTACATGTAACGAACAAAATTAGACTGGAAAGTGCCTCTAGTCTCACCCTGCACGTGTGCACCACGGCTGAGTTAACATAACGAAACCAACCATGTCTCTTGGAATCTCCTTGCTCCGAGTGCTTCGACTCCTCCGCTTTGACAGGGCTGCTGTGCTAGTTTTTATACGTATTTTCTGTGTTTTCCCAAGTGAACAAGAAAAAAAACTCCCCTACTGCCACTTCTCAGTGCATCTGTTAATTCAGTCATTGTAAAATACCATCAGGATTTCCAAAAGCATAAAGGAGCTAGATACCCAAAACCCATTGAAATGCAGTGAGACTCATGAAGCTAACTCTCCAAAGAGCCTTAGAAATTCCCCATGCAAGCCAACTTCAATTGAAGAACCATTAAATGAGACATTCTTAACTCAGACAGTCTTTGCAGGAGCATCTTTAACAGATGGACGTTGCAGTGAACAAGTCAGGAGATATGACCCGGTAAGGAAGCAGATCTGAGAAACACTGGTCTCTTGGGCATGGAGATATAGGGTTGGTCTTGAGGTTTCTGCAAAAGCCAGTGTACTCTATATTCCTGCAGATATATTTCTGTCAATAAATGGATTATACCAACTTACCTGACTCCCATTACCAGCTTTTCATTCAAGTGGCAACAATCCTGAGAAGCCTTGAATTATGACTTTCTATTCAACTTGAGAGGCAACACTAACAGTGCTTAATTTAGGAAACAGATTGTCCTGAGGAAATGCATTGAAACATTCTGATGAACGCAGGCAAATTTGTCTACTTGGACTCTAAATATTCTAATTTTTCAAACCGCAGAATGTGGACTCTCCTAGAATTTTTTCAGCCAGTCAAGCTTTGTAACATGACTACAGTCACTTTAGGCCAGAAGTGCCAAACATATGGCCCACAGGCTCAATCCAGCCCTCAGAGCTCCATAATCTGGCCTCCAGTGCTGCTCCACGGACCCACATGCTATGTCAGACTGGGCCCATATGCAGTGCCCAGAACACACTGCAAATGGCACTCACTGGGGCTGAGTCCTGGGCCGCCTCACCCATGCAGCTCTCTTGGGCTGGGTTCCAGGCTGCACCATGTGCAGCGGGTACTCAGGCCAGTGTCCTGGACCAGCCTAGGTGGGTGCTGCATGCACTGGACCAGGCACATAGGCAAAGGGATCTATAAAACCAGTCCATCCCAAGCCACTCATCCAGCCCATGGGGACATGAATGGCATGTGCCCCTGGCGACTGGGGGGGATGGCTGCACTGGAGGCAGTGGGAGTGCAGCAGTAGTGGCAGGAGCCTGGTGTCGGTAAGCACAGAGCTCCCACAGACACTGCTGGCACTCTTGGTGGTGGGGTGGTGGAGGCAGTGGCGAGCACCGACCAGCGGTCAGCAGCAACAGCCAGGGGCGATCATGGACTGCCCGCAGATGCCGTCAGCGGTGTCAGCGGTAAGGTGGTGAGTGGTGGTCGGCAGCGCCTTTTTGCAGGAGGTGCACTGCCACACTCAGGGGGTGCACGTGCACCTGTGTGCACCCCCAACGTGTCGCCTCTGAATGGGGCCAGATGAGTTTGACACCCTTGCTTTAGGTAGATGAGAATCTCAATACGAAAAGCAATAAAATAATATCAAAATGACCAAGTTAGCTCAATAAGAGTTCCTTTATATAAATTCTTCTTCCTTCTTAGCTTCTGTTTCTAATTGGTTCCAGCTCCAGATGCTACCAATTGCAATATCTGCTTGCTTCTCTACTTTTTAATCTATTCCTAAATTATTTAAAAGGTTCCAACAGGGAATCAATTCCATGCACCCAAAATACTGAATGATTCTCTCCCTCTTTTGCTTTACGCAGATGATGTGCTGTTAGGGTACACACAGGTATTACATTTAGATTGACCTAACTAGGGTCGGGTTGATTTAAATGCCTGGTCATACAAGCATGCGGAAGACTTAAATCATCCAAAAATGGCATGTCCAATCTGAGTTAGGTCACTTGAGGAGGTGCACTAACATAGATCGAGACCTGGTTAACCCAGTCTAAGAAAGGGTTCGCCCAGTCTCCAGAAAGCCTGTACACATTCACAGCACAGAACCAGGCCTGGGAAAACTCAGCTGCTCACCCCATTCCCAGGGCTCTGCTATTCCCACCGCCACCCCTCCAGATTCTGACTGGTAGAAGAGCAGTACTGGCAGCACTAACGGTCTGTAGATTTAAGATAGTGTCCACTTTATTACGTGGAGCTGAACTTTGGGGTGCTCACCCCACTGTTCATTCCAAAATAGAAAAAACTCTAATTACTTTTTAAGGAGGCTTTTATCTTTACCAAACTCTACAGTTGGAGGACCCATGTGATCTGAAACGAGACTGCTTAATGTGAGCAGTTTAACAAAATTGAGAACTCCAAACCCTTATTTAGATGGTAAAATAACATTTATACTCTCCTCCAGACAAATGACCTGGGAAATGTGCTGACAGCTACTGACCTAGTGCTTCCCCCATATTGAAAACAAAATATAAATGTATGAATTAAAGACTCCAGCATACAGAGAGATATGCAGGCAGTGAGATTTTCTTGAACGTCCCCATTTTTCGAGCTTACTAAAGCAGTTTTTGGCCTAGAAACTTGTCTATCTGAAGTACAAAACTACAAACAATGAGAGGCCATTAGGAGACTGCAATTTATTCTAATGAGATCTGCACTCATTACAGGGAGGTGGTAGCGAACCCCATATTAGCACAGAACACGTTCTTGCAGGAAGAATGACATAGATGACTTAAAATCACTATTTGTCATCTTTTTTGTTCTTTGAAGAAATAAGAAAGAAAGACATTTCTCTATTTGTGGGGAAAAAACTGTCCTGGCCTAAAGAGAAAAAAAACAATTTAGGTCCTCTCTAAAAACTTACTACCTGCCTTATGTGCTGTAGGTGCATTTGCACTACTTGCACAAAGAATATGGGCCAACATCAGAATAGAATGTCCTGTTTTTATTTTTTAGTCTATTATTTTATATGACTTTGTTTTATTTATTTTTATGTATCATCATATATTATGTTTGACTTTGCTTTTGTCTAAATAAATAGAACATGTCATTTTATTGTATGCTTTTACCAATTGCCACAAATCATGTTATTTATATATAATGTTGTTAAGTCTATTGTATCATTTTAGTGGAAGCTGTAAACAAACTACTGCTAGAGAACCGACTTGCCAATTTGTGAGGAAAATCAAATGCTAAAGTGACAGGAAGACAAGGTTCTTTGGGTGAATCGGGTATCTTTCTTTAGACCAACTAAATAGTTGGAGAACAATTTTTAAGCAAGCTTTCGGGTTCCTCAGCCTGACGAAGGGTTTTTGAAGTGTCAGCAGTTGGTGTGTGCTCTTCCTGGATGGAATAACAAGTAAAGAAGCCAGGGGCCGGGCTGGGCTGGGCTGGGCTGTACACAAGACAGGTAGTCAGTGAACATGTAGATTGAGGAGTCAATGGGTGAGAGACAGGCTGGGTGCGGGGGAGAGAAGGAAGATGAAAAGTGGAAAAGTACCTGGGGAGTCAGGTGTCAGGCAGGTTATAATGTGTTATAAATCCAATGTCTATGTTTAGTCCATGATTTTTAGTATCCAGGAGGTTGATGAAGGAGTTCATAGGCTTGTCTCTGGGAAGTGTTGTGTAAGTTGTCCTTGAGAATCAGGACTGAGAGATTGGAGAGAGCGTGGCCCTCCTGTGAGAAATGTGCCCCCACCGGTAATTGGGTATTTCTGTCTTTAATGGATTTCCGGTGTGCGTTCATGCTGGTGCGCAGTTGTTGTTTGGTCTTTCCTACATATTTTCCATCAGGGCATTTGGTGCATTGGATGAGGTATATTACATTTCTGGAGGTGCAGCTGTAA
>JAGPOW010003648.1:103870367-103897348 GCA_030014935.1 Caiman crocodilus
GGGTGGAGATGTGTTGGCAGGTTTTGCATTTCTTGTCCTGGCACGGTCTGGATCCTTTTGGTGTGTTCTGGGCTTGAGGAAGTTTGCTTCTGGTGATGAAGCTAGCGAGGTTCAGTGCTTGTTTGAAGGCTAGGATGGGTGGCTCTGGGAAGATCTCTTTAAGATTAGGGTCTCTGTCTAGTATGGGTTGCAATTGTTTGAGGATTTTCCGTGCGGGTTCGAGGGAGGCAGGGATCTGTCATAACCAGCGGTGTGCTGTTTGTGGGGGGAGTTTCTTCTGTACTGCAGCAGTTCTGCACGTGGTATCTGGGTGGCTCTTTCGAACATGCGATCTACCTCTCTGGAGGAGTGCCTTCATTGGGTGAAAGCCTTTTTAAGATTGGTGAGGTGGCAATCCAGGGTGTTCTCTTCAGTGCAAATTTGGTGGTATCTGAGGGCTTGGCTGTATATCACAGCTTTTTTGGTGTGTTTAGGGTGACTGCTGGTTCTGTGCAGATATTTCACTGTCAGGGCAGCTAGGAGCTGGAACCAACTTCTAAAAGAAGTGCTGGCTCCTACCCTGGGGGTCTTTAAAAGGAGGCTGGATGAAAATCTGGCTGGGATCTCTTTCCTGCCATGGCAGGGGGTTTGATTAGATGATCTCCTCAGATCCATTCCAACCCTACCAACTATGAAACTATGTATGTTGGTCTGTGGGTTTCTTGTATAACATGGTCTGTAATTTATCATTCTGGATGCTGATCATTGTGTCTAAAAAGGAGATGTTGGTGCTGGAGTATTTAAGAGATAGTTGGATGGAGGGATGGCGATTGTTGAGTTTCTGATGGAACTCAGTCAGAGATTGCAGGTTTTCAGTCCAAATGATGAAGATGTCATCGATGTATCTTAAGTACAGCAAGGGTTTGATGGTGCAGTTCTTGAGGAAGTCTTCTTCCAGGTGGCTCATAAACAGGCTGGCATACTGTGGGGCCATGTTGGTGCCCATAGCTGTTCACAACTTCTGGAGGAAGTGTTGGTTATTAAAAATGAAATTGTTGTGTGTGAGGATGAAATGTATAAGGTCAGTAATATCTTTGGGTCTGTATTCTGAGTTGTAATCTTGTTCCTGTAGATATGTAAGGCTGGCTTGGATGCCATCCTGGTGTGGGATGTTGGTATATAGGCTGGTAAAACCCATGGTGGCTAGGAGGGTGTTGCTGGGAAGGTGGCCTATGTTTTTAAGTTTCCATAGAAAGCCTGTAGTGTCTTGGATAAAACTTGCTCTGTAGGTGACAAGCAACAGGAAGTAACAGAAAGACTCACGAGATGCATATTCTCACTCTTGCTCAGCTCTACTTAAGTCTAACTTCCATGTCTGTATACAAAAGTGGCAGGCACTGAGAAGACTTGATTCCCACAGATATCCCATGAGTTTTAAGGAGGTCAGTGTCTGAATCACTTTTAAAAAAATCGCAAGATGCTTTTGAAAATGTTGCCCTTGACTCTTAATGCTGTTGTGACCACACACCGTCACCATAACTCCTACAGTTGCATACGCCAAAATATTCTGCCAATGTGCATTGTGTTTTCTATTACCACCGAGGGCTGCAAAACAAACCAGTCTGAAGTTTTAGGCTTCAGAGGTTTCTGAGAGTGCAAAAGTTTCATTCCAAATGTGATGAGAAACATGTATTTTTATCATGCTCCCATTATTCAAAATCCTCTCAGACTTTCCAAAAAAATTTCACCTTAGGGCTTAGACCAAACATGGAAAATTTCAGACTGAAAAAGAATTGCTTTTTGGGAAATTTATGAGAAAAGTTATGAGGGTAGAAGGGGAATTAAAACTGAGCCTTAACTGCAGTGCTTGCTATTGCAACTTGTATAATAATTTTACACAGAGCCTGAATACCAAATTAATTTTCCTACGGCTTCACAGTTAGGCTCAGCAGCATACTGTGTGTATGCACTGACTTAGATGGTACCACAACATCTAATACTGTGATGTTTTGGCACGCAGCACAAATAAATTACTCTTATATGGCCTGCTACCCATTGGTCTCAACTCTTTGTTCTTGTTCCCAGTTGTGTGTGAAATAAATATTTTAGCTCTGAGGAGGTTTGCAGAAGCACTTCTATGTCTAATAAATGTTATCTGTCCAACAAAACACTGAAGCAGTTAATGGCACAGTTTATTGCCTGCTAAGGTGGCAGTGCTGCTCTCCTGGGGACCTGGATTGAAGAACCAAATAGGAACAAAGCAATTTTTGTTCTAGTTTCCACCAAAAGTGTACCTAGGGTCTGATATAAACCCCAGAGATCTGCCAAAGGGTTCTCACTGGCATTAATCACAGGCTTTGTACCAGTACTTTTGTCTTTCAACCTGTATCCAACTACAGCCTCTAGCACAGTGGTGTACAAAATATGGCCTATGGGCTAAATGTAGCCCACTAAGGGATTTTATCCAGCCCGCAGTGGGTCCCCTGGTCATGCCCGGCCCTGGAGTGGGGAGCAGCCCGAGCCATGGCACAAGAGGCCGGTCCTGCCACCCCCCAGGCGTGCAGCAGGGTTGGGGCTGGGGCGGCGCGGCAGCCAGACTCAGCTCCCCAGCAGCCCCAGTGGTGGTGGCTCCTTTTGGCTGCCACTGCCAGTGTTGCCACTGCTGCCAGACCTGGCCCTGCCGCCTGGGCATCCCAGCCCACCTGCCCCACACCTACCACCAGGGGTGCTGGACAGAGCAGGCAGGCAGGTGGGTAGGGTCTCCATAGAGACAGGACCAGGACCCCCATTGGCAGAGGATTAATGACCAAGTGGATGGGATGGGATGGGATGGGATGGGGCTGCGGGATAGCAGGAAACAGGATGTGTAACCAGTGCCAGGACCAGGGTAAGGACCAGCGCCGGCACTGGGATTGTGGGGTGGTGACACCACCATCACCCTGCCACACTGGGCCAGATCAGCACCTACCCCCTGCCCCGCTATGCTGGGCTGGGTCAGCATCCTGTCCCAACATCCACACTGAGCCAGGTCACCTGGCTCCCACCCTGCAACAGCTCACCAAAACTCCCCCAGTGGCCCTTCAGCCAAAATAATTGCTCACCCCTGCTCCAGCAACTGCTTCAGAGGAAGGCAAATAACATTGAAAACAGCATTTACCACTTTATCAGGTGCTTTCTGCATGACTTTAGACTGGAAATCTAGGCCCATGGCTTCAAAAGGTCTTTAGGCACCCAAATGTCTTTACAGCAATTCAAAGAAAACATTGCTATAAGCACAGACGGTCAATAAAATTCTGACCCAACAAATTTCTGCCAGATAACACTGATTAGATAACATCAAAGTGTTCTGCAGGTTTCCACCAAAACTTTTCACTTTTGACCAAACACACTTGGTCCCAAACCCTGCCCGTCTGAGCTCTGTTTTAGGAGAGAGTAAAGAATGACTGAACGCAAACCAAGCCTCTTCTTTCAATCCATAGCTTTCTGTTAATTATCATGGCAGTTGGAGCTTTACACATAACTAAATGCCTGTTCACCAATATAAGAATACACATCACTCTCTCTGTGAGCCCTACTTGGCTTTAGGCATCTATTTATTTTGTGTTTTAGTCAGTTTTCCTGCAACACTTTTGACCCATTGTTATACGGGTGTAAATCCCACATGAAAAATCCCCTTGTACAAGTTCGAAAACTCCAAAGACTTATAAGCTGATGTGAAAGATTGACTTAATTGAGCAGTATATTTTTGATTTATTAAAGACGTCTAAACCCTTTGATTAAACTGATGTATAGATTTTCCAGAGATTAGCAAATCTAAAATGTATTAAAATCCAGGTCAATAAAACCATTTTGACTATATGGACAATTGATAGAAATGTGAAATAAACTGAAATGCAGTTATTGTTGGCAATGACTTTGGGCTCTGGATAATACAAACTTATTCTCTACAATATTCTAGTAATTTGGTCACTATTTTACATAGAATATATATGTGTATTCTATGCCAACAAGTATAGGTATGATGTCTCTCATAATTTTTAACAGATTGATAAAGTTAATTATATTACTGGAGTATTCAGGGGCAGCAGCCATGTCCTCAAAGATGCCATACAGAAATAACCTAGCTCTGCAGGTAGGTTTGATGACACTGTTCCTTGAGGGGGTTAAAAACTCTGTCTCTTGTCCTGCAAAGATGTGGCTATATTCAGGGCCACTCCAAGGGTAATTGGCACCCTAGGTGAACCTCAGCACCCCCATCACTTCCAATCCAGAGGAAAATAAGAAGTCTAGAATGAACTTTTACGGCTTGGTGTGGCGTGCAGCCCAGAGACCAGCCCCTGCGGCCCCAGCACCAGACCCAGCTCTGGCTCTGGCACCATGGAGTGGGTGCACTGGGCAGGAGTGAGGGGCACCACTGCCCTGGAGGCAGGGGCTGCAGGTCAGAAATGAGGAGCACTAGCATGGCTGGGACAAGGCTGGTCCAAGATGGAGCTGTAGCCAGCCAGGGCTGTTATTTAGAATTATGTTCCTATTATTTTGTTCTACTTATAATTTTGGTGCCCCCCAAATTTTGGTGCCCTAGGTGACCGCCTAGTTCACCTAATGGTTGGACTGGCCCTGGCTATATTGTGACTGTTCCAGGCAGTGGCCACTGAATGTGTCTGAGGACCCCATGGCCAGGCTGGGTGAGTCTGGACATGGATAAGAGGCAGTTCCTGCCCTGAAGGCTTTACATTGACATAGACAGATGGTGAGAAGGGAAACAGAAACACAAGGAGCACTGACTTCAAAAGTGCCAAAACACATGGGAGTCAGGTCACAGAACCTACACCTCTCAAGTCACGGTATAGTGTGCTGGCCTACCTGTCCAGCGACCCCGTGGTTTTATTTTGCTTGAGAAGGTCATGAATTTAGCATGCCACTCATTGTTATGGGAGGGACCTAAACTGGGACAATACTGCCTGGTCTAGCACCATGACTTACACATGCATAGCATCTCACAGAAGCAGATGTGCCACTTCTGGTTTAGAAGCCCACCAAACCAGGAGTTGTGCAGCCAAATGCATACCTGATCATTAAGCTCTTCTCCTCAACAGAGCTCACTGATGCACACACAGTCCCATGCTAAGCCAACTATACTCCCTCTCGTTTAGAAATTAGTTCACTGAGGGGAACCTAGGGCTGGAAGAGCGCTCCTGGGACACCGAGGCCAGTTTTCTGCATTCATAGGCAACCATTTACCCTGACATCTGTACTTTGCCATCTTGCAGTTGTTACTGTGCAGTCATGCTTAAGCAAGTACTACATGACTGCCAGTAACCAGAGTTACTGTGCAGTCCCAACACTACAAAGCTATGTTTAGAAGCTACTGCACAGCAGCACTGGCATCACAGTTCATGCCCAGCCACACTACCTCACCATAGCTTCTCACTCGGTTAGAAATTATCAGCACAACTTTACAGTCTATAGAGTTTCAAAGCACTCTTCATCAGAATGTAAAACCAGGCTCACTAGCAGGTGTGCAAATGAATGGTACCTCACTGGTGCCTAAGCAAGTGAATGTATATCCCCAAGGTTTATGCAATCAAAGCTAGGGCGGTCACTTTTGGGAGGCAGTGTGATCAAAGGCAGTGGAGGCCAGCTTTTTGCCAGGCATGTCATGAATTAATCCCACATTTTGTCCAAGTGCCACTCCAATCCCCTTCCCTTACTTGATCTGCTGCTTTCCTTTCTGCTCCCAGCCTTGTGCTCCCTAGCCAATTTGCCATTTTGCTTTCTGCTTCCTGCCCTATCTGCCACTGTGCTGCCTGTCCCCTCCCTGCCCTGCCATGTGCCACACCCAGGGGCTGCCCGTGCCACAGGACAGTCACCCCCAATTCGGGAGACTTCCGTTCTATTCCCATCTCTGCCACAAACCTGAGCACATTCACTGAGCAAGCTACTTCATTCTTCTTAGTCTTTCTTGCTTCTCCCATTATCTGTCCATTTAGATTGCAAACTCACCAGGCCAGGAATAATCTCTTCCTACACGTATGGGCACAGCCCAGCACAACACAGCTGAAACACCAGCTGGGCCCCTGTATGCTATTGCCAGATTTCTCAGCCATTACTTCCCACAGGACCTGTGCAGGTGCAAGAAAGGGATTGCATTCCTCAATGACTGCACCGCTGGGCTACAGAGGCAGAGCAGTTTTGACACCTTGTACAGCCCCAGAAGCCTGAGATCAAGCTTTGCTTTGGACTTGTGTGCACCCAATTGCAAATGGGCCCCTGGCCTATCAGGCTGAGGAGCCAAAAACAGCTGGATCAAATACTAGCAACATCACTGCCTTGCCTGCTGCTGCCTACAGAAAATCCTGTGCCATGACCATGCCAGTGTGATGGGCTCATTGCATAGGTACTGCTTTGACTTTGACTGAAGCCCAAGAAAATGGTATAGAAAACTAATTCCTGTTTGTCTTCAAGCTTCCTGCGCCCTGATCACAGTCTTCCTTTCCCTTATCTATTAGTTTTTTTATCTTTCCAACAAAACCTGGGCTGAAACACAGAAGGTAAAAAAGTACCAAAGAGAAGAAAAAAAACCCAGAAAAATAAAAATATTCCTGCCAAACATGCAGAGAAATAAATTAGCAGAAAATAAGCCCTGTTCTCAAGAGGCAAGAGAAAGGCATTGTATAGCAGAGGGTCACAGGCATAGCTCCAGTAATTACATTTTACATTGCTTTAGGTTTTATTTATGCTGTCAAAACTGTTTTGTCACACTGGATTTTTTTAATGCATTTCAGATTTTGCTAATCTCTGGAAAATCTATATATCAGTCTAATCAGTGGAACGGGGGCTCCTGGCTATATCAAAAATATACTGCTCCATTAAGTCAATCTTTCACGCTGGCTTATAAGTCTTTGGAGATTTCCAATTTGTTAAAGGAGATTTCTTTTTTCCCCTGTGTACTAGTTAAGCTTTCCTAACGATGGGTCTTAAAACAATAAAAGAAAAAAGGACAGATGCAAAATGCAATGGTCATCATTAAGAAGTCAGCATTTGCCAAGAGTCACCGCACACTAGTATCTGAGATTACAAAACCCTGCTCTCAGGCAAGGGATAGAAAATAAAAATTGTCATAGTGGTTAGCACCTCCACTCTGGCAACCCATCCCTTTGCAGCCTTTCATTGGCCCCTTCTTTTCCACCACAGTAAACAAAGACTCTTTGGGCCAGACTCTAGCCCATCTATTATGCATCC
Source organism: Caiman crocodilus (assembly GCA_030014935.1). Lineage (NCBI taxonomy): Eukaryota > Metazoa > Chordata > Crocodylia > Alligatoridae > Caiman > Caiman crocodilus. The sequence goes on from JAGPOW010003648.1 coordinate 103,877,589, forward strand.
AAGTGTGATCCTTATTATTCAAGTCCTGAAAATCTGTTCGTGCATTTACTCTTGTAACAGGTCATCATCTAAGCTTCAAGGTTAAGTCACAAGCAAGTAGCAAAGAGGAGGAGCACCTGCCCAGCTTTTGCATGAAGCATTTTTCAGGGACTTGAGCAAGATGGAACAAAATCACATTAGGCACTTAACTCCACTTACACACCTATTACGTGTATAGGATCTAACCACGTGTCTTTGTTTCTAAGGTTATTCCCAGCCTACGTACATCCTCACTATCTTCTCTCATATGCTAGGGAAACACTGGCTTCCAATAGTGCCAGCTTTCATTGCCCATTTCATTTGCCAAAAAGCAAGTCCCTTAGTGCTCTCTTACATGGAAGGAGCTCACTGTAAACAGCTGCAAAGCCACTTCATTGTCCTGTTTTGGATCACTCCTCAAAACTCTCCTGCACCCCAATGCTTCTAAAACACTGGGCAGCACTAGACAGTCTGTGTACTGTTTTAACTCCCTAAAGATGTAAGGGCATGACTTGACAGGCCCTTGGACTGTTCCTATGAGAGTAAGCACGCTCAGGACTACAGAGCCATGTTTTTAGGGGAAATTGAGGCAGCATGGGCCCATCTATTGAGAGAAGCTTCCTGATTAAAAGAAGATGAGCTTTGGCTTTGACAGTGGCAATCTTAGTGGTTGTCTTGATGCTTTGGACAACTTGCTGTCATAATTCCTGATTGGCTCTAAATTGTCATGCTAAGATGGTAATCTCAAAGATCTGAGTGCTCCTAACTTTTTACAAGCAAACACAAGGGCTGAGGGACAGGAGAGTTTGAGGGTCAGTAAAATAGAAACCATGTATTTCTGTGATCCATTTCTACAATAAATGTGAAAATATTAGTTCAAACATGTTAACCTCTGTGTTCTTTTCAAGAAAGGCAAGGATTTGTTTTGTCATATCTTTTATTGGACCAACTTTATAGTTGGAAGAGATGAGAAATTCTTATCTTTGAGTACAGTGTATATTATCTACTTTGTTTATCAATGTTTATCTATTTTTATTAGACACAGAGGGTTTAATAGCTAACCTAGACAGTAGTCCAGATAGGATCTGACCTCCCAGTAAGACCATGGGGAACAGTCTATGCCTCCATTTTTTCAAGATAATCAATACTATTTCCATTTTGTTACGTGTCTGTCTGCTGTAGATACATCTGGTAGTATAAGACTGCAACCTTCTGGGACAAGGGCTGCCTTTTGTTAAATAGTTTGTATACACTTAATGGGGAGAGGGAGGAGGAGGGGTCAGAATTACTGGTCTCATTGCACAGACAGGGAAACTGAGGCAGAGAGAGGCCAAGTGACTTGTCCAAGATTGCCCAACAGAATATATAGTAGCATAGCTGAGAACAGTACCCGGTCTGCTGAGTCTCAGACTAGTTGGCCATGCTACGTATTTGTCTCCAGGCATTGGAGGACTCTGTGATAGTAATGCCTCCATGATGGCATTATTCACTAATGTATTTATATTTTTACCAAAGGTGCCAAATACATGAAGGACCATTGCTACATGAATATCATTCATGTGCCCACATCTCTTTACAGCCTGCTTCTAAATGTAGTGGTCATGTACAGAACTCAGCAAGGGTATTAATTGTTTCCATGAGGTTGACTGAATAATTGCTTTGTGTCATGAGGAAAATCCAAATTGCATAGATATTTGCTCTTCAGACAGTGTTGATCAAGCAAACAACAAATTGCCTGGTCATCTACTTGACATTGCATCCTGATTTTCTGGCCAACAAAAAAGAAAACCAGCTGTTGTGGTGGTACTAGGACACAGCAACTTATCTAGGGTAAACTGCCCATCAGCTCAGGAAGTTCTGACCCCAAGAAAATCTTTACGTTAGCAAGTGCAGAAATTAATCCTATGAAAGGGTAAAAGCTAGCTACCTGGTAGATACTATGAAAGAACGAACTTTGTGCTCTGCCTACGGTAAACCTCCACCCACTACATGAGAACTGCAGAATCTTTAATCCTTCTGCCACCTTGCCATAACTCAGTGCTATTATCCTCATGTTTACAGCTATCATACTAAAGCACTGAAAAAAGTGACTTGCCTAAGGTTAGGCAAGGAATATGTGGCATAGCAGGAAATAAGTCAGATCTCCCAAGTGCTTTTCTACGACCCCAACTCCAGAACACTCTGCCTGTCTCCGCCATGCCTGCTTTTATCACAAGTCTACGGTGGTGGCTAGGGAGTGAGCGTGCCTAGCCTGTAAATGAGCTGGGCAGAATAGCCTGGCTCCTTTTTTACCCAACCTCTAGTGTGCTCCTGTGCAACAATCAAACAAGTCCTGCTTGGTGGCCATAGTCACTCAGCCCATACTGAAGCAAACAGCTCCTCTGTGGGCATGTCTACATGTGCATTTACACTGGCTTAAATTTACTGAGCAGCAAATTAAAGCAGGAACAGGCTGGCGTATACACATGCTGGTAACATGGCACTAAATTCAGTCCCAGGTCAGAGCAGCCTGCCATGTGCCACTATGGCCACGGGGGGGAGCTCCAGGCTCCAGCCACATGGCTGTCGGCATTTGGGACTAGCTTTAGTCCAGAGTTGAAGGCAGAGCCAGCTGCCAGCACTTAGAACTAACTTTTGTCCCAAATTGAAGCCAGGAGAAACGGCCAGCCAGGAGCCCTGGTGCAGACCCAGCTGGGCAGATCCAGCAGGGAGACCCCCTGGGTTACTACGCAGTAACGCATCTACTCATGTGTTACCATGCAGTAACTAATCAGCCTAAATTTGATACCTGCATGGTGAAGGCATCAAATTTATATTCAAGTCGACGTAAGTCACCATATTTACTGCTCAGTACAGGTGTGCAAGTGTAGATGTGTTCCCGTACTGCACAGTGATTTTGGTTACTGCCCAGTAAATGCACACACGTAGACATGCCCACCATTTACTTCAATGAGGGCTGAGGGCCTACTTCCTGCTCAAGCCCAGGAAGGGCTGCAAACTTGTGCACAGTGAGAGATACATCCATCAAGTCAATGAAAGTAGTAAGTGCTCAGCTACCCTAACTTTGGGGTCTTAGCATGGATTTAAGAGCCCAGCTACATTCTTGTCCCCAATAATCCTGGCCTTCAGTTTGAAAACTCTGGTCTTGGGTCTTCCAGCAGAAATTATAACCTGCACTGGGCCTATGGCAACCTGGGTCAACAAGGTTGAAAAGCACTGACCAAACCCCAGCGAAGTCAATGGAAAAATTCTCTCTGACTACAATGGAGTTTGGATCTGGCCCTAACAGCAGAAACAAAATGAAGCATGCCGAGGCTAAAGACAGCCCACATTGCAGAGTAGTTACCAGGCAGGGTGATTCACTCTCACAATGGGTGGAATATAAGTAGCTTCTTACTCCCCTTCTTGTTATCCCAAATCCATTGAAAGCAAGATGATTAAAGTCCACCTGGTAGATTTACAGGGCTTTGTGCTGATATGAGACTATTTAGTCATGAGAGGCAGCCTTTTGACATGATTCAGTTGACTGCCCATGGCATTTGACATACACCTAAGAAGTCTAAGTGGTTACTGCTATTAGCAAAGACTTGAAAAAAGACACTTGTCACATTAGGTCAGTTATCAGTTAACTTCATCCTGTGAAATGTCACCAGTACCTCCAGGGCTCCTCATTTCTTATCAGTCTGTCAGATACGGGTAGTTATTGTTTTAAAGTGCTAGAAGTGGGGGGGAAGGGGAAGGAAAAAAAGAGGGGAATAGATATATTATAGCTTTTTTGTTAGATAGCATTAGAGGCAAATTAGTCCTCTAAGGTAGGAATAAATATAGGGAACCTATGGTTCCTTATCTCACGGCTGCTTCTTTATATCACAGAAATCAATGATCAAGCTTTGAAAAATAATACTGATCACATAGGATGTTGTGTGTGAATATATGAAAGTTGTGATTTTCTGTAATGAGTGCTGGGCCAAAGTGTCTACCTGCTGCGTAAAGTGGCAGCTGAAGAGCCTTGAAGCAGGGTGGGACATAGCTGCCTCTGTACCAAACCCTGCTGTGTAAGGGCCATGCAATGCTCCAGTCATCCTTGCTACTATATTGCCCTCAGAGGAGCATTCTGAGTTGGCAAAGTTGCTGTAATTTACATTAGGGTCAAAAGGGGCTGCCAACAGTTTGGGGAGTGTAGGAGCTGGCTTAAAGATACCTCTGACCTTTCTCCCCTTGGGCAAGGTGAGTGGAGCACTGTCATGGAGAGGACTGTAATAAAAACATTAGTATGGCAGTTCTCTACCTTTTTAAGGCTCAAGGCAGCCCTCAGAAAACTCCAGCTCAGATTTATTACTCATTTTGACTACAGAAAAATACAGAATTTTTTTTTCTGTTGCAAAAAAACTCAGAAAAGCCACAGCAGGTCATAATGTTTTAACACTACGGATTCCTATTTGAAAGCGCTGAGTTTATTTTGTGAGTCCTGTTTGCACGCAGAAGAGTGCTAAGATTGTGTGCCACCCCACGGCACCTTTGAAAGGATTTCAAGGCACCCCCAGGTGTCATGGCACCCTGATTGAGAACCACTATTTTAGCAGATTAGAAAGACAATGGGCTGTATTTGCTTCATGCAGAGGTAAATGAGGAATGAGGAATCAGGCCCAGAGGCTTCAGTGAACTTTTTCTGACCATATACCAGGTTGCATCTTTTAAGCAGGTGAGCCGTCTCCTGACCTCACTGGGACTTCAGGTACGTAGGCTTAAATACCTGATTTAGGTTTAAATATATGGTGGGTCAAGGCATGACTGCTCAGGCTCTTACAGAACCAAAACCCACACCAAGGCAGAATCAGATCCCACATGCTTAACCCTTAAAATTATCATTGCTATTTAACCTTGACATTGCCCCTCCTTCTTATCCAATGGGTTACATCATTCACTGCCTAAATATTCACACCTGGATTCTGACCAGAACAATAGCTCCAAAAGGCCCTTTTAAAAATCATCCTCACTGAAATGAATAAATAGCAGTACCTCCCAGTCCCTGCCTCACCCCTCTGTGAAAGCAGGGCCCGGGTCCTCAGATTCCTGGCTGTACCACTAGGATAACAGAACCTCTGAAACATGATGGGTAGGAAGTGAAGAGGGGAAAGAAACAGCAAACACAGAAGAAAAAGGGACCTCGCTGAAAGCTCTTCATACCATCTTGGTCAGACAAGTTAATGCCTGACAGCCTGAATTTATGTGAGCATTAACAAGGCTGATAATTCAGGGCCTCGCTGGGCTTGGTACCATTCCAGGAGTAATATTTTGACAAAGATGAGCTATTTTTGGACAATTTCTCCAACATATTGAAAACAAACGTGCTTTTCTCTTAAGCTCAGGCAGGCATGTACCCCCTTGATTCAGTTCTCCTTTGAATGGTAACAATATACAATCTTGGGAGCCAAGGAAAACTGAAACCTTACCTTTCTCTGGAGGTCCTCTATGTCTCTGTTGAGACTTTCCCCAAGCCTAATTAAGAGATAATGGCTTGCCCCTCTTCTTCCTTTAATCAGTTATGTCTATGCTACAGTCTTCTGCAACTATAGCTGTGCTGGTCAGGGGGTGAAGAGGTATGAGTCCTGGTACAAATGCTGTTATACCAGCAAAACTGCCCTTCTATCAGATTAGCTTGTTGCAGTCAAGTTTCCTCCACTGGAATGAAATGTAGTTGGGCCAGCTGTACTGGCATTACAAGGGAAGTTACAAGTTACTCTAGGAAGGTAAAGTGGCTAAGTCCAGCAGGCTATTAACAGACTAGAAAGTAGAACCTAGATCTCAGAAGTACCCAGGCTACTGCTCTATTCATATGGCCATACGTCCCTCTATCACTTCAGGAGCAAAACGGGTGATATGCTTCATCACGATGGTTCGCATCATAAAGGTTGTAGTTTCCTTTCCCCCTCCCCTCCCGCCTCCACATGGAAGCAGGATGCAATCTGTAGACTCCTCCTTTTTAAGAGGTTGGACAAATAAATTATTGACCTGAACATAGTCCTGGTGAAGTTTTATAGTTCCCATAATAATCTTGAGGTAAGTCAGCAACAGTCAGATAACAATGGGCCATATATCATAGGCTATCAATTAAAGCACACTAAGCCCAGTCCTGAGCTGGTCTGAATCAGCATAGCACCATCACTTAAGTGAAGCAACACTGATTCACCCCAATGAGGACCTAATCTATTAAATTTAATAAAATACATATAAATGCATTGGGCACGAGAATCTGAAACAATCTACGACTATACAGGTAGGTTGTATAAACTATTTATGCTGGAGAAAATTGCATGATTATATGGCAAATATATAAATTACAGATGCTAATTAAAAGACAACTACTACAGCTTTAAATAACTTATCAGTAATTGCTGGCAATGCTCCACATAGTTTATAGCCATGAATGTATCACTGCCATAATCATACTTAGCATTTATATAGAATTTTTCATCTTCAAAGTATATTACAAGTATTACCTTATTCATTCTCCAGCTCTCACATCAGACACATTTGTTCTCTTACTATACAAACATTGCATATGCCATCTCGATGGGGGAATTTAAAAAAAAATGCATTTGCTGAAACAGCCAGTGCTTAGAATTTATTATTATTTTTAGGACACTGAAAGAGCATAGGCATCCTATTAAGAAAATAAAAAGCGTCAAACTGCGCCAGACCAATGACCTATCTAGTAGGCCTGTGCAAAGCAGCAAGTATTCACTCTGGATTGGGATCTGGCCAATTCGGAGGGACAGTGATTCAATTCGGTGATTCAAATCACTATCCTGATTCAATTCGGCCAATTCAGATTCGGAGAACTGGCGCCAATTTGGAGATGTGGCCATAGAGTATAATGGGGAAATCACTAAAATACTTATACTTTGTCATTTTTTTGAAGATGTAGATGAAAACAGCAGAGATGGTAGCTCCTTCTTAGGGCATGAAGCCTGCCAAGTTTCAAGGAGATAAGTGCAAGAGTTTCTGTGAAAGTGCACCTCCAATTGCTGAAAGCAAAACTCGCATCACTTGTGTGTGTTAAGGCAGAGCGGAATAAAAGCAGCGAGGATGGTAGCTGCTCATGCAGGCATGAAGCCTGCCAGGTTTCAGGCCGAGCGGTGCAGGGTTTTCTGTGAACGCGCACCTCAAGGTTCTGAAAGGAAATTAAAAAAGCAAATAGGCGCGGAAGGAGAGAGGAGGGTGGCATTCACTCTGTCTACACATGGAGCTTGGGGAACCCCAGCAGCAGGAGGTTCACCTTGAGGAACACCAGCTGGTCCACCAAACCAGGACCCAAGGAGGTGTGGTGGGGTGTCACAACATCCCCAGTAATGCTGAACACCCTCTTGCTTGGAACACCGGTCAATAGACAGGACAGGTGCTGCTGGGCAACCGTGGCCAGATCCTGCCACATCTGGCTGCAGGTTGCCCAATAGGTTAAATTATGACAGTGCAGCAGCTCCACATCCTCAGTCAGATAGGTAGCTACCAAGGCCTCCATGCTATCTGCCTGATGGTGAGATCTGGTGCCTTTGGACCCCAACATTAAAGCCATGCCAATAACCCACATTGGCAGCAGCTGTGGTGGAGGAGATTGGCTTGTGGATGGAGTACTGGCATGAAAAAGTGGATCCCCCTCTTCCACATCCCTCTGCCTGTGCTCTTCTGCCTCCCTGACTGTTCACCAGCAACTCCATGCAATGATCAACAGTTTTCCTGCTGCAGACTCTCCCCTTCACCCTCAGGTTGCACATGCCCATCAGCACGTGGACCGTACTGGATGCAATGGATCAAGCCATTTTTTGATGCCCTCCTTCAGCTGCTTCACCAGTGCCTGCACCTCTGGTGAATGCACCTTGCCCCAGCCAGGAACATCAATCCCCTGTAACTTCTCCATTTCATTCTCAAGTTCCCTCACTACAGGGATCACTTGGCTAAGGAGGGCATCACCAGTGCTAGAGGTCTTGGTGGCCTTGAGGAATGGCTTGAGGACCACCAAGATCTGGGAGATGGTATCCCACTCCATTTTGCTAGGGGGACCACTGATCCTAACCTCCCCAACCAAGGCCATCTCATGGATGGCCTTCTGTTGCTCAACCAGTCTTTCAAGCATCAGGTATGTGGAGTTCCACCGAGTCTCCACATCCTGCATGATTTTGTGCTGCAGGATGCTCAGCTCTGCCTGTTTGTCTCACAGCATCTTGCCTCCCCTTATTCCTCCAGTGGAAGAAGCTCACCTCCTTCCTGAATATCTAAGCTGGGTCATAGTGATGGTACCATCCCTGGAAGCCCTGTCCCCCTCCAAGTCTTCCCTGACTATGAGGTGGAACTTGTGTGCCACACAGCGCATACCAACAAAGTTGACATCATGCACTGCCTTCACCATATTGGCCCCATTGTCCATGACCATGTCCTCATGAGTGAACTCACCCTGCCCAATGAGCCACCCCTGTACCAAGCAGTTCATGGCCACCATGATCTCCCCTGCTGTGTGGTACTCATCTATCATCTCTGCTTGAAGGAGAGCCCAGCAATGCCCTGACTGATTGCACCAGGGCCCTGTGAGGGAGAGATAGGCATGATCTCAACTCTGGCTGCTCCAGATGTCCAAGGTGAAGTACAAGGCTACGTATGGCCCTGCCTTGCACAGCTCCTTCCTCAAGTACCCCCTGCATGCCTCATACAGGGAGAGCATCACCGTCCTGCTAAAGGTGGTACATGCAGGCACTTAGTAGGCTGGGGCCATGAGCACCATGAGCTGCCTGAACCCTGGCTGCTCAGCTAAGAAGGAGGACTGGTCATCCAGAGCAAGCATCTCCCCGGTGCGCTGGGTGATCTTGCTTGCCTTCAGAATGCATCCCCCTTTGCCTCCAGCTTTCCCCCACGGATCCAAGGTGGCCTGCCTCTGCTTCTTGGGGATGTGGGCTTTGGAGAAAGAGGGAGACTTCTTTTGGGGCACACTCCCACTGGTGCCAGGCTGAGGAGGAATAAGGGAAAGGGGGTGCTGCCTCCCGAGATGCAGCAGCATTGCTGTGGTGGTGAAGTGTTTCACCTCCTTGCCCCAGCTGATCTGCCTTTGGCAGCGCTGGCAGATAGCATACCTGGGATCATCTGCCACCTCAAAATGATCCCACACTACACTGCTCCCCCGCTTCTGAGTTGAGGGTGGGGATCCTGCCTTATCCCCCTCCTCACCAGGCAGAGGCATAACAGCAGGAGGATCTGAGCCACCTGCCCCCACTACCTCCTCTGAAGTGCCCTCCAGAGAAGGAGACCTTCCTCTAGGGGAACTCTGAGGGGTTTGGAGCACAAACTCAGACTTCCCCTCCTTTCCCATAATTTCCTACCGGTGTTAGTGGAGATAGTGCAGGTGCAGACACTGCTCCCAACTCCTTGCTCCCACCAGCAGCAGAAGATTCATTGCTGCGAGGAAAGAGGATGCATCTATGTTTGGGCTGGGGGGAACTTGCAGCTCTCCCTCTGACCCCTCTCCCTCCACTGCCAGAATACCTGGCACCTGCCTTTCCAGCATGCTTCATAATGTTTGGTGTGCTGCAAAATGTGTGTATGTTATATGTTGTGCCTTCCTGCACAGTGATGACACACCGTCAGGGAAAATACAGATTTCTTTTTACGGGGGGAAAGAATCAAGACAGACTAAGAAGAACAAATAAGAGGGTTTTGAGGGAAGAATAAGTTGAAAGGAATGGATAGGGATAACAATATGGATTGTAGGCAAGGGTAAGTAGGAAAGGATTGGATACAGCTTATAAGAAGAGAGACTAGCTAGCAAGCCACAGCCTTTCAGATGCTGCTGCTCCAAGAGAGAGACAGCTCACAAAAGGCACAGGTCACTTCAGACACAGCTTTATATATTGTTTCTATATCCCTCCCCCAGAGCACTGTGATTGAAAGGGAACTCAGAGAAAGATCACAGTCAGTGGCCACTACAGATGTCAATATCAGAGCAGTCTTCCCGCCTCCCTCAAGAGGATTTTCCATATATGGAAGATCACCCCCTCCCCCTCCCTCTTCTCAGTTACTGTTTACTGCAAGCCTTCCGAATCACCGAATCTCTCCAAATCGATTTGGAGGCTTCTGATTAGATTCGGACCTTTTAATGGGTCTCTTGATTTTATTCAGATTCAGAGATTCAGCCACCGAATCGGGCCAAATCTCCTCCAAATTGAACTGGCTACCAAAGCTTTGAACAGGATTACTATCTAGCCCGGTATCCTGTCTCTAACAGTTGCAGAGAGAGATGCTTTCGAGGGAGAACAGTTTGGATTCAGAGTTTGGTTAGCACCACTAACAGTTAATGTTAAGACATTTAGTATTATAATACTGCTGGATCCCACTCAGGCAAAACACTTAAGTGTTAAAATCAATGGAGCTCTTACCTACTTAAAATGAAGCACCTGCTTTGCAGAATCAGGACTTTTTGATCCTTTTCCCATAAAGTTTGATGGGACTTTCCCCAGAGACTTCAATGAGCAATCGCCTGGGCTATTAATTTTAGATGATGAAGTAGGCACACCCATATTAAAGTGACTTGACACAACTTGATTTCTCATGGCTTATAACTTTCAGCTTCATTTGCTAAGGCTGATCATTTTCATGATTTGTATCTCTCTTGGGCTGATTTTGTCTTCTTTTTTTTCCTTTTTCTTGAAAAGCTGAGGGAAAAATATGAAGTTATTTTAGAGGATAAAGGCATATAATGTAGTTTTGCTCAGTGTTTGAATAGCACTCTCACCTGCCTGATCAGGACTAGGATCTTAAAACCTATCCACAGGGAGAGCACCAGGTTCAGAAAGCTACCTTGTGCTAGCCTCAGAAAAAAATATGGTTGTATTTGACTGATTTTTAAGATATGCCATTTACTGAATCTTTTAAAATGTCATGCTCTTTTCTACCTCCTCCTCCCACAGACCACAAGAAGAGAATACCACTAAAAGTGTTGAACTAAACGCTCAAACTTTAGTATATACCTGCAGTAAGGTTATCCATACAAGTTTAACTCACTCTTTTGTACGCCTGCATGATGACACAATGTTCTGTCATATAATCACCTATAGTTTTTTTTCTGAACAAGGTGTTAATGGAGGATTTTCCCTTCACTCCTTCAGACTGGGTACATCTACTTGTGCCCTTCCCTGAGGAGTTGACTAATTAGCTCCACGGTTAAGCATCACTGTCTACATGTGTGCCAATACTAGGGCGCAGTAAATTAACTCTACCATAGGATAGTACTGTCTAAGGCAGTACTATCCTATAGCAAAGTATTTTACTCCACCAAAATATACATGTAGATGATGACAGGAGCTGGCTAGGACACAAGGGTGCTAAAGTGTGGGGTACTGCCTACCAGCTAGCTGTGCACTGTAGCAACCCTGTGCCCCAGCCAGCGCCTCTACCACCTGGAGTCCGGTACTGGCCCCCTGAGTCCCCTGCCAGCCCAGGGATCCTCTGCCCTGGCTCAACGTGCTGCAGTCCCAGGCGCTTGTGTAGATGCTGCACCCAGGAGCAGTTTTCTCTGGCATGAACTGCACTGGAATTTATCACATCATGTGCTTAACGGCACGTGAAGATGCACCCACTGTGTCTAAGTACAACCAAATCCTTGCATTTTCATGAGGTGCTAAACTCCCTGAAAGGAAGGAAGGAGGGAAGGAGAAAGGTCCCTGTTCATGTCCCTTTCTCTCACCTCACAGATAAGCAAGAGAAGCAGCTGTACCCTCACCACAGATAACACCTTTCCAAGCAGCAGCACAGCATCTTCTCTGCTCAAAGTTCAGGGGCTCAGCCAGCAGCTTCTGGAGAAGCCTGTGCCCCAGCAGCCAGGTCGTGTGTAGATGAAACAAGAGACGTGTGTGCACAACACCTTGAAGCAGGCTAAATGCTTTTGCACTGCTTTACTGGTGTCAGTGTTTGCACACCTCAGCGGCATATTGTGCTTTAATTCCAGCTGCGGTAGGAAATTTTGCAGCGTAATGCACTTAAATGACTTGGGGCACAGCAAACTGAAACTCCAAAGAGGAGTTTTAGTTTGCTGCTCCTACAGTTGCAGAGCAAAGCACCGGGCTCCACAGCTCTGCCAGAAGCCCTGCAGGCAGCCTGGCAGCAGCCGGAAAAGCAGCTCCGTCCAAGGAAAGTGGCAAGCCTGATTTCCACCCCCGAGCCTGCCTGCCTGCCTCAGCTGGCGGGGGCCCAGCGCTTCTCTCCAGAGCTGCGGTGCCCCCTGGGACCACCCAAGCTGGGTGCCTGTCGGCAGGTACCGCCTGGAGTGGGCACCACAGAGGGAAGCACCAGCCTCCGCCCCCCGCTGCCCAGGAACCGTTCCATCCACCGGTAGCTCACCCTCTCCTCCCCGCCAGAAAGGCAGGTAAGTCAGCAGGGTGTGTGCATGATACAGGCATTTAATCAGCCCTAAACTGAACCGGTGTGTTTTAAAACCCACCGCTTCAATTTACAGCTCTCATTTTGTCCACACGTGCCTTTTTGATAGGATGCAGTGTTCTGTGGAGTCTGCAACCAGTTCCCCTTTCCAGTGAAAAGAAAAAAGCAATGGTTGCCTTCTCCCATGAAGTAGACAACCACATAGACTACAGGTGTTTGGCGCCTTGCATTTAGCCTTATGTTAGTAAAAGACATGAGCAACCAGAACAAACTGAATGTACCTGCTCTTATTTGATTTTGAAAGCTAAGCAGTTCTGGGCCCAACTAATACTTGGCGGGATAATAACCTTGGAGATCACTGATACAAACAAAAGTCTCATGGTTGAACACTGGACCTTAGACACAAAATGAGCAGCCATATTTCATTCAGCCTTATTATTGCTATGTTTCTCATAGACAAGAATGAAAGGAAGCTGATAAAGTAATTGTGTTTTCCAATGAAGTAGAATGAGGGAGCATGAACTTTCTCTGTTCCTATGAGCTTAATTCTACCAGTAACTATCAGAGAATTCATTTAAACTCATGAGAGTGCACAGAGCCATTGGTGCATTTACTGATGGGCTATGTGTGCATGTGTATAAAGACAGACTTTTGGTAGGTGCCACCAACAGCTTCCTGCAGCTCCTAGACTATGCCATTTTGACCATATGTTGCAAAACCTGATGACGTGCCAGTATGAACCAGCTCATCAGATGGGCACAGGCTCTTTCTGTTCCTTTCTTCTGAAGGTGGCAGATAAAAGACGAGGCATTCAAGTAGCTGACAGGATAACCTCTAAGTGCCCATCCTGAGCAATCTACTTGTCAGATTTTCTGGCGAAGAGACAAGACGTGTGCCACAGCTGTCAGCTTTGTGTCATCTTTCCTGTCTGCCTTTCATCGTCCGTAGTCCCATGAATGGAGGTTTTGTGCGTCTTTTTTGGCCAGGCTTGTTGAAGGAGCATACTTGTCCTGCTAAACTAATGCATCTTGTGGGAAGGAAATTCTGGTCAGTTCCAAGGATAGCTGGGTCAAAAAGACATTGCTGTTTAGGAAGAACACTTGGGACTAGGTTGATTGATTCATATGCATCCCTACACCAGCCTTCATGCAGACACTGGGCCTCAGCAGGCTGCAGGACATCAGTTTTGCTTCAAGAGCCAGCGTAAAGTGAAAGAGCTGTCGGCTCTAGCTTCTCCCCACTCCCTTCTGGAGATTTGCTCTCCAGGAAGTCCTGAAGCAATCCCTCATAGCACATCTGCCATTCCTGAGGAAGTAGAGATTCTCTTGGCCTAGACACAGAACATGTCATCACCAGTGTGTTTTATGTAGATTTTGTATACCAATATAAACTGCAAATGGATCTAGAGCAGACACATGATCAGTTATCCCATGGTCAGACACTAAAGCATAATCCCTGCCCAACATACTTGGCAGTGTCTTTAGACAGAACCCTGACTTTCTGGAAACCAAAAGACCATATCAGCAAAGATGCATCCTGGAACAACGTGCTAGCCAAGCCTGCTGGATCAATCTGGGGAGCTGAAGTCACAACACTTTGGACCTCAGCTCTTGCCCTGTCATACTCAGCAGCAGAATATTGTGTACCTGTTTGGAAAAGGTCATCACATACACATCTTATTAACACTCAGCTGAATGAAACCATGTGTATCGTAACTGGAACCCGCTGCTCAACTCACCTCCCCTGGCTTCCTGTCCTTGCAAATATCACTCCATCGACTGATGATGATCTGAAAGGTGATCACTCCCCCACACTGATGATGATCTGAAAGGTGATAGAAGCCATTCGTGCTGCACCTTATCTACCACTCCACGATGACCTGTTTAATCCACCCCAAGGCACCTTCCTTCGTGATGCTCCTTATGGAAGAACCTCTCTGACGAGGATCTGTTTGTAGATGCTCTCTGGATCAAGGAATGGGAATCACGGGAAGTCACAAATAAGTTTCTTGTGACAAACCCCACTTGTCAACCTGTTGGCTTTGAACTATCATGGCAAGATTAGTCCCCGCTAAACAGGTTCAGGACAGGCCAAGGCTCCTGTGTAGCCAACTTTCATCACTGGGTCCTCGGTGCTAACCCATCATGCATTTGTAGAGAGATACAAACAATGCCACATGTCACTAAGGAGCAGTGGTGATGTGTAGGGGTGCATGGAGGTGCATGTGCCCCCCCTGAGAGCACAGGCACACCCCTTGACCAGCCGTGCTGCTTAGGCGATGGGCAGGGGGGCACGCAGGAGTGCTGGTGCCCCCCCTCAAGTGCCAGCTGATCTCTGCAATCACTGCAATCGCTACAGCCACTTCTGGGCACGGCTGCAACAATTGGCCTGTGCAGGATCGGCTATGGGGGTGACCCCCCCACACACCAGTCAGCAGGACGAGTCGCAGGGGGGGCACATGCCCCCGACCCCCGACTAAGGTGGCACCAGTCACCCGTGCCAAGGCATGTCTCCTCTACAAACTAAGGGGTGGATTAATAACTTTGAACTCAGCTAACAATGAGGCTATTGCTTGGCTTTGCGGATTTGCATTCGCTATATAAATAAAATCCCATGGTAGCTGATGCTGTAGGCCCTATTACAGTAACTCATCACCTTATCTGCTGGGGAAACAAAGAATAGCCTATTTTCATCAAGCAAATGGGTATTCGAAAATAACTGAAAATCTACAATACCTGAACCAATATACAAGGATGAAAAGACGTACACTTCCACATTGTTTGTCCCTGCAGTGACTCTAGCCTAGATTCTAGTAACTCACCCTGCTGTAGCAATTATGTCATATTTCCTTTTTGAACGCTGATATGAGTACGCTCTCCAGAGTATCACAAGACTTCCATAAAAAAATATTCATAGGAGAAAACTCCCAGATTTTCAAACCAATTAAAAAAAAGAAAGCAGAAGCAGAGTTTTGACCATATTGGTGCTGGTCTGAGGGCAGATTTCTGTTAACAGAGCTATGAGAAAATTGGATGTTGAGGTTGTCATTATAATTCTTTAACTGTTCTTAAAGTGACGTGCTATTTGGTTAGGAGAAATATTCATTCGCAATATGTCTGACTCAGGAGAAAATTAAACTATAAAAAATTACAGTATAATTTATTTCTCCAGTGTATATGCTCAGGGTTTTAATAAAAGAATATCCTAAGGAGATGCGACTATCATACGATCAAGCTCTGTAATAGATAATACATTTGAAACGTTCTAAAAATAATGTGATCCTACTTAATATCTTTGTTGTTATTTGGCAAAAAATCAAGCAATGTATTTTTATTCTAGCCGTGGCATATGATCAAGGGCACCCTCAGCAATTAAATCGACGCTGTAATTGCAAAGTAATTGTTCTCTAATCAGACATCAAACAAGCAACACCATCAGAGTGTTTATACCCAAATCACTCTAGGTTAGTCTAATTCATCTCCCGTTTAAGTCAATGACCAGTCTCAGTTCAATACTGAACAGATTTGAAAAAGCTACCCTTAAGTCTTTCAGCAACAAAACAGGTAAACATGGTAAATATGGCAAGGTACCAAAGTCTCTTCTCCATAGAGGCAAACAAGATGTTCTAGTAAAATGCTTATTCATTCATGAATGCTGCGTGCCCCTGAAGGCTGGGGGCAGGCGGGGCACGGCAAGCTCCTGCAGGCAGCGGAGGCAGGAGCATGGTGGCGGTGAGCAGTGAGCTCCCATAGGCAGCCACAGTGCTGTTGGCAGCGGGGGTGCAGGGAGGAGGGGGTAAGCACCAACCACAGCTAGTGACCACCTGCAGCAATTGGGGACCGCCCGCAGATGCTGCCAGCGGTGTTGATGGCAGGGGGGAGGTGGGGTGGCGAGCAGAGACCACCCACAGGCATCACCAGCAGTGTCGGCAGCACCTTTTTGCAGGGCATGCACCGCCAAGCTCAGGGGGTACATATGCACCCGCATGCACCACCTACACATTGCCAGTGTATTCATTTATATGAATCAGGCTGTATTGCAAAGCCTATCCCAGCAATGAGAAAACCAACAACATTTAATGGCCAATATTATCCATAGCCAGCATGTTATAGGTTGAATGGGTTGTTCGATCCATACTTTCTTTTGTACTATTCATCAAATAGACTAGCAATAATATGTCTTTTCTCTGAAGGGCCTCAAAGCAAACTATTTCAAAGGCAGGAAGAACTGAATACCTGAAGCTTTCTAATTACAGAGTTTGAGATATGCACTGCAGATTATTAAAATAAATGATATAGATGAATTATCAGAGGAGAGAGCGGGGCTGAGAAACCATATATAGCGCACTAATCCCAAATGTTTGTTTTGCATTCTTTGAACCTTTTAAGATGACAGGTTCTGATCAACTGCTTCCCTCAGAGGCTGGCAACTTTCCTGCACTAGCATTTAATTTCTGTTTGATGTTCTCAACTTTGTGTCAATGTACAAACTACTGTTAAAATATATAGCAGCGATTAAAATAATTCATCCATCTGGTTATAATTAAAGGCCAAGTTCAATGTAATGACAACTTTATCTAGCAAAGCCAGCTCTCATCTTTAAAATGAAATGTGTCTCTTCAAAAAATACCCATTTTTTTCTTGGGAGGAAGGGCGGGGGGGGGGAGGAGTGGCTTATTGCTACAGTCTTTCAATAAGAGTAGATTTATTAAAATTTAATTCATAAAAGAATCGTAATTACTTACGTGTAAAGATAAAACAAAAATAAGAAAGGAATTGTAAGCATAACTTTTCTGCCCAGGATATTTCATCATAAAACAAAAGTTCCCAGTGGACTGCCCAAAGCATCATGGGAGATTAGTGAAGTTGATCTCAGGAGTTCTAACACAAGAACAACCACAAGGATTTTGGAAAATAACAAACATTCGGGCAGTACTACATAACAGTACTGATGTGGTATGTGACTCATGATCCATTCCTGGGCCTTCTGTAGCCAGTGGCAAAGCCCCAATCTAATACAAATGAGTAGGATCAGATTTTCACTCAGGAGGATGAATGCAGAAGCAAAACACATGTTTCTATCCAACAGACGCTCCCTCCCCTGTCGCCACTCCAAACACCTTTCCCTCCCCAGTCTGTCACTCTCTCCCTCAGCTGATCTGACCCCACAACCAACGTGCTATATGCCAAACACAGCAGCTGTCCATGCCACTTGTGGCACACAGGGCAGAGGTGGCCAACCCCACAACATATATTCAGATGACAGATGGTTGGATTTTGCACCAGTTGTGCCATCGGGAGTTTTTCTGTTGCCTTGAAAGAGAACAGAATCAAGCCCTGGAACAAGACAGTATGAACTATAGCGTTGTTTCTTGATTCGTTGGCAAGACCGAGAAATAGAGGGATGAGGACAGAATTTTTTTTTCAGTCTAATTGAAACAATTCTTTTGAACTTTTCTGCACAGAAAAAAGTTATAAAAGTTTAATTCTGTGAAACAAAAAGTGAAATGATTTAAGTTGTTTAAAATTAAATTGTTGTTTTGATTTTGAGAAGTTTGTAGATCTTTTTTTTTTAATTTCAGGAGTGGTAGAAACAAAAACCCCTTTCCCAATGAAAACTTAAAATGTTTCATTTAGAAAATTTCAGAAGTCAACAAAACAAAACATTTCAACACGCCCAGAATATTAGGGCTTTGCTTTATGTCAGTGGGGGCCAACCTTCTTGGCATGCCTTGCACAAATTATCCCTGTGCCCTCCCCAAATACCACTCTGATCCCTTTACCTTACCCTTATCCATTTCTGCTCCCTGCCCTCTCTGACACTGTGCTGTATGTCTGCTCCCCAGGCTGTTACATGTCACATGCAGAGACTCCCGTGCCACCTGTGGCACCCCTGCCACAGGCTAGCCACCCCAGCTTTATATTTTGGTAGGAACAATTGGGCAAAACTAAAAACAATTGTGAAACATTATTTTTAAAAATAATGCTTCAACTAAAAATATTTGCCCACATATACTTAAGAAGTTTGCTCTACTGTAGACAGATCTAGGATTTCAAAAAGAAACGGGTATAGATGGTGTGGTGCCTCATCACATTTAACAGAATACATGTTTCTCCAGTTAAAAAGAAACTATAAGCAGGGGCTACATTATTCAATTTAAGATGGAAGCAAAAACAAATATAACTTTATTGGAATGTGCATTACCTTACTATATCATATATTACGTATAAAAACACACTCTAGGCAAACAATAAATCAAAAAATGCTGTTCCATTAGTCCTGTAGTCATTAGAATTAAATGTACATCTCTTTTTTCAGATTTATAAAACAAAATCTAGCTACCCATACTTCGCTGGAAGTTATTTCTGCACCCAAGTTAACATTTTTAGCTAGTTAAAACCAGTCTTCATGGCTTTGAAATAGGAGTTATATTACCAGGAACAGACAGCAGAACTGCAGAAGAAGGGCTAGCTTGATTAGTGCAACATCAAGGCTAGGGACATACATTCAAAAAGCCTGAGCCTTGAATTGATTCAGTCTTTGCGGATTAGTCTAATCTGGCTAAGATAAATCACTTTGTAACTAACTACCCATAAATCCCCTCTAGACTGAAAAAATTCAGGCACATGCCTGCAGTGGCTCAGCCTAAAAGCTGGAGAATGCTACAGCATTCCTCCCTTTGATTCTGCAGAGCTGAGCTGAGGGGGGCATGGCCAGGCCCTGGCAGGACCCTCTGATTATTCCCCATGCCCCTCCCAAGCTGCCCCCCAGGGAATGTTTATCACCCCAAATCAGTGTTTATCAACCCATTAAGAAAACAAAGCCTCTCTCTATTAACTAATGGAGCTCTTCTTAAACAGCTGTTTCAAGGAAGGACATTAAGCTACCTGGTGATTAACTCCAAAAAGTCTGTCTCCCTTTTTCATCTCCCACAGCATGGACTGCAGCCAGCATACAGTCTGCTAGCTAATGCTGAGGTGTCTGAGTAAGGCAGAGAGAAGCAGAGAATAATCCCTGCTTAGCAGGGAGAAACCAGGCAGACTCTGTGCCTGCAAGTCTCTGCCAGAGCTGCAGCCAGGGAGCAGAGGGGAGGGGCCAACCCTTCTATGGAGCAGAGAGCACCACCCAACCCAGAGAGCATGTTGGGATGCTGGAGGAGTCTGGTTTATCCTAAACCAGCAACAGGTCTGGGACAGACATTGCATAAACCGGTTTGAGCCAAATCAGTTAAGTCTGATACTACATTCAATCAGGTTTATCTCAAACTGGTTTCAGCCATTTTCAAACTGGTTTATGTGCACTGAACATCTGTTCTGTTACAG